>JAQQAF010000008.1:19942500-20485162 GCA_029747655.1 Ensete ventricosum | reverse complement strand
ATTGAGTTCAGAATCAAAAGATCTATCTAATACGACGAGGTTGATGTATTACATGGCTTAATTAATGAAAGAAAGCAATGGTGATGTATAAAAACTTATAATTTTTAGTATCAGTTTAGTTTAAGATTTAAAGTTAGTTTTTAAGGATTTCATTGATAGATTATCCTTAATTTGGGATTAAAATTTTTGATAAATAGATTATTATGTTTGGACTAGATCGGCATAAATAGTGTTTATCGGAGTAAATTGCAGGAAAGAAAAATCCTTGGATGAGATTATAAATATATCATAATGGTATTATAATGGATTAGACATAAAACCCTGAAGTGAGATATATTATAATCGTATTATGGTCTCACAA
Source organism: Ensete ventricosum (assembly GCA_029747655.1). Taxonomy (NCBI): domain Eukaryota; kingdom Viridiplantae; phylum Streptophyta; class Magnoliopsida; order Zingiberales; family Musaceae; genus Ensete; species Ensete ventricosum. The sequence continues at coordinate 20,484,801 of JAQQAF010000008.1, read as the reverse complement.
AGGAAGCAAAAGGCTGAAGATTGATTGATTTATTTATTTAAAAATAATTGATAAATATGTGAATTGAAGTCTTTTGAACAGCTAATTTAAGCTAAAGAAATTAGAGTCAGGATCATATCTTTCTTTTCTCGATTAATTGTCGATACAATATCTTTCATCTACAAACATGTCTTAAGAATGTAGAGGGATCCGTAGAACAACATAAGTGAATTCTCATAATTGATTATGGAGCAAAAAAAAAAAAAAAAAGAAGAAGGGGAAAACACCCTGTGATGATCCAACAACACATTTCTGTAAGATATGGAATCGAGAACCATGAGTCCTGACAGCATAATAATATTTTGGCCCAAATACCATGCAGAGAGCAGAACTGCACAAGTATTGGCAGCAGAAGGACTAGAGATTTCAGTAATCTGCATGTGTTTAGCTAGCCTCCACAAAATATAACAGCTTTGTGCCCTTTTTTTTATATTATTTATTTAGGCCAAGCTTCATTCGAGATTGTGGAGTGCAACTTCTTCTTGGTTCAGGTTGAAGTCCTCTTTCCATGGTAACCGGAGAGATGAAGCATCCGAGGAGGAGCTTCTGCAGCTACCGATACAATGCATGCGATCAGTCTCCACAAAATGACATTTATATGCTATTATCACGTTTCTTCTATTTGAGGTTGAAGAGTCCTTTCCATGGCGACTGAGACTCGAAGCATCATCCAAGGAGCCTCGATACAAAACATGTGTCCGGTCTTCACAAGATCACACTTGGTGCATGTTTTATCGATCGATTCTACCCGAGTCATGATGCTCCCGCTTCATTCGAGACTGTGGAATGAAAGCTCCGCAACAAAGACGAGGGTTTTAGGGTGGTGGGGGTGCAGCAGCAGAAGAAAGAGGCCCACAAAAAAAAAAAAAAAAAACATGGAAACACTCACTGTGGGCTTTTTCACAAGCACCTGTCCGTCGTCGCGGCAAAAGGACTTCCCGAGTTCATGTACTGCCGCTATGCCTGCCTCCAACATGGTTTTGGAAATGGGATTCGTAGTAAGATTTTGGGATGTCTCACGGTGCGTAGCTCTACCGACAACAGTATGAGCTCTCTAAATAGATGTTGGGCCAAAGTAATTTTAGGGCTTTGTTGGTCAACGAGAAAAGTAAATTTGTGGGCAAATGGATCATGCATGCTGTCAAAATAAAAAATAAATCAAAAATCAAAATAAAAGAGTCCCTGTGGCATCGTGTTCATTCGACTCAACTTAAAACAAAATAAAATAATACAAAAAAAAAAAAAAAAAAAAAAAACAGGTGTCCATGTGGGCATCATCTGCTCAAACTCAAACTGCTGCTGGAATGAGTGAGAGGTACCTCATTGCCAAAAAACATGTTGGATGGGGTCAAAGGTGTGTTACTTGGAAAATAAATACCAATGGAACGGACTCCCTATTAAAATATATCTTTTATATGTTGGGCGAAAATTAAGATATTCAAATTTCAATTAATTAATTAATTAAATTTTAATGTTAATATATTAATATCTAAATGAATAAGTTTGGGTTTGTTTTACGACTGGACTCTAGTTATTTTTTTTTTAGAGTATAAAAATAATTTAACGTTACTATGATGAAGGGATATTTGTCCGAGAGATATGTCTTTTCATATACAATAATATTAACACAATATTCTTAAATAATTTAAAATTATTTTGATAATAAATCTTTTTTTTTTTGTTCTTTTTGATAAATTGAAACATGACCACTTTATCCTCTATTTATCAACTCCACTAAACACATTTTTTTGTTCACGCTTCGTGTTGTGCATATAATATTAGCAGGTAAAGTATCATGCTAATGCTTGATAAAATATACATAAATCACATCACGTAATGGCATATCATATATTATGACAAAAAAAATACAATGTGATGTATTGGTAATATCATTTTTATGTAATGTGCACCTAACAAAGAATAAAATGCGAAAACTATAGCTTAGAGTGTAATATAGAAGTTTTTTCTTTTAATTATTGTAGAACAAAAACGATCTGACGAGTCGTCTTAATATGTTAGATATATATGTGTAAATATATATGTATCTTTTATATTTATTTCTCAAAACCTTGATTTAATGTGTAAATATATATGTATGTACATGAGAAGAATGGAGAAGAGGTCAGATTCATTACTGCCAATGAAAAAAAACGTATAGTCTGGTTTAGTAAGAAAAATAGTAAGTGAAGAAAAAGAGATATAAATTTTGAATATCTAATTTTATTTTGATTCCTCTAAACTTAAATTATATATATTTGAATATATATATATATATATATATATATATATATATATATATATATATATATATATATATTTATTTATTTTTGTAAAAAAGACTAAGTGAGGAAACAAGGTTCGAGCTTAGGACCCTATGATAAATCGTTAAAAAAATTTACTATTTAAACTAGCTGACACGATCAAATTTATGTATCTTAATGATAATATATGGATAGGTACAGTAAGTAAAATGGTACATGAAAACAATGAAGTGGCTCCTGCCACTCACTACTTGGTGGAACAACTTTGCAAATTGAACAAAAAGGTCAATAGCAATATTAATTGATGCTTATCAGTAATGGTAGGATAATGTTCTCAACACAATCAAATCTTATCATATATATATATCAAAGAACATTACCTTTGGCACAAGTTGGCTCTCTGAGCACTCATTTGCTATTTCTACTCTCTCTTTCTCATCTCTTTTCCTCATATGTTTGTGTGTGTGTGTGTGTGTGTGTGTTCTATTCCTTTCTTTCGGACATTTCCTTAATCTTTCATCTGATATATGTTGTAGAAAGTGCTCCTGAATTAAAATCTGATGCATCAGCTAAACTACTTTATATATATATAAGAGCAATCATGGAAAATGCTTGAGCAATTAGTTCCTATTAATCTACATAAAAGACATTTAGCAGTATCTTTGAGGGGATAAGATTTATTATAAATGCAGAAGCACATAATTTAGTTAATGATTATGTGATTAAATTGGGCATAAAATAGTTAGACATTTAGGTATTTATCAGACAAACATGTCACATCCATATGAAAAAAAAATAAATTATATATACATATCTGTATGTGTGTGTATAAGATTCTTACATGCTAAATTAATCTTAAATATGCACAATAATTAATTTTTTTACTATATTTTGATCTTTAATTTGCAAAACCTCGGTTTAATTGATGATTATACCGTCATTAACTTTAGTATTTTCGATCAGGGTTCAGTCTAACTTAATGATCTTAATAAGATTTCAAACTTCTATCCTATCAGTTATCGAGACTCTTTCTAACTTATTCTTCTTCCACAAGTTTATTTTCTATCACCATCGCATTGGATGCGATGTACGTATTGTACCCCAATTTGTCCTTTTACTTCTCCTTCTGAAGGCATTGGATGCGATGTACGTATTTTCTATCAGCTCGTTCATCTTTCCATATTTAAATTGCTATAATCATTTACTATTAAAATGAAACATAAAGAATATGAGATCACGTAACATTAGGAGGCAATTGGTAATTCTCTCTTACAACCATTCGATTGCTAAATGAAAATTGGGTTGAACTGTCAATCTCATTAACAGTGGTCATAAAATAACACAAATCTATAAGAGAATTCATGAGTCTTGGAAAATTAAAATAAATCTCAATATTGGTTATTTTATTCTCACAAATCTCATTAACAATATTTCTTACCTATAAATGACATACATGTAAGAAAAATGGCCTAACTAAGAGTTGATTTGTAGATCAGAATTAATCATTTTGCTATTTTGTGACTCAGAAGGACGGATGATGTCATAGAAAAAGGGGAAATGAAAAAAGATAAAGATAAAACAAAACTCACTGCGTCTTTAACATGAAAAGAAAAATACTATAAATCTGAACTGGAATGCTGTGCCAAATCATGCAATATTGTGATTCATAGTGCACAACCAATCAACATAGTGGGGGAAGCATGTTCAAGTATGTGGCTGTTTTCTTTTTCCTCTTTGAAAACTTTATATTAATTGGCCATGAGCACAATGCATCTTCCCTAATGTTAAAGTTCAAATTTTGATATATATATATATATATATATATATATATATATATATATATATATATATATATATATATATATATATATATATATATAGATCTTTCACAATGACCTAGTTATAAGTAATATTAACTAATTCTAATACAAAAATCCTTAAATATATAGAATACTCTTATTATATTCTAACTATAGGTGGGTGTCATAAGTTTTTTTTTTTAATACAAAGGGTAAGTGATAAACCCTTATACAAAGACTTTAATAACTAAGTCAATTCACATCTTCAAAGAATTTAAAAGGATCAAGTTTTAAAAATTAGTAGAGATAAGTAGATCTAATATACCGTCACAAACTAACGTGTTAGGTATAAACATTAATCAAATAAGATATCAAAATCTCATCATTTAATAAGCAACAATTGATACATCATCATCAATTCAATATTTAAGATGTAAAAAATTATCATATAAAATTTTTAAACTTTTAGTCCTTAGTGAGTGGATATGTCATATTATAATTAGATCAATGTTATAATGGATATTACATATATATATATATATATATATATATATATATATATATATATACAACTTAAATATTGAGGGATAAGTGTAATTTTGGCAAAAAAAAAAAAGAGGGCAAAATAAAGGTTGACAAATTGGATGGTTGGGCAATATGAGGCCCAATAAAAACTGGGATTAAGGTGGACAACACCAGCTGGACTGCACTGTAATTGATGATGTGATCCCATAAAGAAAAAGGGTCAAAGAAAACAAAAGCAAGAACAAGAATCCAAGCTGACCAACCCAACCCAACCCCTCCCCCCCCCCCCACTGCTCCCTTTAGTCCCAAAAGAAGCAATTGCCAACCTAGTAATGGAGCCCAAGCCAAGATCAAACAGCATGTTTGGTGTTAGTTGGTGAAGGTGTTTGTTCCTCATCAATGAAACAGAGCTGTTCCTTTCTTCCTCCTTTACTCCCTCCCCTTCCTTGTTTTGCCAGCAGAACAACCCACAGCTCTTCACACACACACACACACACACACACCCACCCACCCACCCACCCTTCTCCTCCTATTACTGTTGTGGTTGAAGAGCTGCAATCATGGAGCCGGAAATCTTCATCTGCTTCTTCTTCTGCTTCTTCATTGCTGCTTTTTACTGTTGCCATTGTATGATTAATATGGCAAAGGATAAAAATGAAAAGAAATGTGTGCACAGAAGAACCCTCCAACTTGCAGTACCTGACAACCCCCTCTCGTTGCTTTACAGCCCATAAAACAGACATCCTTTTCTCTCCTCCTCCCTCCCTCTCTCTCTCTCTCTCTGCCCCTCTGCGGAACCATTCTGTTCTCTCTCATCTGTTAATGATCATCACTGCGTTGGAGTTCGTCCCTGACATCGATCGTTTTGGGCATTTCGTCTGAAAAGTTGCTGCTTTTATGCCTTCCGAGCAGGAATTTTGTTTGCTTGATCTGAATTTGGCTGGGCTTGTTGAGGAAGGAAAGAAAGGTAGATGAGGAGGAAGAAGAACAAAAGTAGCATTCACCTGTTAATGTCGATCGGCGTGTTCGAGTTCGTCCCTGTCATTGGCCGATTTGGGCATTTCCTTTGAAAAGCTGCTGTCTTTAAGCCTTGGGAGGAAGAAAGGAGCCTCCTTTCCTTTTCTTTTTTCAATTTGAATCTGGTTGGACTCGTTGGAGACGTAAAGAAGACAAGTTGAAGAGGAGGAGGAAGAAGAAGAATAAGTAAACAGTAACAAACAGAGACTTACATCCAGTTGGTGATGGAGGTTGGTGCTGCATCGTTGTCTGCCGGCTATGTTACTATTGGTTCGATGATTGCGAGCAGAAGATTAAATTAAATTATTGGGGGAGATTCAAGTACGGTGGGGATGCGTGATCAGAGGTAAGGATTGGGTGGTGACAGCTTTTGGAGTTGAGCCTCGTTGAAGCTTCCTAAATTTGACCAATTGAGTGTGAATGTGGTGGGGTTTTGTTCGACGTTCTTATTGAGGATATTCGTCGGCGCCCGGTTTGGTTCTGCCACCAATGCAGATGAAGGCTTTTTGCTGCGATGTATGCGGAGGATACCATTTGGTCGCAATGGTTTTCAAATGAGGCAAAACATTATTGCAAGCTGCAGTCATCATTTTTGAAAGGATTGCAGGTATAAAGCTTGCAAGTCCAATCTTAAGTTTCATGTTGATTCTGCTCTGATTTCAGTTTTGGATCTTGGGTTATCAATTTGGAGAATCAGATCTTTCTTGATTCCCTACTCTTTCTAACAAGAATGCTTCTACTGCATCTGAACATGTATATTCACCAATCTGGATGCAGTCAGAAAGTCCCGACAATTATTTGATTCAGTTAAATGCTTGCATTTATATGAGTGTCGACCATGGTGCTTTCAAACTGTATTCATTTCGTCTGGTTGGTGGTTGCATGTCTACTCCTAGTTCTTGTGTATTTGAGATTCTATCAGATCATCATCCTTTGGTGATTTGGTCTTGAATAATTTCAGTGTTGATCATCTGATGTTGTGGTGGTATATTCTTCCATATATGATTCTGAGATGTTGACAATAGAACAAATTTTGCTTATAGTGCTACTGCCGGAATAATTTTATTCTGTATTTGCATGCCATAAGTTGGGTAACAGCACTGTGTGCTACAAAATTGAAATAATAACCTGTCTTATGCTAAAATGGTTAACCATATTTTCTTTTAAGAAACTACCCAAGTTCGTAGCCGAAGCCACCATGAAGCAATTTGCTATATGAGGATTCGTAAGAGCAATTATTTGCTAATTTAAATTTTCTCGCGTTACTAATGATTATTAGCTACATAAGTACTTATCAATTATTTTCCTTTATATTATAAAAAATATGATGAGTGTCACTGGTAGCTAATTTCCATGCATTATAAGGGATTCCTGTTTTGTCATTGAATTTAATTAAATAAAACTCTGGTTCTTATTCTCCGATCTTTTTGGTGCCAATTTTAACGTGGAATAATGTGTTTGTTACATTATAGGTTAAAATGTCGAGAGAGGTTGATTCTGAGAGTTTTTTTCCTCTGCCTTGAAGTATATTCCGATACCAGATGTCAGGGACTCTTGCAGCAGCTCTAGGAGGTGCTGCAGGAGCCGTGGCATTGGTAGGGATAACAATTATCATCATCCGTTATTGCCTCTTTCGGAATAGGAGCATCTCAAGAACATCAGAGACAAATTCATCTGACCCATCTCTACAAGGTGACCGCCATTTTTCTTCAATTTTATCCATTTTGACAACCTTGCGCTACAAAATGTCACTGGTCTCACGTGTCTCCTTTCTGAACTTTTCAGTGGGACAGAATGTTGAGCCATCCTTGGGTGGAGGTGTCTCATATGCACCAGAATTTCAAGGAGCACGATGCTTTACACTCGAGGAGTTGAATGTAGCAACAAAGAATTTCAGCAATATCAATCTGATTGGGTACGGAATGTTTGGAGAAGTCAGCAAGGGTTTGCTTCATGATGGTATGGTTGTGGCTATTAAAAGAAGGTCATGTCCTCCAAGTCAAGAATTTATTGAAGAGGTAGATATTTGCCATAATGAACAGACTTATAGATGCTTGCATGAAACTATGTTGCACTATAGCATGATATTGGAATAGTGTAACCCACTAAGACTTGGCTAAACATGATTTAAAAGTAGCATAAGCCACTAGGACTTGCTGAAAGTGATTTAACTTGGTCCTTCGCATTTCTGATAACTCTGTTATCTCCATACATTCATGTTGTCGGCTATGCTTATAAACAGTCATTATTAGCTTATATACTTAACGCTATTAAATATCTGAGAAGGTGCTGCATGAGCTGTCTGCATGTCACGAGCATGGAAAAAGTAACATAAATAACATTACTTACGGCATTTGCTTCTGTAAATAAAGTTCTAGGCCCAGCATCGCTGATGTGTAATTTGACCATGTTGTGTAGGTTCGCTATGTATCTTCAATTCGCCACCGTAACCTTGTAAGCCTTTTGGGTTACTGCCAGGAGGATCACATACAGATGCTTATCTACGAGTATATACCAAATGGCAGTGTTTCAACTCACTTATATGGTAATTTTTTTATTGTTGTATGGCTACATTTGTGGGTTCCACATAAAAGTTGTAATTTTCAGTTTTCTTATGCAGGTGCAATTCAAGCATCAAGTGTGAAGTTAGAATTCAAGCATAGACTTTCCATAGCCCATGGGGCAGCTAAAGGTGATCATTTTGCAAAATCACTTAAGACTAGTGTTTGTCCTCGTCATTTTTAATTCCTAATGAGAGATCCACTTTATTTACTCGAGAATTTCTTTTTGTGTTTTCTATGGTTGTCTTGTAGAAACATAATGTGGTCCGGTTTATCTTACTTCAAATGATTCTTCTGTTATTTTGTCTGTTTGGATCTCTATGTTAACAACATGAATCTTGAATGTTTATCCTGATTAGGGATGGTTCATCTGCATTCCCTGAATCCTCCTCTGGTGCACATGAACTTCAGGACAAGAAATGTTCTTGTAGATGGAGACTTGACACCCAAGGTTGCAGATGCTGGGATCTGCAGCTTACTTGATCGAATTGATAGTGCTGCTTCCTCTTCGAGACTCACTGAAGATGATCCCTTCCTTGATCCTGAGTATTCTTCAAACTTCAAGATTTCTTTAGAAACGATCTTTATGGCACAGATAGAAAACCATTCAAGTTTCAAATATATCCAATGATGTTTTCTTGTTTAGTTAAAAGTTGCCTGTACATAAGGTTTCGCTGTTGAACAGACCTAAAGATTTGCATCATTTAGTTGTTGTTTTAATTCCATATCCTTGCTACTTGCACAGTGTCAAGGAGTCTGGAACATTATCTATAAAGAGCGATGTATATAGTTTTGGGGTATTTCTTCTGGAGTTGGTGACCGGAAGGGAAGCAAGATCTGATAGAAGCGTTATTCAGCAGGTATGTAGCAATTACTTGTAATTTCTTATAGGAAGTAGTTATCTCAGTGGTGAATGGCCATACTTGTGTAATTAAGCCAAAACCTGTAAAATGTTGAAATACTATTTCTTTCTGTTTGCAAATCCAATGCTTTTCTTGGATTGATGCTTGGTCCTGTACCCGAAGTTGGTTTAATGAGTTTCTATATTTGGACAACCTAGTAACTATTGAAGTAGTTCATGTAATCATATAATTCCCTTGAAAATATTTCATGATTTTCCATTACCTAGGGAGCCATTGCATGTTTATATCATCTTTTAACCACAACAAATTTTGATTTTGCTATTTTTATTTGCTAAGTACTTAATAATCAGAAACCATCAAAGATTGTTCTGTTCTTTTCATGTAATATAAGGATTTTTGGACTCTTGCATTTCTTGACTGAAAAAGAAAAAAAAACCTGTTAAGTATCTTTAACTACATGTAGAATATTGGTCTATCACATTGCATGATCAGCGCAAACTAAAGGGAGAACTGAAAAAACAGGAGTTCAATATTTATATCAGAAAAAAGCACAAATGTTTAGTTGATGTATACTCCAAATAAAGAAAATGCCAAATGTTTTACTTTTGGAATTTAACATAACTGTAACTTATCTGGTAAATTAAATCTCTCTTTAAGCTAAAACATTCACCTTTACGAGAAAGGTAACTGAAGAATATAATGAGCTTGGACAACACAAGCCCCAGGCTCAAGAGTCATGAAAAGAATTAAGAAAAATCACACACTGGGTTGTGCATTTGATGTATTTTTTCTAAAGAACAGGAAGAGCAATATTTCTTGAATTTTATAATTTACATGTTCTCCTATGTGGGTTGTTCTTCAATGTGGTAAGAAGATCTAGGCAACTTTGGAGAGGGCTGAATAAGGTTATTCGATAGAAAAGTGCAAATTGAAAATGTTTATCAATAACCTCACCCTATTTGATGATAACAAGTAATTGATGATGTGAAAAATGAGAAAAAGGAAAAGGACACGATTCCTCCTATATAACTCTGCCTACAGAAACATATTATGGATTAAGACCCCTTTTGTAGTGGTACCAATGTGGAGTGGTGATGCCATTACCAAGTACCAATTATATAACTGTGATGCTTTTAAAAATTCAAGTCATAGTTAACAAATCCTGAGCCCTAAAAATAATTAAATATCTCATCCTGAAACACTTTTTAAGTAAAATTTGACATACTCAAATTATTCATTCATCTATTTTTTATTTTAATGTGTCATGTCATTTAAATCAGTAGTAGCAACACAGTGTTTTATCAGTAAGCAGGATATAGACAGTCAATTATAAGGTAGACTCATCGATGTAAATACAATAAATTCAAATTGAGTACACTTGCCCTAAATTCATGCTTTAATGTTAAGCTTTACATTACAAGGTACATAGAGAGTCTGTCATACTGTAACTAATTTGCATTTTTTTCATTGGAAGAGATTCGAGATTAAGTTAAGGTACTCAGGAAATGGAGATGCAAATTGTCAAATGTGCAGCAAAACTCTCGTGTTGTTTCTCTGGGTCTGCTCGAGGCACAGATGGTTTTCTTTGTGCCTTCATATCTGAGGATTCACTTTTATGAGCAAAAGAATCCTTATAAATAGTCATAATCTTGTTTAGAAAGTCAAAATGACCCAGAAACCCAATAATGTATCTTGTAATTGCATTGCACCCGTGTTGGATTATTGCTTTTTCACATAGGTACCATCAGCTTGAGATATAATATCTGAAAACTATAGCCATCAATTAAATTCACTTATCCATTTTAAACATCTATATTCTTGTATATTTGAACCATCCTTTTGGCTTTGGTAATGTTTGTTAATTGTTGAGGTTTTTCAAATCATCTAACAACGTTCTTGGGCTTCTCATCCGAAGGCACAGAACTACAACGAGGCAGTCGATCTTTCAACCCTTGTTGATAACAGGATGGGTAACAGTTTCACCTCGGAAGGAATTAGGGTTCTGTTGCAGCTAATTTCGTGGTGTCTGAACTCATCAAGTGAGGAGCGCCCACCCATGAAGTTCGTCGAGTTGGAGCTGCACCGGATACATGAGAGAGAAATGAGCTTGACTACCATCATGGGCGAAGGAACAACTACCGTCACCCTCGGAAGTCAGTTATTCACTACTTCCTAACCGATACAAACCGTATCGCATCAACTGTACATCAGCTCATTCAGCATGCTTTTAGAACCATCATTTGCAAGTTGTGTATAATCGAAGAATTGTGTATTCTTTCAAACAAAATTTTCTTCACGATAAATATTTGTACAAAAAGATGTTATGCTGATGTGATATATCATCAATGCTACTGAGCTTGGAGTAAATTACGAAATAATATGCAGATGTGTGTTGGAGTTCCTGCTGTAATGCTTGGTGTGACATAACCTACTCATGCTTTTTTTGTGCAGTCCAGGAAAGCCTTTGTGATCAAACAAGTGTAGATTGTGTTCGAGTAAAAGGTGAGTGATGAATGTATGACCTATTCATGGACTTTTGTAGCATTCGTTTTTGTAATATTTTTCATCTCTTACATATTTGGATTGGATCTCATATTTGCTCATTTCAATCATGGCATATGGTTGTTGGAGGTAAACAAATAGGTAAATATATTATTTATGTAGTTCATTGTATTCAATGAATCTTCCATGATATTTCTAATTCAAAAGTGTGATACAAAATGCTGAAGTCTCAGCCATAACAGTGATCTACATCTTTGGCCTTTTTCTTCATCTCTTACATATTTGGAATGGATCTAAAATTTGCTCATTTCAATCATGGCATACGGATGTTGGAGGTAAACAATAGGTAAATATATTATTTATGTAGTTCATTGCATTCAATGAATCTTCCATGACATTTCTAATTCCAAAGCGTGATAACAAAATGCTGAAGCCTCAGCCATAACAGTGATCTACACCTTTGGCCTTTTAACAGATGATTACCTAACTTCCAATGACAACTCTTTTTCTTACAGAAAATTAAGGTGTCTAGTTGCATATTTACCAATACTGATCATTACTTCCCAAGTTCAAAGTAATATGAAATAAATAAATAATAATGTAACGCAATAAGAATATTCTCCAAAAAAATTCAAAATAACAAGTACAGCTTCAACAGGAATGAAAACCAGATAAGCAGCCCCGAAATTTGTATAGAGATCAAAATGACATTAAAATAACGTTCATCAACAACACACTGTTCCAACTTTATAGACCAGTATTTTGTTATACCTTATTAAAGCTTCAAAGGACTCAAGCCCTCCAACACAAAATGGAACCATGTGTAATCAACACCATAGAAACCGGTAGGCAGAAGATTCATGTCATAGAACATTGATAGAAGTGCATAGATAACAAGGAGGACTCAGCCAATGAGCAACTTGTTTTCCTCCAAGAAGCTATACTGCGGCACCTCCAGGTTAAATGGAGCAGGGCCCTTGCGGATCCTACCAGAAATATCATAGTGCGAACCATGGCAAGGGCAGAACCAGCCACCAAAATCTCCAGCATTGGGTAAAGGTATGCAGCCCAGATGAGTACACACACCAACCACAACAAGCCACTCGGGGTTCTTCACCCTATCTGAATCTGCCTGGGGATCACGAAGAGATAAAACATCGACACTGTTTGCCAGATTGATATCATCCTCTGTTCGTCGTCTTATGAAAACTGGCTTTCCACGCCACTTTACAGTTACTGTGGACCCTGGCTCTATGCTGGAGAGATCAACTTCCAAAGAAGCCAGAGCAAGGACATCTTTACTAGCAGACATGCTCAACACGAACTTAAGAATCAGGAGACGAAGCAAAGAGGCATAAACAAATCTTCCACCGGTCAAGACGAAGTATGCAAATGCTCGCTTGCTTGGGTCACCTGGGGGGTGACGCTCATGATTGTGTTCATCATAGACAATCTTTGAGGTTGGATTCTTAATGGCAGCCACCGTTGCAGGCAGATCAGCTAAACCCAAGTCTGGATATCTAGGGATAAGATTTTCAGATGCATACCCTACACATGTTTTAAAATAGCAAATCAGTTGAGCATAAGGAAATTCAGCTAATAAAGCGCATAACTTCTGGATCAAAAGAGTAGTATTAAAAGATTTCAGATGTCAATGATATATCAGTAAACCAGAAAAATCAATAATAATAACTAATTCCATTTACAATGGGAAAAACATGAAGCAATATTCTTCAAGATATGATGACAATAAAGATAATCAGTAACCTAATATTCTTGTGAAAGTAGCACTAGAAACCACCCACAGCAAAACATTTCTAAATTCAAATTTAAAAGAAACATTGTCACATTCAATTAATACAAACAACTTAGTCACCAAAAAAAAACAACAAAAATGGGTTATCATCTCTGACCAAGACTTTTGTCTTAATCTACATCAACAAACAGAAAAAGTTTGCACATTCCATCTATGACCAAAAAACAATCAACTTATAAGTTAAAATATATAGACATCAAACAACCATCAGAACAAACCTATGCATATTGCATACTACTAATTATTAAGGAGGACCTAAAATGTAGAACAGCACTGTGTAAATATTTTTTTCTGTTAAAGGTCAGTTCCATTCTTCCCATAGTTGCTTTTCAACAACAACCATACTCTCATCAACAGTACTTAATACTGATAATTTCCTCATCTTATAAAGGAGCAGCTTTATATCCTAAGCTTTATCAATAAAATCTTGTTATTCCTTTCTAACAAGATGAAAGAAACTGTGGCAGCAAATGCAACTCTTCTAATATCCATTATAAAGTATTCCTCAAAACAATAATCTTCAAACCACTGAAGCTCCCATAAAAGTTCTTTCAATTATATGTTTCAACATTATCTCCCATGACTTCTAATTAATTTGCATTTCGAAAATAAATGAGACACATTCTGAGGATCTTCATGACAGAAAGCACGTTGTAAACAATGTAGAACTCCCATTTTAACTAATCTATCTTGACACAATAATCTTTGTCTCACAACAAACTAAAACAAAACAGCATGTTTTACAGACCAAATAACTTCGCTCCATCTAACCGTCCATTCTTTTTCTCTAATAGCATCCAAGCACAGTTAATACTGAAACCTATTTGTTTGCTGGGTAACCAGATAGGCACATCAACTTCACTGGTCATATATTGTGTGGTCTAACCTCATTCCACACCTTTTCCATGTCAGCATAATTTCTGATGCTAAGACCTATCTTCCATCGACTGTAACAACTGAAACTGTAGCTTGGGCATCCACATCAGCTTCCATTATAGTTTGTTCGGTGAATCTTAAAACAATTGAACCTTTCTTTAGCCAATCATAATACCAAAAAATAATCTTTTTGTAATTTCCAACTCTATTTCAGATCATGTGCAAACATCAGCTCTAAGCTTAAGCTTTTCTTGCCAACTCCAACAATTGTTATGATGTGGTCTCAGGCTCCATATGCTTGTATTTATATTTTGATTTAATAGATCCATTTAATCCATAACGAATACAATCTACAAAACAGCAGCCATAAATGATGGCATCTTTATTTCACTCAAACATGTCTTCAGGCCTGAACCTCTACAAATTGCATTTCACTTCACCAGACCTTTTTTTTTTCATTGATTCACCTCCACACCATAAGAACTGTTGACATTTCATTTAAGCTTATTTTATTATGGCTTTATGTAATATAAACATTAGAGTTTTAACTGCACACTAAAAATCAAAGAAACTGGTTTTGCCAGGCCTATAAGAACAGGCTGATATTTACCTCAGACCAAGTCCTTTAATTGTGTGGATGATTAAAGGTTAGAGTTTTCTCCATTTAGTTTCTAGTTGGTTGCTTCTTGATTAAGATATGGAGGTATACAACATAAGAATATATACCTATTTCAAGCACACGAATTACAGACAAGATATTGAAGCAATGTCATAAAAAAACAAATATAAAATTCAGCCTCTGAAGTAGTAAATGAATAAATTAATCTAGTAGTACATAAAGCATCTCATTCAGTACAAAAAATTACATTGCATGAGATAAAGTGATAAGTCAGGATGGGTGAGTTGTCCAAGGCATCAGATTCAACCTCTTGACCTCGTGAGTGGATGTGGGTTCAAATCCTATTTCTGAAAATCAAATATGCATACCTTTAAAGAGCGAACCTTGGTGCCTCAATGCAAATGACCAAGATTCGGGTCATGAAAATAACCTCACTACTTGCAGGGATCAAGCCATGTAACTTAACTTTGCCTAATCCACTATGGTACAGAATCTGAGCATCTAAGATCTTCCCAGAATCCCAGCCATCATATTTAAAACTTTTCCAAGATTGGCTAAGGGAACTTATAATACAAAACAAAGAATTTTAGGCATTCAAATCTAAAGTCACTGGCAAACCAACGGAAAGAAAAGGAATACGGATCTAAGCAATTAGAAAAAACAAAGCTATCCAATATCAGGGAACATAAACTACAAAACGCGAAATTGTAGACATTCAAATCTGGATCGGTTCGCAAGCCAACCCAAATGATAAATTACTAAAACTATGGACGCATCAGGAATTAATTTAAGACGGCCGAACCATAAAAGGGAGGAAGAAGGATAAAATCACGAAAAGAACGACCTTTCTCCATTCAGGATCAGTATCTAGTAACCACGATATAACCCCCCAACGAATAGATTAAGGAAAAGGACAACGGGAGAAAGCCCCAACCTCTGACGGCGCCAAGGAGAGGCGACTGAAAGGCGAATCGGGCGCGTGGGGCAGAGATCTGCCAGGAGTCGTCAGCGGCTGAGTCCCCAAAGCCATGGACAGGATTCCGCGAGGATACGACGGAGGCGGTTGGAGTCTGCCACCGTGATAGCGCACCGACCCTTCTTCCCGCGATCCTCAGCATGGTTTCCTCCAACGGCGATTTCTAGGGTTTTGGTCGCCTCCGGGAAAGGGATCGAAAGACACACACGGACGTAAGAGGAGTACAAAACGGTGCGTCGGGAGCAACTTTACATCCATATATGCCGGTGTAAAACGAACCGATATGCAATAAAATCAAGCCCGAACCGGTATATACGTTATATAGCGGTCTTCCAACCAAATAAATACACCATTTTTTATAGAACCATATTTAAAGCCCCTATACAATTTTTCTTGGAAATTAAAATTTTAAGTGAAATAAGAAGGAAAATTTACATGAGAAAAAAAGAGAAAAATGGGGGCTTCAATTTCTTTTATTGGAATATAAACATTTGAATACTTGAAAAATGAGTTATCATAGTTTTTTAATTTACTCCTTGCATTCATATATTATATTATAGTATAGGAAGATTAGATCCTTACAGCAGGACTCAAACTTCTGACCTCACCTCTTGATCATTTGTATTGTGCTCTAACATGTAATTTGGTAATATTGTTATGACTAATTTTTAATGAATCCTTGACAACCACTGGAAACTAGAGAAAGAACTATGGATATGAACAAATAATATAGTGTGGCCAAATCATCATATTTACTTGTTTTCAGTACAAATAGAATTATAGGCATAATTAATCAATTCTAGATCTAAATCTAGCAGGGTTCACAACATCAGTTTCAATGGAAGAAACATCCAATAGTTCCTTACACATGGAAACTGGAAAATTATTTTTCTTCTATGTTGTTTTCATATATAAATATATTTACAACTAGGATTTGTATCAAACAATCTAAAAATCAGGCTTTTCTTTTGGAATATTTTAACCTGCTTTACGTCGTGATTGATGAGACAGTACGGTTTAGTCCGATCTAAGTGTGCAAGAACGTCAACCGTAGCTACGGGCCAATGGATTGAAATTTAGGAGAGACCTGATTGTGAAATCTTCGTGCCGGTATCCCGCAACGATCGCCTCCTCCTCCCAGGTCATTGTGACCTACACAAAGGCTAGAGTCGGGCAGGGGGACTCATCGACTTGGCCTCTTCGATGGTCAAGTTAGCGGGAGCTAGAGCTCAAGGAGAAAGATCGTAGTAGTCGAATGTATGTCTCCTTTCATCTTCTTCTTTTTTCCCCCCCTTTTGATACTGTTCATCGGAGTGACTTTTATACCTTATGTTGGGGGGTCATTCTACCAAGATATTTAATGACTAGTGGTGTCACCATACGTGAACGTTAATATATGCATGCACCTTAGGGTAGCTGGACCATACTTTGGGCGTCGACGCCATCTAAGCTGTGTCATGCCTTGTCGTGCTTCTCAGATAGTGGGACAGATCGATGACCTATTCGTTGACGTTGTGCTTCTCGAATGCCAGAACTAAGTGGTGACCTATCACGAAGTCAGGGTCCGAGTTGACTTGGGGGTGCCTAGCTAGCTCTCCTGTGTCTTTCCTGACCTTGGGTTAATGAAATGAGCTCAACCTAAACTCAAATCTAACCCAAAGTGGACCTGATTGCCTCACATTGAGTTAGTTTAGATTTCTCCAAATCTAACTCAATTATGACTCAATTACGTTACTAACTACGATATAATACATAATCACAATCGTTCTTGTCTTGCATGTCAATTGATCTTTCAAACTCCAAGCAAACTTCCTGACATCCTCCAGCGAACTCCCAGTGAGTCTCTTAATCATCTTCTAGTGAACTCCCAATGAGTCTCTTGATCATCTTCTGGCAAACGCCCAACGTGCTCCAGATCACCTTCGACAAACTCTTGGTGAACTCCTTGCGAGCTCCCACTATTGGAAAACCTCAGCGGGAGCATAGGAGGGGGTGGCCAAAGCTTGGGTTTCCCATGCAGATCAAATTGTTGTGCAAAAGATTGGGTCACGAGAAAGTTGCAAAAAAAAAAAAACACATTGTGTGATAGATTGATTACCTAGGGAGATCGTACGTCCCTGTATTCCATATCCGGATGGAGAGGATGAAGGAAGTCAAGCGTCTTCCTCTCTAGCTATATCCACATGATGGATCTCTACAACGAAACTCCTCCAATCTGATCTCACAACTCTTATGCAGAGGGAGAGGAGAATAGGAGGGGGTGGCCAAAGCTGCAGCTATCAACCATGAACCTCCCTCCTATTTATAGAGAGCCACTAAAAAAACCCTAAGGTTTCTGCCTTAGTGGATATTATATCTCCATCCAATTACCCACTAACCTTGCATTATTGGATCTTTATCCAATCATCTCCTTAGGGCTCTAATTGTGCCTTATGCAAGGAGCCCATTAGCATAGGGTCTTATCTATGAGAATATGGGCTAATTGGATCTTCATCCAATTCTCTATTCGCTGAAGCATCCACATGTGTGTGACTCTCTAGGCCCAATACCGAGCAAGCCGTGAGGTGCTCTCATCAGAACTCCTTCTGATATAGTGAATTATTATCTCCATAATAATTCACTCGACTCATCGACTATAGACGTATTAGGCCACTATGCCATAGTCCCCAGATGGTACAGGAGGATCGAATCCATCGAATTTATTTGTCCACAATTATCATATATCTATAATCCCTCATCCAACTAATATCCCAGAGATTGTATATTGGACATGATATTGTCAGGTCACATATGGAATCTGTTTGAGTCTCGCTTTAGTCGGATTCTCCCAGAGAACTTCTTCTCTCTCAATCTGAATGACCATGACCAGAGATTTGTCTGAGCAAGCACACACGGGATATTCCTCTCGCGATACCAAGAGTTAATGATCCTTTATTGACACTCAATTACCTTCGTAAGGTTGGCTACCAATCCCGATAACTAGTTGTACAAAATCTGAAACTTTCCCAACCTGTAAGTCTGGCGTTAAAGAAAGGAGTACTCAAACAAGGCATCCTTGGTGTCTCAAATCTAAGGACCAGATACACAATTGAGATTATGAAATTGCTATCTAACATTATGTATCATCAGCCATTCAACATTCTATAAGCAGATCAATCAGTGAACTCATTTTCCAATGAGCATCTGTACTATATCCTTAGTATCTCCACATAAGTGGCTATGAGACCAATCTGTCTGGTTATCTCGATGTCCCTCTCGAGTAACATATGATCGGAATTATTTAGGATCTGTGTATAAATGTGAATCAATCTCATTATCATGATCTCATCACGATCCGATTCTCATTGCATAGAACCAAGGACATCACAATATATATATGCAACATATAAAATAATATGAGAATATGTCATTAATAATCATAAGCAAAAAGATCACGCAGCGTGTCACATGTGCCATCACTCACGTGATTGGCTTACAGGGCACTTGTAACTAGCAATCTCTCATTAGTGGACACCGACGAGCCTCGACGAAGGAGGACTCGGGAAGTGGACGTAGGTCAAGTTTTTGATCGAACCATTATAAACTCTGTGAGCCTTATTTACTTGCTTTTTATTTTAGTATTCCATAGCTAAATCGAGATTCTTTATTCGTTCTTAAGTTTAATCGCTTTCTAAATTGATCTTGACGAAAAATGCTTTTAGTTTTGGTTTTACTTTAAGCATATTTTTTAAACCGAGTACACATTGCATTTGCACTAATTCACCCAAACCCAACCCCCCCTCCCTCCTCCTCCTCTTAGTGCTGATTCAATCATAACAGTTGGTATCAAAATGATGTTATACTTAATTGGGTTAACACCCAAGCGAGTAAATATCTTTGTTTGACATTAATGAGGGACACTTTATCAAACATCCTCCCATGTTCAATGGGACATATTACATATATTGGAAAACTAGAATACGTACCGTTTTTGATTTTGATGGATTTTAAACAATGGAATATTATAAAAAATAGTTTTCAGAAGTCATCCAATCCGATAAATGATTGAAATGATCATGATAAAAATATATTTTCCTTAAATGCCAAAGTTATGAATGCCTTGTTTTATTTTAATCAAGTTTCTGCTTGTGATTCGACTTTTGATATATGACACACATTAGAAATCACACATGAAAGCACAAGTAAAATAAATAAATAAAAAATAAATAAAATGACTTACAAAGATGAACATGAAAATAACCTTCCAAAGAACAGGAAGGAATTAATACTAAGAACAAAAGAATAACATCTTTTGAAGAACAAGAAGGACATTAAAACTAAGAAAATAAGAAGAACACCTTCTAAAGAATAGGAAGGAAATTAAATTGAGAATAGCAGATGACTCCTCGAGTGAAACCTCGAGTGATGAGAACTATGACTGTGAACTCATGACAAAATAACCAAAATGATTTATGAAAAAAAAATAAAAATATAAAAATAAACTTAAAAAGGACATAACTTCTTGCTATGAACGCAAAAATCCAGGGCACTCCGAGGATCAAGAGGACAACAAAGAAGAAGCAAAAAATCCCATGCTTATGACTATCAACGATGAGGTAAGTAACTCACCTAAAGCCTCCTTTACTTTTAATAAATTGTTAAATGCTAAATGCATTTCATAAATTATTTGATGAATTCAAGAAGCTTAATAAAACTTATAAATTACTTAAGAATGAATATATATTACTTGCTAGTAAATTTGAAAACATGAATGATGCATTATTCTTGCTTGAAATATAAAATACTAGATAAAATAAAAAAGAAAATGTCATATTAAAACAAACCTTAGAAAAGTTTAAGATAGACAAGTCTCTAAACATGATCCTTGCTAATAAGGGTCATGTTCATAAGGAATATATTGGCTTTGTGGGTAATACTCATCAAAAGCCAACTATCTTTGTTAGAGAATCTACATTACACTCTTCTCCCAAACTCAAGTATAATTTTTGTAGTAGATTAGGACACTTTGCCTATAGATATTCATTTAGAAAGTATAGTCTACACAAGTTGATTTGGGTTCAAAGGAATCATAAATAACCAAAAGCAATGAGTGAAAATGGGTAGAACTTTTCATGAGAGACCCAAAGTCAAATGGATACCTAAATCAAAACAACTTTTATAGGTTTGACTCCAAATAAAGGTTAGGAGAAAAAAAAATAATATTTTGATAGTGGATGTTCAAGACACATTACTTGAGATCTAATACTCTTTTGAAGCTCACTAGCCTAAATAACAATAATAAGAAAAATTATTGAAATTAAAATGATTGGAAACAAATCTTTTGATGATTCATGATTATACAATTAATCTTGATTGATTTTCGATAATGCAAGGATTTTATATGAAAACGAGAGCACGTTATTAAAAAAATTAAAACTTAAAATTTTAGTTATATTCTAGTGGGAGACTATTGATATTGCATTCACTGAAATTTAAAAAAAAAAAATGATTTTTATAATATGTTTTCATATGATCTTTTTTTAAAGATGACATATTGGTTTCTACCATTTGAGAGGTATTTTTATATAAATCAGCCTTCTTGACTCTAAAACATATTTATCTAAATAATTTTTTTATAAGAGTCTAAATTTTTTTATTCTATGATTCTTCATGGTTTTGATTAAATGAAATATCTATCTAAATAAATCATGATCCTTTGAATATTATTGGCATGCATATTGAATGATTGATTTGAGCATGATGATTGAAATGATAAATAGGTTGTATGTTGACTTTAGATAAGAATGATCGCCTGAATGAAAATTATTGGCATGTATATTTAATGATTGATTTGAAAGTTATATTAGATGGATTGAATTATTCCATGTTAACTTGAAATAGGTTGCATATTGTCTGATTGAATGTTAGATCATTCTAGAACTGAGGTTTGAAGTAAAATAAAAAACTCATGCTTCATTTTTTAAAAAATGAGAATGAAATTGCATGATAACTTATTAGACTAAGTCTAAAGAAGGAAAAATCATTGAAATTAAATAAATTGAAACTTTTGTTTGAAAATATTTTATTATTGATCTTGATGATTTATTTTGAAATAAAACTTGAATTTTATTTTTAAATGACAATGCATTGCTTTGGAAGGCATTCTTAAAGCAAATCACATAATTGAAACAACTAAAAAGAGAAAAGTTTTTCTTCAAAAATTTGTCAATCAAGTTTTCAATAAGAGATAAAGCGATACTATTATTGTTAAATCTCTTAAACTAAAAAAATGATTATGATGATTGAAAGTTGAATAAGATTTTTTTTTTCCCAACCAAGTCATGAACTTTCCCATGATCTTTTGACTTAATGTATCTTTTATGGAAATCAATTTTTTTTACTTCTATAATTTTCTTTTTGCCAAAGAGGAGATTTATGATCTTATAATTTGAGATTTTCATTATGAACCATGATCTTGATAACTTGAAATTTGCTATACATGAATCAAGATCTTTTTATCTTTTCTCCTATGTAACTTACCATAGAAAAGGTCCTATCATGATCTTGATATCTTAAAATTCATAATTTAGGATTTTTATATAAATCATGATCGTTCACTAGAATTCTTTCGTTATATTAAAGAAAATTATCTATATGAATCAAGATCCTTTTAATTATTTTATCTCATAAGATTTCTTTTTGACATAAAAGAAAATTTGTTAAATTAAATTATGTCTTTTGGTATTCATGATTTGATACTAGTATCCTTCATGACATGATTATTTGTTCCTTATATTCATGAATAGTATATATTATCACCAAATTGATATTTCTTAAATTTTTCATGATTTCAAAATTGATAAAGAAAAGATTTTGTACATTTGTATCATTCCTTTCTTTTTGACAATGACTAAAGGGGAGATAAAATTACTATCTTATAACAAAAAAGAGAATTGGATATGATAAATCTTCCAATATTGAATAAAGAACAATTAAATTAGATATGATAAACAAAGAAGAGAATTATATATGATAAAATTGCTATCTTATAACAAAATCATTAAATGAGGAACAATTTGCTTAGAAGAAAATTATAAATTATAAATTTTCTAAATATATGAGAAATATATAATTTACAAATTGAGCTTGATTTGCTATCATATTTTTTCAGATTTCTTGACTTTTGCAAATTGAGCTTCTTATTAAAATCTACTTAAGATGATTTTAAATCTTCAAAATGCATGATTTGCTATCATGTTATTTTTCAGATTTCTTAAGTTTTTTTCTCTTGATATTTATATGAGATGATTTTTTAAATGTAATGAGCAGCTCCTATATTTTTCTTAGATTTCTTGGCTTTTTGAGTAGCTCTAATTCATTTGATTCTTTCTTCTTAACATTTATAAAAGAAAAAATATGATTCAAAATTTTCTTGTGAGAAGACTTATCATATCTCTTTCAATATTTTGATTCTTGGATTCATGAATATTTTCAAATGTATCCCCCCATCTTGATATTTGATTTCTCTTTGGGATACTTAATTTTTGGATCTGTGGCCCCCCCCCCCCCCCCCGCCCCCACCCCGCCCTCCTTTTTCTTCTTCTTCTATTTTATTTACAAAGGGGGAGAAATCAATTTGATACGAAATGAATTAAACTCTATTATTATTTTTCTTCTTATTTTACTAAGGGGGGAAAAATGGACTAGATTTCTTTTTTATGTACTAAATATTGTGATAAATGTTTAAGAATATTCAAATATAAGTTGAGCATTTATCCTTTTTGTTGATGACAAAGGGGAAGAAATGACATAATTGATAACATAAGAAATGTTATAAGATATTTAAAATATTTGAAATTTTTATGTGATACCAAGAAGATGGGTGCTATGTCATGATTGATGACATGCAGATATTTTTGGTTGAAATTACTTTTCATGTGATACCAAGAAGATAAATGCTTTGAAAATTTGATCATGTATGATACCATGAATGGTTAAACAGTAAAAAATTTAATATTATCAAAATGCCTTAAATTCAAAAGTGATGGGTTCTTTTGAATTCAAGTTTGCTCTATTTATCCTATGATATATACATAAGATGAGTTAATATTAACTCTCATCATCAATTGGTTGTCCTAATAAAAAAGGAAAGATTGTTAAATCTTGGATTTTGATGATGAAATCAATTGATGGGTTTTATGATATAACTTGTGTGTTAGAGATGAGTGATGCAGGATTAACTATGATGGTGAAAAAATAATACAATCTAATGTTGGGTCGGAGTCAAATTCGGGCACTGGGTTAGGGTTCGGGCGATGCAATGGGAGCTCATCGGGAGTTTGCCAAATGTGATCGGTAGCTCGCTGGGAGCATGTCGGGAGTTCACCGGAAGATGATCAAGAGACTCATCGGGAGTTCAAAAGATCAATTGATATGTTGGACAAGAACGATTATAATTATATAGTGTGTCATAGTTAGCATCATAATTGAGTCATAATGAGTTAGATTTGGAAAAATCTAAATTAACTCAATGTGAGACAATTGAGTCAACTTTGGGTTAGATTTGAGCTTAGGTTGAGCTCATTTTATTGACCCAAGATCAATAAACACAGTCTCTAAGAATTTTGGCTCCAATCTTGAAGTCATTTGGGGCCTATAAATATCCCACCCATTCTTGCTTGAGGATGCAAAAATCAAGAGTGAAAAACTTGTGAAAATGCTATTGTAATTCCTTGAGAGCTCCCCCTCTCTTCATTAAGTATAGTTTTTATTTAAGAGAAGACTTAGAGAATTGTAAATGTTATCTCCTGAACCTGCGAAAAGGAGAAAAGTGTAAGGGGCTTTGATCTTCCCTCGTGGAAGAAGATCATTAGTGGACACCGGTAGACCTCGACGAAGGAGGACTCGGGAAGTGAATGTAGGTCAAGCTTTTGACCGAACTACTATAAACTCTGTGAGCCCTTTTTACTTGCCTTTTATTTTAGCATTCTATAGCTAAATCGAGATTCTTCATTCATTCTTAAGTTTAATTGCTCTCTAACTTGATCTTGACAAAAAATGCTTTTAGTTTCAATTTTTACTTCAAGCATATTTTTCAAATTGAGTACACCTTGCACTTGCACTAATTCACCCCCCTCTTAGTGCCAACTCGATCCTAACACAAGGGACTAGTCGAGACTAAGTTGACGAGAGATTGGCCAAGATTGATCGGCAAGGGACTGGTCGAGACTGAGTCGATAATTGTATTGGTCGAGAATGAGTCAGCAAGGGACTGGTCGAGACTGAGTTAACAATGTACTCACTGAGAATTAATCGGTAAGGGACCGATCGAGATTAATCGGCAAGGGACTTACCGAGACTGAGTCGACATTGTATTGGCCGAGAATGAGTCGGCAAGATACTGACTGAGACTGATTGGCCAGGGAGTCACCGAGACTGAATCAGCAAGGGAGTGATCGAGACTAAGTTGGCAATGTACTAGCTGAAACTAATCGACAAGGGACTAGCCGAGACTGAGTTGGCAATGGACTGGTTGAGACTAATCGACAAGAGACTAGTCGAAACTAATCAGCAAGGGATTGGTCGAGATTGAGTCGACAATGTACTAGTCGAGACTAAGTCGGCAGAGGTGCTTGCCTTTTTGACTAGGAAATTTAAACTACAGTGGTTGTTGGTGCACCTCGCTCTTTTCCAAGGGGGGTGGCTTCTTATGATGACGGAGCACTAAGTTGTCGCATCATGAGTGAGTGGCTCTATAGGCGGGGTGCTTTTCTCCAAGTAGTTTTTTGAGGGTATCCAAACCCATTTATTGCGGATCTCCTTGGGATCCAGGGGTGTCGCGCTATCTCCCCATCGGGAAGGCGAAGGGTTGCTTTGGATGATGCATCCATTACCTCGAGGGTGTCCCTTCAGTTGAAAAGTTACCTCGACCTGGCCACCTTCGTTCGTCTTTATAAGCCTTGTCTATAGGGTAGGGAGGCTTTATTGCTCTCCGTCCTTCGCTTGTGCTTCTTTCGTTCTCATGCCCAACACCGTCAACCTCCTCTGGTCATCTTCGGTTCCTTAGCAGTTGAGTCTTTGCATCCTTTGCTTTCTTTGCCTTTTCATATATTTTTTTGCAATGTCTCCCTCATCGTCAATTAGTGAGAGGAACTGGGGGGCTATTCCCCATCTAGGTCTTTATCCTTTGTGGATGAGAAGGCCTCCAAGGCCTTAGAGGCTATGTTCCGGGAGCATGATGATGATTCGGTCATATCCGAATCCTTCTTACCCCACATTAGGTCTAGGTACCACATTTTTGTTGAGTATGATCTGCATGTGCCGATGGTCGGCCATCGATTGTTCGATCTGTTTCCGAACGGATTTGGATTGTTAGTGGACGCCCTCGAGGCGGGGCTGAGGCTTCCCCTGCATCCGCTCGTGATGTCATGCCTTCGTCCCTAGAAAGTTTGTCCTTCCTAAATTGCGCTAAACTCCTTACATTATATGATAGTTTTCATCAGGGAGTGTCGAGCGGTTGGGATCGACCTGACACTTACCCTATTTTTGGCTTGTTTCCACCTCAGCATGGTGCAAGGGAGCTACTATCTAATCTCTAGAAGTGGTTTCCGCATGTGCGATGCCCCTTCTAATAATAAATGGTGTAAATCTCATTTTTTCTACGTGAGCCTTCAGGGGTTGGGGCTTCAACCTAAAATGGATCGGCCGTGACGTTGACAACTCTCCTACCCTTCTGACAAAGGATGAGGCAGAGCAAGTGGTGCACCTGAGGGGGATCCTTTCCTCTTCAAAAGTCATCAAGTCTATGAAGGAGGCCTGGCTAGTGGAGGCGGGCCTTAGTCTAGCCCCTATGGGTACGACTCATCTCATCTTTGTCGTCCGTTGCTTTTTATTGTTCACCCTGACTCCCGGTTGTGTGTTAATCAAATACTCTATTTTGTAGACATGAACCTCAAGGGGATGAAGTGAGCATTCACAGGGTAGGCCCTAGGCCCCACGCCCAAGCCTTCTCAGCTGCCGACTGGCCCCTCTATCGAAGCAAGTATGACTCACGAGGTCGATCCTCCCGTCAAGAAGACGAAGGTGCTTATGAGCAAGGAAGCCCCAAGTAAAGATGCCCCACTCGTGGCCATTCCCAGGAAGGTGACTCCCTCGTAGGCCCTTCGCTGGGAGGGGAGCAGCATAGGAGGGATATGGCCGTATCTTGGCCCTAGTCCATGAGGGACCTTTCTAGGGTTAGGGCACAATCTCAGAATGAGTCCATGAGGGACCTTTGCAGGGTTAGGGCACGGTCTCAGAATGAGTCCCCGTAATTGTCTGGGGAGAGCCTGCTCGAAGCTTGCTGGGCCACGCTAATTCTCTGCCCCTTGCTTAGGAAGGAGATCTACACCACTCCTTCAGAGGCACTACTCAACAACGATGCTAAGAATCTGGTCACGTTGAGCCTCCTCTTGTTGGTTCCCTTCCACATACTTTCTTCGCTTTGGTGTTGACGCGGTGCTCTCGCAGCACCACCATTTCTCCGTGGAGCTGATTGACAGAGTGTGCGACTTTGGGAGAGTCGTTGACGAGCTCTCTCAGATAATTGACGAGCTTCGGGGTGAGGTCGGGAAGCTCAAGGAAGAAGTCATCCTGTTTGAGGTAGCAGTTGCCAAGTCTCAGGCCAACAAGGCCACCTAGTGGCTGGAGGAGTCCCAACGTCGAGAGACAGAGGCTCGGGGGTAAATCTAAGTCCTAGAGCCCTAGCTCCAAGACCTGGGGGATGATTGGACGCTGCCCGATCCAAGACTTAGGAGGTAGAGTAGTCTTTGATGATGGCCCGATCAGCATTGAAGAAGGCTGAGAGCTCCCTTGTCACAGAGAAGAGCACGACCCCTGAGAGAGCCTGAACAACCATTGCCCACTACAAGGAGACCCCAGGCTTCATGCTAAGCTTGGAGAAGATGGGCTGGGTCAGCTATGGGTATCAGTACAGGGTCACCCTGGCATGCTTTCGGGCAAGGTATCCCCAATTGCAGATTGAGAAGGACCCCTACGCTACCCTCCCGAAGGATGATAACGTGCCGATGAAGGCGAACATCCTCTTCGATGACAATGAGCCTTCAATGGCATAGGAGCCCCTCAGTAGAGCCACTAGTGTTGCTTCCTCCTTTCTTGTGTAATCGGCCTGGTCAAGGTTGTCCCCGACCGAGAATGTACTTGTTTTGTTGTTAATATAAACTCTTTCTTTTGACCTTCTAAATTTGTCCTATGATGTTTGGTTGACTCTTGGTTGCTCTGTCTTGACTGAGTGAATGACATATCTTTTATTCTTCTAACTTTTGCAGGAGACAAGTCATGTGTCAGGATATGCTTGGCTCCTGGTTGAGTTTGACCGAATGCCTTAGGTTTGGGTGGTTGGAAATTCTCATTTTAAATAAATTTTTTTCACTTTAAGCAAGATAGGAAGATCTAAAGCTTTTCGTTCAAGTAAAGCAAGTGAGCGATTAAAAGAAGATTGCTAAGTTTCTTGCTTACAAATTACTTAGGAAAGAACAAGAAAATCCCAAAGATAAGCAACATCATAAGTGAAGTGCTTGACATGAAAATCTTACTTTCAAAGAGTAAATTAAATCGGAAGCATCAATACAAAATTGTTATGATCAATTGGCACTAAGAGGGGGAAGAGAGGGGGGGGGGGGGGGGGGGGGGGGGGGGGGGTGTGTAGAGTCGGGGTGGGTGAATTAGTGCTACTGTAAATATTTGGTTTTAGATAAAATCTTTTTTATTAAACCAAAATATAAAATCCGAAGCTTTTAGTCTTTAGTAAAATAAATGAGTGATTGAATGAAAGTTGCTAAGTTAATAAGTAAACCCAAAAGATAAGCAACGTGAAAACTTTACTTTCAAAGATTGAGTTGAATCGGAAGCGTCAATACAAGAATATGTAAGCAATTTGAAAATAAAGAAACACTCACAATTTTTATAGTGGTTCGGCACCAACGGCCTACATCTACTCCCGAGTCCTTCTTCTTGAGGCACACTAGCGTCCACTACCAATCTTCTTTGGGTGAAGACCAAACCCTTACACTTGAGCTTACAAGGGACACAAGATTACACTTTTTGATTACTCCCTTATCCCTTTTCTTTTTCTTACAATTCTCACATAATATTTTCTCAGAATATAATCTCCAAAATTATTGTCTTGAATGTAAAAAAAATTGGGGTATTTATAGGCCCCAAATTGGCTTAAAAACTGGAGCCAAAATCCAACCGTATCTAGAAAATTTGGGTACGGGCGATTCACTTGTCGACATGGGTAGTTTACCCGTCGAAAGTGCTGGTTGTCGTCCGGATTATGTGATACAGGCGGTTTACCCACCGAAAGCTGTTGGTCGCTGCTTGGATTCTATGGTACGGGCGGTCCAACAGTCGCTTACCGGCGGTTTACCCGCCAGATTCTTTGGAAAAGTGGTTCTCTCCACTTTTCTAAATTTGACTTAAACCATCAGTTGACCACACCCTTAGTCAACTAGTTGAACTCAACCTGAGCTCGACCAAACCCCATAGTGGACCCGGTTGCCTTATTGAGTTGATTTGGATTCCTTCCAAATCCAACTCAATTAGGACTCTAACCCTAATTATGACTCAATGATTACAACACTTAATGACCAATTAAGCCTAATTAAGACCTAACTCTCGTATTATTCGACAGCCTCCTATTCTTGCGGTAAGTCATCTGGACGTTTTTCCCGGTGATCTCCCTTCGTGTTTCCAGCGAGCTTCCCGATCCCTTCGACGAATCTCCTAGCGAACTTCCGACGAAATCCCACCACATCGTCCGAACTTGGCCTGATGCCTAGGCTTTATCTTGACCCATCATCTGGTTGTAACTCCATTAATCCTGTCATAGTTAGTCCTATATGATGCTAATTATAACTTAATTAAATAGAATCAAAATTGCCAAAACATTCATTACAAGACCATCCCAACTCCCGACAAGCTTTTCGGCGACTCCCAATAATCTTCCGGCGAGTCTCGGTCTTCTTCTAGTGAACTCCCTTGCGCCATCCTGACAAGCTCCCGATACCCTCGGTGAGCTTCCGACACACTCTTGGTGAGTTCCCAACCGCATCGACTCGATAAATGGACTTGACTTTGGCCAATCCTATTGTAATAATTCTTCTATCGTAATTAATCCTCCATCAATCAACTTCAAACAATCCTGTTAGATCAATAATCCATCAATTGATTTCATCATCAAAATCTGAGATTCAACAATCTCCCCCTTTTTGATGATGATAATCAATTGATGACAGGAGTTAATCCTAACTCCCCCTAAATCCATACCACTTAAATTTAAGAGAAGCACACACTCTTAAATTCAAGCTATCAACCTTCTATGCAAATTTCAACATAAATTTACATCAAGTCATCAACTCATAAGTAAAAAGGAATTAAGCATCTATATCCAAGATGTCCAATTCATATCCTTATCCAAGATATCCATGTATTTCAACAAGATAATATGTCATCAATGTATTAATTAATTAATTAATATCATATGTCATCATTATATATTTCTCCCCATTTGTCATCAACAAAAAAAGGTGAAATATAGCTAATAATTTCATATTTTTGCTCCCCTTTATAAAAATACGACATGAATCATAAAGAATTTTCTTTCTCTTGTGAACAAGAAGGAAAGAAAATACGAGAGGAGTTATAAAACATCATTATGTATAACTTACAATTTGTAGAGATGAATTTCGAAAATAAGCTCAAGGATCCAAAATATTCAAGAAGATTCATGAATTTAGGAGCTACTGAAGGATCAAACATTATTTAAAAACATCTCATGTAATTTCAAGCAAGGGTAGCAAATAAATTTGTAAGGTAACATCATGCAATTTTTTTTCCTTTTTATTTTTATAAATAATAAGATAAAAATATGGAGAATGTTTTCAAAAATATTATCACAAAAGGCTTAATA
The DNA here is from genome assembly GCA_029747655.1 of Ensete ventricosum. Taxonomy (NCBI): domain Eukaryota; kingdom Viridiplantae; phylum Streptophyta; class Magnoliopsida; order Zingiberales; family Musaceae; genus Ensete; species Ensete ventricosum. The sequence goes on along the minus strand of JAQQAF010000008.1, from coordinate 20,453,997 downwards.
TCATGAAATCTATATTAGTAATTTATATTTTCATGATTTAACATTTCTAGGTCTTAACCTCAATCTTGTATATATATATAATTTCGAATATGAGCTCAACAAATTTTTCTCATGTAAATTTCAAGTAAATATAGCAAATAAATCCAAACAATTACAAATCATTATCTTTATGTAGATTTTCAAAATCATCATTACATGCATGATCATCATACATGATTTCACATCATTATGCCTTCTCCCTCTTTGTCATCAACAAAAGGAGAAGTGCAATTAGCAAGTTTTTGATATATGAAAGCTTAGCAATTACTTTAGAACATTCAAGCTAGTGAATTCATTCTTCTCTTTTGAGAAGTGAAAGCTAGCAAATATTTGATTCATTTGCATTATTCTAGCTAACAATTTTATAAGCTAACAAGTTTTGCTCCCCCTTTGTCATTGTCAACAATAAGGGATGGTTAGAATAGTGTAAAACTTTTCCTATTATATCATTTTTCAATAAATATATCAAGAAATATACCAATTATCACACGAAATATATCAAGAACAATTAACATAGTGATGAGATATTCAATTTGTGAAAACAAATTATAAATATCAAGAAACAAATCATAGAATATCTTGATTCATGCATAATAATTCTCAAGCTCTCAAGATCATAATTTATCCAAAAATTTCATTTTAAATAATACGAGAAGACATAAGAGATTTGATTTATTAAAGATTTCAAGTTATAATTCCGACGAATCAAAATCATGATATAAGTAAAGAACTCATTTAATTTCCAATAATCAAAATCATTTTCAAGAGATTTAAAATATAATTAATAGACTTATTGGTCTCTTGAAATGCTAGTGATTTTCTTTCTCCACTTTGTGTGAATAAGAATGTAGAATCAAGGTAGAGAAATGAAAAACACTATATCATAAAAATACTCAATTTTAAAGATGTAAATTTTATAGATGTGAATTTTAAAATTAAGCTCAAAACTTCAAGATATTCAAGGAGATTCAAAAGTTTAAGAGCTACTTATGTATTTAAAATCATCTCATATAATTTTGATAACAATCATCATGAATTCCAAAAGAAAATATGATAATAGACTGATAGAACCCTAGAAGGAGCTCTATAGATTTTGATCCTTGAGGGGGATCAACCGTTTGAACGCTGTAGGGGTTCCTCCCTCCTAGACTCGGCACAAGACTGAATTAAAATTGTAGATTGCTTAATAAAAAGAGCTGGAGGCTACATACTTATATAGGGCTCCAAACCCTAGCCCTAGAGGTGCTTGCCTAACTAAAATTATCCTTTTACCCCTTCTATAGTCTACCTACTTTAGAGGGAACAAGTGACAGCTAGGTTGGCTCTATAGCCGACCTAAGCAGGGGGAAACCCTAGACTACCAATCCAGTAAGAGGGGCGATGGCCACTAAGCCCTAAGGGCTAATCTAAACCCTATCCATAGTCCTTTATAAGATAGGAGTGATTTTATTACAATCTAGTAGGGTTTTATTGACTACTTCTAGGGAGATCAGGACTCAACCCTGCTGGAGTCCTATCAAACCTACCCTCTTAAAATCAGCCTTGTTCTCATGGCTGAAGTTTCATAAACTCAGGGAACCAGGTCTTCAGCTCCTCATCAGCTTAGGTGTCAGTTGGAAGAACTTGAGCTGAGTCGTCGTCTTTAAATTTTCATTTGAGATGGGATATTTGGAGGATCAACTATAATTTTGATCTGGTGCACGGATCTGATCTCCAGGTTAGGGCCCCAATATGATCCCCAATTTTGCAAGGCCCAAAGAAATAGGGAGACCACTTTCTTGAGTCTTAAATTTTGTGCTGGTGGAGTTGGAGATGAAGGGGGACTTGATCTTTCTCAAGAAACTTTCTTCTGCTCCGACGTTTGTCAGGGGGAAGTTTCTTCCTTGCATGGGCTGTCACGTGGTTGCTCTGTAATAGTAGTCATGCCTTCTTTTGGAGTGAAGACTGTCTTATGATAAAATCTCTAGTGGTGTGAGCCCGATCTGAGTCTGAGGCGGGTAGGAGTCGTGATTTTTCGGGGCCTATTTTCACTTCTTCCTTCTATTGACTATCTTGCATGAGGATGGTGTTGACCCCCACCCTGGATGTGTCTGCTCCAATAATGAACATCTTGACACGATTTGGTGTGGACGACATCGTGGCCGTGAGGGCTATAGTTCCACTCGGCCAATGTGGTGCATCTTTCTTTATAATAAGAGGGATGATGTTCATGCTTCGTTGAGTCCTGCGGATGATCCTTCCCCTTTTATAATTTTCCATTAGAGGGGCTCAATTTTCTCACGGTCTTGGGCCATAGATCAGTGGTTATCATCAAGGAAGTCTTTAAGCATCATGATCCAATCCTAGGGAAAGTCGTGGAAGTCACCTGAGATCTGGAAGTGCTACATCATCAACCATGGTGAGTTCGACAGGATATAACACTTAAGAAGTAGCTTATCTCCGATGAAAAGGATGTAGGGACATGTCGTAGTGAGAAATAAGCATGGCTGAATAATCTGTGTCTCTGTCATCTCTTGGACGATCCTTTTATCTTTGACCTTTTGAGGTTGTATGAAGCAATCTGGTCGAGTAACAACTGGTAGAAGTTTTAGCCTGTTCAGCATATGGGGGTTGGCCAACTTCAGAGGAGGTAGTTGGCTCAGTTGAGTGGAGACGCCCAAAAATTTAGTAAATTATGGGAGGGTTTTTTTTTTATCTTCAATCTCATGAAACTCTTGAATTTGAATTGGGAAACCATTTGATTCTTCTTTTGACACCCCCTCCAAGTGTTGTGTTGTGGTTGTAGTCGCTGGGCTCCCTCGTAGAATCACTTGCTTTCCTTTTCTAAAAAAGTTTCATGGTTAGCTTCGAAAAATTCTAGAAAATATCTCCAATCATGGACAACCAATCAATACCAAGCACTATATCAAAACCATCAAGAGGGAGGAGGAAAAAATTAGCAACTACGTCTTGCTCCTATAGGCTCAGTTTAACCCGCGGGCACTTTTGGTTGCACTTCAGAATTTGACCGTTAGCTACCTTGACTTCGAACCCATTGTAATCTTCTTTTTGGAGCATTAAGTGGGCAGCAACCTTACTACTCATAAAGTCGTGTGTGCTCAAGGTGTTGACGAGGATGATGACAGACTGCTGCTCGAGAAATCCTTTGATCTTCAATTTTTGTAGGTTGGTGTAGTCGGCTAAGGTAGGGACTGTGCGGGTGGCCGGTTGTGGTGTATCATTCTCCTTGGGCTTGAGAGTCATATCTTCAAGTTTGGGTTCTTCAGTGGGCGCAATCATCAGCGGTGTCTCCTTTTTACATTTATGTTCTAGACTCCACAATTTATCACAACACCCACATAGGCCCTTTGTCGATTCGTCATGAAGGTCTTCTCTTGTTAGTTTCTATAACTGAGGGGGTCGGTTGACAGTAGGAGGAGGTGAAGGCTTTAGTGCCGCTGGTTGGAGAGCAACTCTAGTCTTCCGAGCTTCATAGTTCAATCGCTCCTCTTGATGTCACGTAAAGGAGATGACTGTCTTAAGTGTGTACGGTTGTCGTGCTTTAACTTCTTCCTGAATCTCTAGCTTCAAGCCCTAAATAAAAGTCCTTAATATCTATTTTTTAGACCAATCATAAGTTTTATTAGATAACCTTTCAAACCTAGTTTGGTACTCTTAGATGGTGGAGGTTTGACGGATCATCGCTAGTTCTTCGCTAAGGTTCTTTTTACAATCCAAATTTGCATCGTGTTGTGATCTTATTGGGCTTGGTGATCGGCCTAATCTAAACTCCTTAAAGAGAGCGTGTAATTTAACATCTATACACGTCTCAAGAGCCTCCAATTTGGCTTCGAATAAGCCCACTGATGCCATGACGTAAGGATCTCCAACCTATCAAATCAAACTGATTAAAGAGTGTAGCTGCAATCTTCAGGTTGAAAGTAGTAATGGTAGCAATGTCGGGGCTGCGGTGGTGAAGTCTCCAAGTGGAGGATGGCAGCCAAAGGTTGCAGCAACGGTGGAGGAAGAAAATTGCAGTAGTAACGTCGGCTGCGATCCTTCGGTGGTGCTGTAATGTTTACGCTGCAATGTCATCGAGGCTATAATTTTTTAGATGGCTGATATTTGTTGGAAGATGGCAGCTATGAGATCTAAGTTGGAAGGCAACAGCGATGGCGGAGGAAGAAGAGGGCAACAACAACGTCGGCTACGACTGCGGTGCGACTTCGTGGCTATAGGTGGCGTTGGTTGCAGCAAGGGTGTGGTTGCAATAGGAGGAAGACATGACACCGATGTACATGGCTGTTGCGGAGGAGGGCAACAATGGTATGGAGCGAGAGATGACTATTGTTGTGTTTAATTTGTTGCTAACTGCGATCAAGGTAGTTGGCAACAAACGATTGTTGTGGGCTACGATATAAACAGATTACAGCGAAAGATCGTTGCTGGTAGCTTTTTGCCACAAGGATCGCTGTTGGCTACGATCAAAGAGGATGGCTACAAGAGGTCACTGTTGGCAGCGTTGGGCAGTGAAAGATGCATGCTACGGTTAAAGGGACAAGGGAGATTGGGTGGCTGAAAGGTTGGTGGACCGAAGGCTTCGATTTTTGGGTGCGGTTTGTGGCTGTTTTGGGTGTGATTTTGGGCTGCGGTTTTGTGGAGTTTAGGCTACAAATTGTTATGGTTTTAGGGATGTGATAGCAGTAGATGAAGGTTAGGAAAATAGATTTTAGATCTGAGATAGATGGTAGTAAAGGTAGGTGTCTAGGTAAGGAAAGTTGGCTAAAAAGGTAAGTGGATCGATAAGGAAGTAGGCTGATTTGGGTGGCTGATTTGGCAGGCTGTTTGGATTCGGTTTAGGGTAATATTTGGAAGGGTTTTTGGTGAGGATGGTAGGGTTTGGAGATGAGGAAAAGAGAGTCCAAAATCTCACAAAAAATAGCACTCAAATATGACAGAATTCGGTGAAAAGAAGTGCTACGATGTGCTGTCCTACTGAACCAGTTTTTACATCAGAGAAATGATGACTTCTCAACATAAATTCCAGGGAAAAGTTTAAGGAAATTATGCAAAAACCCTTGGTTTAGATGTTGTCAATACTAGTAGAAACTTTGACAAAATTTTGGCAGCATAACAGTAGGGAAATAGGGCAAAAGATGCAAGGCAGATTCCTTCGTCGTAAAATTCCAGAACTGCATAATGGTGAAAGATCATACAAGAAAACTATTTCCAGAAGGAGTTTTTTTATGAAATTAAATCCAGATGAAAGCCAACTTAATCTTAAGAATTGTGTAAAAATTTTGGCCTTTCGTAGCAACAATCAGCTGAAAATGTCTGCAGTGTTTCGCCTTCGCAACGATGATAACGGTTGCAACAGTTAAAATTTGCATCAAGGAAACTTTGGAAAACTTCTCCCACATATAATATGAAGGATCTTGCAGTATTGAAGAGGTGTGAGTTATAAAAATATACCAGAATTCTTGATCAAATGCAGGGGGCAGCGGCAAACTGATTTGATCTGCTACTGGGGTGGAAGGTGGAGGCGCGTGTCACAACAATTATGGAAATTGCTTGGGAAGGTGGAGGTGTGGATGACGGGTATAGGGGCAGCAAGATTGTTGCTTTGATACCAGATGATAGACCCCCAGAAGGAGCTCTATAGATTTTGATCCTTGAGAGGGATCAACCCTTTGAATGCTGTAGGGGTTCCTCCCTCCTAGACTCGACACAAGACTGAATTAAAATTGTAGATTGCTTAATAAAAAGAGGTGGAGACTACATACTTATATAGGGCTCCAAACCCTAGCCCTAGGGGTGCTTGCCTAACTAAAACTATTCTTTTGCCCCTTCTATAGCCTACCTGTCTTAGAGGGAACAAATGATGGCTAGGTTGACTCTATAGCTGATCTAAGTAGGAGGAAACCCTAGCCTACCAATCCAGTAAGGGGGGCGACGGCCACTAAGCCCTAAGGGTTAATCTAAACCCTAGCCATACTCCTTTATAAGATAGGAGTGACTTTATTATAATATAGTAGGATTTTATTGACTACTTCTAGAGATTAGGACTCAACCCTGCTGGAGTCCTATCATAGACTAAGCTCAAATTGTGAATTATGCATTTTGTATGTATTTAGATAATTTAAAATTCTAAATTTTCATCTAAGCAAATTATTTTTCATTGAATGTTATCATATCCAATTTGCTTCCAATTTTATCTCCCCCTTTATTAATGTAAAAAAAACGATTGCATAATTTTTTCTTAACATCCATATTCAAATTACGCCAAAAAGTACAAGGGGATCATGTCATTAAAGATAAAATCAAATTTTTGAATATCAAAAGATATGATTTCGTTTAATAAGTTTCTTTTCCCATTTTTATAAATAATAAAAATGAGTTTTAGTGGATAATCTCAATTCATCCAAGGTAAATATTTTTAATAAAATAGAAGAATGATTTTGATAAAAAATTTAATTATTATTGTTAAGATCATAAATCTCCTTTTTATTAAAAATAGAAAATTATAGAGATCAATAACGTGATTTCCATAACGTAAAAGTCAAGTCAAGAAATTAAGAGAATATTCATGATAATACAATTCTCTTTTAATTTTTAACTTATCACAAATTTAAGAAATACTAATTTTGGTGATAAGTTATGTCATTCATGAGTTTTAAAATAAATCATGTCAAGAAAGATATTAATATGAAAAGACATTCATGAGTACCAAAAGACATGATTTAAGTTAATAAATTTGCCCCTCCTTATTGTTTGTAAATTTTAACATAAGTAATTAAGAAATCTTATATATTCAAAATTGCAAGTAAAATAGAAATCCAATCATGTAAAATCTCATGTATTTAAAATTCATAATTTTAATTTTGGCAAATTGCTCCTTATTCAACAAAGATTTTTCATAATCAAAGTATTTATGTAAAGATTTCAAGTTTCATTTTCTAAACTTACCAAAAATCATGATAATAACTTATCCAAGTTTAAATCATCGAATCATCAAAATCACTTTCATAGTTTAAGAGATTCATAAAAGATAACATAATCGATTCATTAATCTCTTTTTGAAAGATTTATAAGATAATTTTTTTAAGTAAAAATGTATTCCCTTAATTTCATACAAGCATGCCTTTGTCTTTTAAGTCAAATAAAAACATGTATCCTTATTTAAAACCGAAAAAGAGCTTTCATTATGGCAAAGATCAATAAGCTATAAATCACAAAGATCATCACATAATTTTGAAATATAAACCCATTAAGCATAATCACTATGCATCATTAAATCATGGTTTCATAAAACATCTTCAATCAAAATTCAACAAATCTTAATTTTAATATTTAAATGAGTCTTACTCTTTACACAGGAGTTGACAAACTCATTTTAAAACTACTTAAAAATGAAGCATATATATTTTCTATATTCTAACATTCAACATAAGCATTCAATCATCATGGCATTTAGGTCAATGTAACATTTAAAACAATCATTCCACAAACTTAGTCAATATTTGAAGCATTTAATAATAATCTTTACATCCAAATCAATTATTTTCAATCATCTTCAAAATCTATGTCATACATATGATTTTTATTCAAGATAACTATATTTCTTTGTTCTAATTATAGTATGTAATGGTCATGTATCATCAATATTAACCATAATAAAAATTTATTTTTATTATTAATCTTGTTAATATTTAGGCTAGTGAGCTTAAAAAAATGTTAGATCTAAGTTATATATCTTGACATCTAACATATTATTCGGGGCTCCTAGTTTTAATTTTGACATAAACCTACAAGAAAGATATATTTGATTTAGGCACCCATTTTACATTGGGTCCTTCATAAAAAACTTTATCTTTATTTTCTAGTTTACTTTCATTGTGTAAAGTTTTCTTTAGAATCCAAACAAGTTGGTGTAGACTATAATTTTTAAAAAGACATTTGTTTGCCTTATGTTCTAATTTGCCATAACAATTACACATAATTTTTGGTGGCATATTTAATGTAGGTCCTTTTAAAATGATGGTTGGCTTTTGTTGAACATTACCAACAAAGCCTATGCTATTTTTATTATTAATATGACTTTTATCGGCAAGGATTACATTTAGGGATTTGTTCTCTATTTGAGAATTTTCTAATGTTGATTTAAGCATGCAATTTTCTTCTTTAATATTATCTAGCATATCATATTTAGAACATGGTTTATGTGATGCTAAAGAATCATGCATTTCATCATCTTTTAACTAACAAATCATGATCAACTTTAAGCAAATTAAAAGACTTGCTAAGTTTTCTAAGCTCGTTAAACAAGTCATGGAATATATTTAATAATTCTAAAAATAAAATATTTAAAGGCTCACTAACCTCATCGTTGATAACCATAAGAGCAAGGTTCTCCACTTCTTGGTTGTGCATTTGATCTTTGGAGCTTCTTGGCTTCTTGGGTTCATAACAAGAGGTTTTGTCCATCTTTACATTATTTTTAAGGTTCAAGTTCGTTAATGTTTCTGGTTCATTTGTCAAAAGTTCATGTCCAAGGTTTTCATCACTTGAGATTTCACTCGATGAGTCATATGTTCTTCTCGGTTTACATTCCTTCCGATTCTTAGGAAGGTGTTCTTCTTGTTCATTTTTAGAAGTATTTTCATTTAATGATTCATTTATATTAATTGTGCTTTCATGTGTGATTTTCAAAGTATGCCAAATATCGAAAGCCAAATCATAAGCGGAAACACGATTAAACTCATTCTTATCAAGTGCACAAAACAAGACATTTATAGCCTTTGCATTTAAAGAAAAATTCTTCCTTTCCAAATCATTTAACTTATTCATTGGTTTGAAAGATTTTTCAAATCCATTCTCAACTATATTCCATAAATCAAAGTCCAATGAGATAAGAAAATACGCATCCGTATTTTTCAATATGTGTAATTTGTCCCATTGAACATGGGAGGATGTGAGATAGAATGATCCTCATTCATGCCAAAATAAGCCATTTACTCAAGTGGTTGGAGTGAATTAGTGCTAATTTAAATATTTGGTTTTAGATGAAATCTTTTCAATTAAAGTAAAATATGAAATCTGAAGCTTTTAGTTTTTAGTAAAACAAGTGAGTGATTGAATAAAAGTTGCTAAGTTAATAAGTAAACCCGAAAGATAAGCAACATGAAAACTTTACTTTCAAAGAGTGAGTTGAATCATAAGCGTCAATACAAGAATATGTAAGCAATTTGAAAGCAAAGAAACACTTACAATTTTTATAGTGGTTCGACATCAATGGCCTACGTCCACTCCCGAGTCCTCCTTCTTGAGGCACACCGGTGTCCACTACCGATCTTCTTTGGGTTAAGACCAAACCCTTACACTTGAGCTTACAAGGGAGACAAGATTACAATCTTTGATCACTCCCTTACCCCTTTTCTTTTTCTTACAATTCTCACACAATATTTTCTCAGAATATAATCCCTAAAATTATTGTCTTGAATGTAAGAAAACTTGGGGTATTTATAGGTCCCAAATTGGCTAAAAAATAGGAGCCAAAATCCAACCGTATCCGAAAAATTTGGGTATGGGCGATTCACCCGCCGACCTGGGCGGTTTACCCACCGGAAGTGTTGGCTGCCGCCCAGATTCTGTGGTACGGGTGGTTTACCTGTGGAAAGTTGTTGGTCGCCCTCGGATTCTGTGGTATGGGTGGTCCAACCGCCGCTTACCGACGGTTTACCCGCCGAATTCTCCGAAAAAGTGATTCCCTCCACTTTTCTAAATCCGACATAAATCATCAGTTGACCACACCCTTGGTCAACTAGTTGAACTCAACCTGAGCTCAACCAAACCCTATAGTGGACCCGGTTGCCTTATTGAGTTGATTTGGATTCCTTCCAAATCAAACTCAATTAGGACTCTAACCCTAACTACGACTCAATGATTACAATACTTAATGACCAATTAAGCCTAATTAAGACCTAACTCCTGCATAATCTGGCAGCCTTCGGCATTCTTGCAGCAAGTCATATGGTCTTTTTCCCGGCGATCTCCCTTCGTGTTCCCAGCGAGCTTCCCAATCCCTTCGGTGAATCTCCTAGCGAACTTTCAGTGAGATCCCACTGCATCGTCCGAACTTGGCCCGATGCCTAGGCTTTATCTTGGCCCGTCATCTGGTTATAACTCCGTTGATCCTATCATAGTTAGTCATACATGATGCTAATTATGACTTAATTAAATAGAATTAAAATTGCTAAAACATTTATTACAAGACCATCCCAACTCCTAGCAAGCTTTTCGGCTACCCCCGATAATCTTCCAATGAGTCTCGATCTTCTTCTGGCGAACTCCCTTGCTCCATCCTAGCAAACTCCCGATACCCTCGCGAGCTTCCGACGCCTTTCTGGCGAGTTCCCAACCACATCGACTCGATGCATGGACTTAACTTTGACCAATCCTGATTGTAATAATTCTTCTGTCATAATTAATCCTACATCAATCAACTTCAAATAATCCTGTTAGATCAATAATCCATCAATTGATTTCATCATCAAAATTCGAGATTCAACAAAAATTAGTAAGCAAGGAAAGCAAAAGAAGAACTCACAAGTTTTATAGTGGTTCGACACCTACGGGCCTACGTCCACTCCCGAGTCCTCCTTGAGGCACACCGACGTCCACTATTGATCTTCTTTGGGTGAAGACTAAACCCTTACACTTTTCTGATAAGGGAGAATTGATTACAACTCCTTGATCACTCCCTTAACCCTTTTCTTTTTTCTTGCAAATCATACAAGTTTTTTTCACATAATTTTATCCCCAAAATTATTATGTAGAATGCAAGAAAACTTGGTGTATTTATAGACCCCAAATGACTTCAAAAATTAGAGCCAAAAATTCAAACATACCCGTAAAATCTGGGTATGGGTGGTTCAGCCGCAGACTTAGGCGTGTCAACCATCGAAAGCATCCAGAATCCTGGGTACGGGCGGTTCAGCCGCCCCAGCCTGGGCGGTTTACCCACCGTTAGCCGCTCGAAAACCAGGTACAAGCAGTTTACCAACCAATCCTAGGCGGTTCAACCGCTGACGACCACTAGCAACCGCCCTATTTCTATGGTACGGGTGGTCCAACCATCACTCACCGACGGTTTACCCGTCAGAATCTCTGAAAAAGTGGTTCCCTCCACTTTTTAAATTCTGGCTTGAACCTGATGTGACCAATTCTTTGGTCAACTAATTGAGCTTGACCTGAGCTCAACCAAACCCCATAGTGGACTAGGTTGCCTTATTGAGTTGATTTAGATTTCATCCAATTTCAACTCAATTAGGACTCAATCTCTAACTACGACTCAATGATTACAACTCTTAATGACCAACAAGCTAAACCAAGACCTAATTCTCGTCAATCCGGCAGCCTCTGACATTCTTGAGGTGAGTCTTACAGTCTTTCCTCCGGCAATCTCCCGGTGTGTTCCCAGCAAGCTTCCCGATCCCTTCGGCGAATCTCCTAGCTAACTCTCAGCGAGGTCCCACTCCATCGTTCGAACCCGGCCCGATGCCCAAGCTTGATTTTGGCCCATCATCTGGTTGTAACTCAATTGCTTCTGTCATAGTTAAACCAACAATTCTTCATCTAACACATATATTAGATTAAAAATTCATCAATTGATTTTATCATCAAAATCCAAGATTCAACATGCCTTGTGTCTGATATTAATAAGTCATTCATTGGTATATACTTTGTGCCTAGTCAAGTTCAACCAAATGTATTGTACCTGGTATTGCATATGATATTTGATAAGTTGTTTGTCAGTATATGCTTCGTGTTTAGTCAAGTTCAATCGAGCGCTTTGTATTTGGTATTGTATCTGATATTTGACAAGTTGTTTGCCAGGATGCATTATGTCTCGAATGGCAGCCAAGATGTGTCTTGGACTATAAAATTCTGACTGCATGAATAATGTAATCTTTCTTCCTTTAATTGAAAGAGGTTTCCTTTCAGGCTGATGACCTATTTGACCAGTCTTCTCTTCGTATCTCGACCTACTACTTGCATTTTTCCCTCTACGGATCTTTGTAAAGGCTCGTCAGAGTCATAGCTCAGGCGTAGAATTTCTTCAAATTAGACACATGCCACGTTCTAAGCAGTGGGACCCCTTCTCAGGTAGCTAGGTGGTAGGTTCCTTCTTGGACCACGTTGGTAACCCGATAGGGTCCCTCACAACTTGGGGCTAGCTTTCCTTGGGAATGGGTTGGGTCACTGACTTCGACCTTTCGTAATACCAAGTCTCCGATCTTGATGGGTCGGGGATGGACCCTCTGGTTGTAAAGCCTTGCAATGATATTTTTGTACGCTAGAGCCCGCAAGTGCTTATCGGCCCTTCACTCTTCTATCTAGTTGAGATTCGCTCAGAGCCCTTCCTCCGAGGTTCCTTCTTTGTAGTTTTTGACCTAGAGGGTTAGGACAACCACTTCGGGTGGGAGCACTACCTTAGTCCCAAATGCTAGGTTGTAGGGGGATTTACTCATGGTAGTCTTCGAGGTGGTTCATGATGCCCACAAGGTACTCGGGAGCTCGTCGACCCATGTCCCTTATGCTTCGCTGACCCTTTACTTGAGGCCCTATAGTATTTCCTGGTTGGTCACTTCAGCCAGGTCGTTAGTTTGAGGGTGCACTACAGAGCTGAACTTTAGATGGATTCTGTAGGTTGTGCATAACTCCTTAAATCTTGCGTTGTTGAATTGGGTTCCATTGTCAGTAATGATGGCCCTCAGGCGGGTGATAATGTTTTTTCACATGAACTTTTTGACTTGCTTCTCTGTTGTGGATGCCAAGGGTTCAGCTTCAACTCACTTTATGAAGTAGTCGATGGCGACTATGAGGAATTTTTGTTGTCCCAAAGCCGGAGGGAAGGGGCCAAGGAGGTCCATCCCCAATTGTGTAAAGGGCCATGCGCAGATGAGAGTTAGAGGAACTGTAGGTTGGTTATAGGACTCAAGCAGAGTTGAGCCTAATCACCATAGAAGTGGTCAATAAAAACTCTGTGGGATTGTAACAAAACCCCATCTAGTCACTTCTATCCTATACAGAAGTGTAACTATGGTTTAGATTGGGGCCTTAGGGCTTAGTGGCCACCACCCCTTACTAGGCTAGTAGGCCAAGGTTTTCATCAGTTAGAGTCGGCTATAGAGCCAACTTGGCTACCGCCTATCCCTACTAAGGCAGGTCGACTATAGGAGGGGCAAAGGGATAATTTTACTTAGGTAAGTACCCCCATGGGTTAGGGTTTAGAATCCTATATAATTATGTAGTACTCCCTTTTTTCTATTAGGTGAAAATCATCTTTTATTTAGCATTGTGCCGAGTTCTAGGAGGGAGGAACCCCTATAGTGTTCTAAGGATTGATCCCCCTCAAAGATCAAATTCTATAGAGCTCCTTCTGGGGTTCTATCAGTTGGTGGTGTACTCAAGCATGCTTCTGGCACCGTGGGTGTTGACGTAGACCATGGCATCCCGATGCATGGTCGACCAATAGTAACATTGTCTATTGGTCTTGAATGCTAGGGTTCGGTCGCTGATATGTTCTCCACATATACCCTCATGGATTTTGGACAGCACCGTCTATGCTTCTACATGAGTGAGGCACCGGAGGAGGGGTAGGTGTTAGAACCCTTGCGGATTCTAAGCTTGGGGTGATCTCTATAGGGGATTGGCCTCCTTGGAACTCTATAGGGGTTCCTCCCTCGGTTTTCTACATATATGCTGAAAAATAATTGATCTATTGATGATAAAAAGTGGATGATTATACGGCTATTCATAGGTCTTCTAACCCTAATTCCTAAGAGGACTCCTACTTCATAACTCATACTCTCAACCAACTCCTAATGCATCTCTAAGTCTAACTTCCAACTGGCCCATCTAGGGGTGGCCGGTTGCTTATTGTTTCCTACTTCTATTCTAACTCAACCCCTCCTCAACCAACCCCTCTTTAACTAAGATAAGAGGTGGTTAATTAGGATGACATGCATCTTACTTTTCTCTCAAACTATCTCTCTCTCAACTAACCTTAACCTAGCTGGCCTCCTCACTTCTTTATTAGGGGTCGACTATATAGGATTTACATGAATGCCCTTAGGATTTACATGTTTACCCTATTCAATGAAACTAAATTAAGACTCCCCTAGCTAAAGTCCTAATAGATCTGCCCTCTTCAAATTAGCCTTGTCCTTAAGGCTGATGCTCCATAAATTCTGAAAATTTGATTTTTAAATCATCATAGTTCTCCCAAGTGGCCTCTTCTTCTGGAAGGTTCACCTAATGTATTAGCACTTCAGTAGTGGGTCACCGTCATCGTGTCATGATCGGGTTGGTCAATGATGGCACTTGGCTGAGTTTGGAGCTCTCCTTGGATAGTTATATTCGGTAGATATCTTTGAACTGTCTTGTTTTGTCCTAATTTGAGCTTCAAGCACGACACATGGAAGATTGGATGGATTTGGGAGTCAGCGGGTAAGTCCAATCTATATGCTACTGCTCCGATGCGCTCCACAATCTGGTAAGGCCCGTAGAATCAGGGTGAAAGCTTCATGGATGCTCTGGTTGTTGGAAATAGGAAGAAGTAATGAAAATGCCCAATTGATTCATTGATCCATTGTCAATTTATACAGGTGAAGATAGGAGGATTTTCCTCAACTAACTACGTGATTTCCTCATTCAGTTTGGAAATCATATCTAAATCCTAATTTAATCTTATTTAAATCATATCTAAATTCTAACTTAATCCTATCTTCTATCATGCCCCCGTAAAATTGAGTTCCTGTAAGGACGTCGATCTTGAACTAAGGATGCTGATCTTGAACCGATGACAATGAATCTGAAGAAAGGAGCATATGATTCTGCTGGAGCCAAATTCAACAATCCGATTAGATCGGACTATCATGCCCCCGCAAGATCAAGGTCCTGTGAAGGATGCAGATCTTGACCCGATGTCAAGGAGACCGCTGTGTTGTCAACGACGGTGAAGGTCTGACGACGGTTGACTTCGGCGGAGGAGATACTGCTACGGTTGGGGTGATCGGTAGATCTGAAGGGCAGTGAGATAAGAGTTGCGGTCGTAGATTTGTTATTGTTTGACAGTGAGAAAGAACTTGCTGCTGATGGGGTATGGAAGGTGCCGCTGCTTGTTGGAGCTGATGCGACAGTGGTGGTGCACAAGGAAGATGGCCTCGTGTAGAAGAACGCCTCGGTAGAGGAATTGAGAAAAGCCAACGGAAGAAGAGAAAGCCGACACACTAGAAGTCCCCAACTTCGATGTCGACGAGAGACTACCATTTGACAGCAATAAGAGATAGATCTAAGGAGAGGGTAGTAGTTGTGGCCGGCGAGGACTGCGGTTGCGGCTGCAATTATTGGAGTAGGGGGGGTCGGTAGCGAGCAGAGTAACTGCCAAAGGAGAAGATGAGGAAGCCGCTGTAGTGAAGGTGTGCTTCCCTTTCTTCCCTGACTTCAGGACCACAATGTTGTGGTCCCTTCTTTGGAGGTGTAGAGACGATGTAGAGAGGGATCTACACCGAAGAGGAGAAGCGACTGAGTTGTTGCTGTGACAATAGCAGTAGCGAGCGAACGGTGAGCCGATGGTAGGTAATAATGAGGCTGATAGTGTCACCGATGCCCGCGATAGCAGCGGCAAGTGCCGGCGAGGTTGAGCGAGAGGGCTGCCAGACCAGCGACGTGGACGTCAATTATAGAGCGGGACCCAAATCTTCATAACCTCGAATGAAAATGACACTGGCGATGGATGTGACAACGATGCTCTATTTTTTTGTCGGGAAACAAAGATCACGACTTTGTAGAAGAGGAGTCGACTGATAGTTGCGACTTCACAAAAAGGCAGTCAACGGGGTGGGGATTTGCTGTCGTTTGATAGCAAGAAGGAACTTGTTGTGCCCTCTCTACAAAGCACCGAGAGACGATGGGCAGTGGCCCTTACAGGTGCTCTTGGCAGAGAGAACAAAGGCTGCAGAAGGGATGATGCCGACGAGCGGGTGTAGAAGTCGTCGTCTACTGCAGATGGGGTAGGAGAGATCTTCGGAGCAGTGGATGCCTAGGAGGGTGGCGACAGATGACCCCTGAGTATCTGCAGTTTTGCAGCAGGGTTATCGACGGACAAACGGTAATAAAAGCTATCGTTTTACAATGAAGAAAAAAGAAAAAAAAGTAATCTCTCTTATAGAGAGAGGGGCTCTGATACCATGTTGGAAATAGGAAGAAGTAATGAAAATGCCCAATTGATTCATTGATCCATTGTCAATTTATACATGTGAAGATAGGAGGATTTTCCTCAACTAACTACGTGATTTCCTCATTCAGTTTGGAAATCATATCTAAATCCTAATTTAATCTTATTTAAATCATATCTAAATTCTAACTTAATCCTATCTTCTATCACTGGTTTGGATCAATGTTTGCTTGTTTGGTTGGAGCCGTAGAAATACCCAATCTCCCACTAAAAATTCTCTTTCGCGTTTGTGTTGATCATATTACTGTTTCATCCTTGCTTGAGCCACAGTGAGATTGTCTTTTAATAGCTTCAGCATTTTGTCTCTGTCCTATAGTTCCCTATCTACTTGTTCTACTTTGGAGGTGTCCAATACATATTTTGGGATTACGGGAGGAGGTCGGCCATACATAGCCTCATAGGGTGTAATTTTTGTGGATAAATGATAAGTTGTATTATACCGCCACTCGACCCAAGGGAGCCACTTTGTCCACTCTTTTGGCTGATCACTAGCGAAGCATATGAGGTATGTCTCTAAATACCTGTTCACCACTTTAGTCTGGCCGTCGGTTTGTGGGTGATGTGCTGTGCTCATCTTCAATTTAGTGCCCGACATATGGAATAATTCTATCCAAAATTTGCTCGTGAAGACCCTATCATGATCACTTACAATAGATCTTGGCATCCTATGTAATTTGACAATAATTTTCATAAAGATTCGGGCATGCTGGAAGCAGTGTAGGGAATGTGAACTGTACAGAAGTGAGCATACTTTATAAGGCGATCAACAACAACTAGAATTGTACATTTTCCTTATGATGAGGGCAGCCCTTCGATAAAGTCCATTGACATATCGGTCTATATTGAGTCCGGGATGGGTAGAGGTTATAGCTTTTCGGGGCTTATCACTATTTCGCTTTTATGTTGTTGGCATACATCACATTGTGCTACAAATTTAGCAATAATATTTTTCATCCTCTTTCAATAAAAATTCTACTTAATTCTCTTATAGGTTCTAGGGAACCTGAAATGCCTGACCTCGAGTGTGGAATGCATCTCTTAAAGGATGGTCTTTATGCAACTAGAATTTGGCACAAGCACAATGCGTCCCTTATAGCATAGGTCTTTTGAGTCCCAATTGTAATGAGTCATAGAACTTGGTTCTTCGTCCAGTTTCCTTATGATCTTATTGGTTCCTGGATCATCTTGCCATTCTCTTCTAATGTCCTTAAGGAAGTTGCTGGTCAGAAGTGAAACAGTCAAACATTCAGCTTGCTTGGGTAGTCGTAAAAGCGCATCTGCAATAATATTTTCTTTCACCTTTTTATAAATTATTTCATAATTATATCCAAGAAGCTTTGTTACCCATTTTTGCTGTCTAGGGGTTGATATCTTTTGCTCCATAAAATATTTTAGGCTCTTGTGGTCGATGCACATTCGCCACATTCTATCCTTCTTTCGTACGAGGAGCACCGGTGAGGAGTAGGGTTTGCAACTTGGCCGAATGACTCATGTTTCAAGCATCTCCTTTATAATCCTTTCTATTTTATCTTTCTGAAGATGAGGATGCCGACATGGGCATGTCTTTGCTAGAGGTTTGCCTAGAAGAATCGAGAGACGATGATCATGCTGGCGGGTAGGAGGTAGGTCGAGCGGTTCGTCAAATGTTCCTGAAAATTCAGCAAGCAAGGGAAGTAGGTTTGGGTCTTTAGATTTGGTAGGCTCCTTTATAGATTGCTGCTCAAGTTGTATTAAGAAGCCGCTACATGTCTTGTGCAAAACTTTCTCCATTCGTTGTGTGCAAATCGTTGATATGTCGCTCCCCCATTTGCTGCACAGCACCACCTGTTTTCCTTTGCTGTAAAATTTTATGATTAATTTTGAAAAAAATTATGAAACATCACCTAATGTCGTCAGGCATTCAATGGCAAGAATGGCCTCACAATCATCAAGAGGGAGGAGGAAAAAATATGCAATTATCTCTTGGTCCTGTAGCAGTAGTTTCACCTGCAGGCACTTGCGATCACACTTCAAAATTCGTCCGTCGGCGAACTTAACATCAAACCTGTTGCAATCCTCAATAGGTAAGGCCATCTGAACAATAACCTTTTTATTTATAAAATTATTAGTGCTCCCGGTGTCAATAATAATAGTGATCGATTGTTGCTTTAGAAGTCCTCCCACTTTCATCGTCTGCGGGTTTGCGTAGCCAGTAAGAGCATGAATCGTAATGTCAATCGACTATTGTTCTTCATCCACGACCTCTTCCTCATGCTCCTTGACCTCCTCCTCCATATCTTCAATGGGTTCAATTAGTAGGAGGCACCCCTTTTTGCAGCGATGGTCGCGGCTCCATGGTTCGTCGCAATGCCAACAAAGACCCTTTGCCGATCTATCACGTAGTTCTTCTTTTGTCAATTTTTTTGGCAGCGAAGGATGGCTGGGAATAGAAGGAGTCTTGTATGCTGTGGGCCTAGGAGTGGTTTTCATCCTTCAGGTATCTTGGTTGAGCCGTTCTTCTTGTATTCGGGCAAAGGAAATTGCAGTAGCTATGGTACAGGGCTGCTACGCCTTAACCTCCCCTTTTATCTCCGGCTTAAGTCCCTCGATGAAGGTACCTAGCAATTATCCTCCAAGCGCGATTCAAGATGTATTTCGAGTCGAGATTCTAACACCTTAAATTTTGTGGAAGAAAACGTCAGCAAAAGGTTTGGCAAAATCAAAGATCACGGGTATGAACTGCGGTAAAATTTTGTATCCAAAGTGTAGTGTTATAGACGTAAAAGATCAACGATTTATATTGATAATTTTCTAATGAAACCAAAAGAAAATATACTTTTAGGAAGTGCCAAAGCCGTGGTAAAATTTTTATAGAGATTTGGATAGAGAAAACGCAATAGTAAGTTCAAATAAGTAGTGCTATGCGGCTGAAATTTTACAGCATAATTTTCGTTGTAGAGATGGAAACTTTACGACAAAAAGTTAGTGCAACAAGATAGGAATGATTTTTTTAGTTTTTTTGAATAAGGATAACTAAATTACGACAGTAGTAAGGTAGGAAACCATAACTTGTTACAATTCACGAGGAGATCAAAGGATGATCTGCGATGGTGGAGATGACGGTGGAAGTCGGCAACGATCTAAGCAATTGTGGGAATTGCTTTGAGTGGCTATGGATAGATGATGGATGGCTGTGGAAGGGTAGCGAGATGTCAAGAATGTTGCTCTAATACAAAGTGTTAGAACCCTTACGGATTCTAAGCTTGGGGTGATCTCTATAGGGGATCGGCCTCCTTGGAACTCTATAGGGGTTCCTCCCTCCTTGGTTTTCTGCACATATGCTAAAAAATAATTGATCTATTGATGATAAAAAGTGAATGATTAGAAGGCTATTTATAGGCCTTCTAAATAGCCTTGTAGGGTCCAAAGAAGTGCGATCCATAATTTACAGCTCCAATGTGATCTCCAATTTTGTAGGGTCCAAAGAAACTAGGAGACCATTTCCGTGAGGCTCGAGTCTTCATAAATTCCTGCTGGTATGGATGAATATAAAGAAAAACTTGATATTTAATAACAAACTTCCTTCTACTCCGGTATTTATCGGGCGACTGTTTCTTTCTTAGGCGGGCTGGCGTGTGTATTGATAGCCAGGCCTTCCTCTGTGATGGTAGTTGCCTTATAGTAAAGTCCATAGTAAGGTGAGCTCGATCTGAGTTTGGAAGGAGCAAAAGCTACAATTTTTTGAGACTTACTTTCATCTCCTCTTCGTGCTGTTGTCCTGTATCATACCAAGCAACAAATTCAACAAAAGTTAGCATTCCCTCATCATTGATTGGTAGCCTCAGGTGATTGGAGTGAGGGCTTTGTTGATATAGGTTAGGAGTAGGCTATCTTGCATGTGGATAACATAATTTCTAGTTCCCGATGAATTAATAATAAGCACTTTGTCGAGTCAGATAAAGTTAACATCGACGAAGAGTAGGGACAGCAACTTGGCTGTATGACCCCTGTTTCAAGAATTTCATCTTCAATCCTCACTATTTCAGTTTTCTGGAGGTGAGGATAAGGATATGGCCAAGAGTTTGCTGCTGGCTTGCACAGGAGAATCAGAATTTGGTGGTTATGCTGGCGGTTAGAAAGTAGCCTGCGCGATTTGACAAAAATATCTGAAAATTCATCAAACAATTGAAGTATATTTAGGTCTTCAAATTTTATTGGCTCCCCCATAAAGTGCTGCTAAAGTTGCATTAGGGAACCGTTGTTTTCTTTGTACAAAACTTTCTCCGTTAGTTGCGTGCAAGTCATCATTACGTTGCTCCCGCGTTATCCCGCGTAGGATCTCTTGTTTCTCATAGCTAAAATTTTTTATAATAAATTTAGAAAAATTCTAGGGAATATCACATAGCATAGCCACCCATTTGTTATTGAGCATGGCCTTATAATCATCAAGAGGAAGGTAGAAGAAATTAGCAAGTATCTCTTGGTCCTGTCGTAATAATTTCACCCGGGAACATCTTTTGTCGCACTTCAAAATTTGGTCGTCGGTGACCTCAACATCTAAACCTACTGCAAACTTCATTTTGGAGCATTAATTGAGCAGCAACCTTGCCATTCATAAAGTTATTGGTGCTTGTGGTGTCAATAAGAATGGTGATCGGTTGTTGCTTCAGAAGTCCTCCCACTTTCCTCGTTTGCGAATTCGCATAGCCGGCAAGAGTATGCATCATAAAATCAACCGACTGCTGTTCTTCATTCATGACTTCTTCCTCATGCTTCTAGACCTCCTCCTCCATGTCTTCAAGAGGTTCAATCAGTAGGAGGTGTCCCTTTCTATAGCGATGATCGTTGCTCCAAAGTTAATTATAATTCCAACAAAGACCCTTTGTCGATCGGTCGTGTAGTTCTTCTCTTGTCAATTTTTTTGGTAGCGAAGGATGGCTGGAAGCAGAAGGAGGTTCATATGCTATGGATCTATGAGTGGTTCTCATCCTCCGAGCATCTTGGTTGAGCCGTTCCTCTTGTACTCGGGCGAAAGAAATTATAACTGATACGGTTTGGGGTTGCTGCACCTTAACCTCTCCTTTAATCTCTGACTTAAGTCCCTCGATGAATGTCCCTAATAATTATCAATCAGTCCAAACATGAGCAAGGTAAGATAATTCCTCAAACCTGGTCTGGTATTCTTGGATTGTGGAGGTTTGTCGGACCTTGGCAAGTTGTCCGTTGATATTCTCGTTCTTAGTCGGCCCAAAGCAGTTCAACAGTACGTACTTGAATTGTTTTCACATCGGAGCCCCATGATTGTATTCAAGCTAATTGTACCATCGTATAGCATCTCCTTCAAGGTGGATGACAGCGGTGTTCACCATGGAATCCTCCGATGTTTGGTGATGACGAAAGTAACGTTCGACGTGTGAAATCCATCTCGTTGGGTCTCCTTCCCATCGGGGGAAGTCCACCCTCATGCATGGCTGCCTTATATTAGTGGCTCATACTTTCTTTTTAAGAGGCCTCTCTGAACGTGCAATTTGCTAGAATTTTTTGGGCTTGGAGACCGACCCAATTCGAATTCGGTGAATATGGCACGCAATCAGTCCTCCACGCGTGATACAAATGCCTCTAACTTGGCATCGAGTGAACCTTGAGATTCCATTGCGTGTGCCTCCAAATCTGAGATGTCAATAGCCTTCTTATGTTGTTGGGTCAGTGATATGAAACAGTTGGGTGGATTGATGGCCAAAAAAGGTGGTGGATCAAGGGTAGATGACTACGGTTTGGGGCTGAAAAGTTGTTATTTTTGGTCACTGCTGGGGCTATGATTTAGCGCTACTATAGGGGTCATATAGGGGTTATAATGGCTAAGGTTTAAGGTTAAAGGAATAGGTTAGGGTTGCTATTGATGACAACAACAGATTTGATAGGAATTGGGTGTGGATGCAGCAAGTAGTACCGAAGGTAGTGCAACAAAATTTTTCGGCAATGAGGGTGCTGTTGATGCTGCTATTTGGGGCTATTGCAGAGGCTATAATGGGGGATCAATGATAGAGGTTTAGGGTTAGAAGGGTGGCTTAGGGTTGCTATTGATGGCAGCAACCGGTTTGGTAGGGATTGGTGGCCAAAAGGGTGATGTATCAAGGTTGCGGTTTAGGGTTGCTTGCTTGCAGTTTAGGTTACTGTTGGTGCTATGGTTTTAGGGTGCTATGAAGGCTACAAAGGATTTTTGTGGCAGTGGTTTGTGGTTGGGAAGGAAGGTTTAGGGTTGCTGTTGGGGTAGCAACCGATTTGGCAAGGTTCGTTGGCTGCGAAAGATAAGGATTGGTGGAAGGTTCGGTGGCTGTGGAAGACTATTGTTTGGGTTAGCTATGGAAATTCAAAAAAGGCTATGATGGCTGCGTCTTAAGGCTATAGGGGTGCCCTAAAGATGACATGGGTGGCAGTAATAATTTTGGTAAGGATCAGATATGGGTGTAGCAAAAAACACCGAAAGATAGTGCTACAGAATTCTGCGTTGATAGACTTCAATAGTCACTGTTTTAGGCTACGGTTTTAGGTGCTATTAGGGTAAGAAAAATAGGTTGAGGGTTATGTCTTAAGCTAAAGGGATGCCCTAATGATGTCTTGGGTGGTGGTAGCAAGTTAGTTGGGTTTCGGTGGGTTAAGGAGAAGAAGGAAGACAAAGGTGCAGCAGCAGATTTTTCATTGGAAAAATTCCAGCAGTGGTTTTTTCTAGAAATTGTTGGTGAGAAATTATGAAACTCAAAGAAAATCTACTGGCAAGGAAGCGATAATATTGTCAAAAATTTTATGGAAGGAAACGATAGCCAAAGATTCGGCAAATTCAAAGATTACGAGAAGGTGTTGTTGCAGAATTTTTTCAGCAAAAGATCTTAGCAGTAGAGTCAAAATTTTTTGCAGCACTGCATAATAAAGAATCAAGTAAAACTCAATGGGAATCCACTATCAAGGGAAAGATAATGTTGTCAAAAAATTTGTGCAAAAAATCGACAGCAAAAGTTTTGGCAAGATCAAGGAATATGAGAAGGTACTGCGACATAATTTTTTCACCGAAAGATTTCAGCAGTATAGACAAAATTTTTTTCTAGCAGTTCAAGATAAGGATTCAAGTAAAAAAAACTCAAAGAGAATCTGCTAGTACGGGAAGGTAATGCCAACAAAAAATTCATGGAAGAAAATGACAGTAAAAGATTCGACAAAATTGAAGATCGCGGGAAGGTATTGCAATAGATTTTTACATCTAAACTATAGCAGTTTGGACGTAAAAGATGAGTAGGTTATCCTGATGATTTTTCAACGAAACCAAAGGGAGATATGAGGATAGGAAGTTATAAAGCTATGGCAGAAATTTTGTAGAAATTTGATTAGTAAAAATGTAGCAGCAAATCAAATAGTAAGGGGTGTGCGGCTGGAATTCTACGGCATAACCTTCATCATAAAGATGGAAACTTTATGAAGAAAAGTTTATGCAAAAAATAGGAACAATTTTTTTTTGTATTTTTTGAATAGGGATAACTAAATTACAGTAGCAATAAGGTAGGAAACTAGAACCTGTTGTAATTCATAGGGAGATTAAAGGATGATCTGTGGTAGTGGAGATGACGGTGGAATTTGGTGACGATCTTCAAGCAATTGTGGGAATTGCTTTGGATGGCTATGGGGGGCTGATGGATGGTTGTGGAAGGGCAGCAGGTCGTCAAGAATGCTGCTCTGATACCAAGTGTTAGAACCCTTACAAATTCTAAGCTTGGGGTGATCTCTATAGGTGATCAGCCTCCTTGGAACTCTATAGGGGTTCCTCCCTCCTTGGTACTCAAGCAATTGGCTAAAGAAAGATTAATCTATTCATAATAAAAAGTGGATGATTACAAGACTATTTATGGCCTTCAATCCCTAATTCCTAAGAGGACTCCTACTTCAAGACTCCTACCCTCAACCAACTCCTAAGCAACTCCTAATGCAACTCTAAGTCCAACCACTAACCGGCACATATAGGGGTGGCCAGTTGCTTTATTGTTTCCTAATCTTATTCTAATTTAACCCCTCCTCAACCAACCCCTCTTTAACTAGGATAAAAGTGGTTAATTAAGGTAAAATACATTTTTCTCTCCCCTTAAATATCTTCCTCAATTAATCCTAACCTAGTCGGCCTCCTTACTTTCCTTAATAGGGGTTGGCTAGATAGGATTTACATGAATGCCTCTTAGATTTTACATGATTGCCCTCTTCTATGAAACTAAATTAGGACTCCTCTAGCTAGAGTCCTAACAATTCTATCATTTTTCATCTTTGCCAGCTGTTTGAGAAACAGGGAAGAACTCAAAGATATGAAATATCTAAGAGACTCTTCCAAGCCAGGATGACAAAAGGGACATTGGTTGAGAACCTTGTCCTAAAGATGATAGAGTGGATCAAGAAACTCATAAGTCTACGAATAGTCCTAGAGGATAACCTGTGTGTTGATCTCATACTTCAGTCCCTACCAGATTTCTTTTCTCACTTCATCATAAATTGTAACATGAGCAAGTTTGAGTTGACTCTCCTTGAGCTCCTCAATATGTTGAGGGAAGCTGAGAGTGCCATCAAGAAGGAGAAGCCAATTCTCTATATTGATGAGATCAAAAAGAAAAGGAAGGCTAGTAAGACCCTTAAGAAAGGCAAGGGCAAAGAAAGATCGGGTAAGACAAAAGTTGCCAAGAAACCCAACAAAGGACAAAGGACAATGCTTCCACTATGGCCATTACAGGCACTGGAAGAGGAAATGTAAGGACTACCTTGTAGATAAGGCAAAACAGAAGCTTGGAGAAGCTTAAGGTATATTCATGATCAGTCTCCACATGTCAGATTTTCATGATAACACATGAGTATTGGATATTGGGAGTGCTTATAATATCTATAATTCGTTGTAAGTTCTGACAAGATCTAGGAGATTGGCCAGAGGTGAGATAGACCTCAAGATGGCTTTAGCACTACTTATTAGCAGATTTCCTTTGGGTTTTGACCAAAAATTATTGATACACATTGCTGATCTTTTACCTCTAAACTACTGAACTTTAGATGTAAAAATCTACCACAGCACCTTCTTGAACTCTTTGATCTTGCTGAATTTTTTGCTGCTGTATTCTCCCACAAATTTTTTGACAGCATTACCTTTTCATTACCAGTGAATTCCCATTGAATTTTACTTGAATCCTTGTTATGAACTACTGAAAATTTTATGTCTATACTATTGAAATTTTTGACAAAAAAATCTGTCGCTATACCTTTTGCCATTCTTCTTCTCGTAAACCAATAGATCCTACTAAATTTGCTGCCACCAAGCACATCGTCTTTAAGGCACCTCCCTAGCCTTAAGATGCAGCTGTCCTAGCCTTTTTTTTTCTATTTTTGTAACTAGCCCAAATAGCAGTGTAAAACTACAGCCAAAACAGTCACCTACTACTTTGCTACCGTGTTTTTACCAAAAACTTGCTGCATAGTTTATTGGCATATTCTCTTCAATACTTTAGATTGATGTGGCCTTAATCATCATCTATTTCTTGTTGACAAAACCATCCCAAAACCCTTGACACACTGCTGGAATTCTTTAATCATAAAACTATTGTTCCTTGATTAAGAATCCTGCAGCATTATCCTTCGGCATAGCTTATTGCACCAACACCCGAACCTTGCTAAATCGATTGCTGCCCCGGTTAGGACCATAGCTGAGTCGGGTCCTAGTCGATTGATTTAAGTCCTTAGATTGGGCATTGTTGGCCAACCTAGACCTGACATTAGGTTGGCTAGGAAGAGAATTGAGTCAATTATAATAAATCAGCCCAAATCCTAGTAGAGTTAGAATTCAGCTGAATTGGAGTCAGAGTCGGATTCGGGTCGGAGTCAACCAAGTCAAGCTTGTAATCAACCTAATGGGTCACCCACCTTAATGAGGGAAAGTCAGCTAGGTTGAAAGGAGGCAACTAGGGTTATAGCGAGAAGGAGTTTCACTTAGATGAGACTCTTTCTAGGGTTGGTTAGGAGTTAGATTAGGAGTTGGAGTCTTGGTTGAGTTAGTTGAAGTAGAAGAGGTTTAGTAAAGTAGGAGTCCTATTAGGATTATAGTTTTGAGTCCCTATATAAACTCATGTAGCCACCATTATTTTATCATGAATAGATCAATCTTTCTTCAGTCATTGTGCTGAATACCTTGGAGGAGGGATCCCTATAGAGTTCGAAGAGGCCGATCCCCTATAGAGATCAAACCTCAAGCTTAGAATCCACAAGAGTTCTAACACTTAGTATCATAGCAGCATTTTTGGCGTCTCGCTGCCGTTTCTCAGCCGCCCATCATCCTTCCACTGCTGCCTAAGCAATTCCTATAATTGCTTAGATCGTCGCCGAATTTCGCCGCCATCTCCACTGCTGTAGATCACCTTTCTATCTCCCCAAAAAATTGCATCAGGTTCTAGTAAATCTATCTTACTACTACTGTAATTTAGTTATCCTTAACTCGAAAAAATTCAAAAAGAATTCATCTATTAGGCTGCACAAACTCATCATTGCAAAGTTATCATCTTTACGATGAAAGTTACGCTACAAATTTCAATTACATGCTTCTACCCTGTTTTTGATTTTGCTGCTATTATTTTGCTGCCCTATCTTCTATATGTTTTTAGGACATCTTTGGCACTCCCTATCAGCATATTTCCTATGGGTTTTGTGCAAAAATTATTGATACAACTACTGATCTTTTACATCCAAATTGCTACACTTTAGACGTAAAAATATGTTGTAGCACCTTCTTGTATTCCTTGATCTTGCCAAAATTTTTGCTGGCGTATTCTCCCACAAATTTTTCAACGACATTACCTTTTCCTTACCAGTGGATTCCCATTGAGTTCTACTCGAATGTTTGTTATGAACTACTGGAAAAAAATACATCTATACTATTGAAATCTTTCGATGAAAAATTCTACTGCCATACTTTTCAGTGTTTCTTGTTGCATACGCAATAGATCTCTACCAAATTTATTGCTACCACTACTCCTATCTATCTTACTGCTATCCTTATGGGTTTTTTACTATCATAATAAAACAATGCTAAAATTTTCATTGTCAAACTACTGAAATTTTTGACAAAAAATTCTATCGCTATACCTTTTGCCGTTCTTCCATGCATACACCACTAAATCCTACCAAATATGTTGCTGCTACCGACATCACCCTTAAGGCATCCTTTAATTCTAAGATGCAGCCATCATAGTCCTCTTGTATCCCTCTGCACTTAGCCCAAATAACAGCACATACCATAGCCAAACAGTAGCCAACCACAGCCTTCTTTCCAAGATCGTTGCCTATTCCTGTTATGGACAAATCATCCACCGATCTATGCCCTTGACTCGCCAACAAAAAATGAACTCAACATCACAGATCTACAATCCTACACCATAGCATCAGATGACATGATCGATGCAAAGCTTAAAGCCATCGAGACACGCATGGAGGACAAACTGCCCACCTTATTCACAGAATTCAGAATTGGCCGATCTCCAAGTCCGACGAAATCACAGCAAGGTAAAAGTTTAGATTATAAAGAGAGGCCTCCCAAGAAGGAAGAACAAGCCATAGATTTAGTGTAACCACGCATGAGGGTGGACTTTGCTCGATGGGAAGAGGGTGACCTGACGGGATGGCTTTCGCACGCGGAATGTTACTTCTGTTATCACCTGACACCGGAGGCTTCCATGGTGAACATCGTTGCCATCCACCTTGAAGGAGATGCCGTACAATAATATGATTGGTACAAGCACACCCACGGAGTCTCAACATAGAGGCAATTCAAGAGCGGACTGCATGCCGCTTAAGACCGTCTGAGTGTGACGACATCAACGATCAACTTACAAAAATCCGTCAGACCTCCATAATTTAGGAATACCAGACTAGGTTTGAGAGATTATCTAATAAACACAAGATTGGTCTAAGAAGCAATTATTAGGGATGTTCGTCGAAGGGTTGAAGTTTGAAATCCGAGAAGAAGTCAAAGCATGATGACCCTACACGATGATGGCAGCTATCTCCTTCGCGCGACTACAAGAAGAAAGGCTGATCCAAGATGCTCGGAGGACTAAAGTAATTGCATGATCAGTAGCATAGAGACCCTTGGCCCCATCTACCACCATCCGACCACCTCAACTGAAGAAGTTATCGAGAGAAGAACTTCATGACAGATCCTCAAAGAGCTTATGCTAGCATCGCGATGAGTTGTGGAGCCGCGACCACCATTGCAAAAAAGGAGGACTTCTCATAATCAAACCCATTGAAGAATCTAAACATGAAGAGGAGGACCTTGAGCATGAGGAGAACACAAAGGAGGACCTGCAGCTGGTCGATTGCATGACTCATGCTCTATTCAGCTATACGAACTCTCATAAACAATGAAAGTTGAAGGAATCCTTAAGTAGAGGCCCATCACCATTCCTATCGACACCGGAAGCACCAATAATTTCATAGATAACAAGGTTGCTGCACGATTAACTCTCTAGATTGAAGATTACAGTAGGTTCGATGTAAATATTGCAGGTGGCCGAATCCTCAATTGAAACCGAAATTGCCCACGAGTGAAACCAGTTTTGCAGGGCCAAGAAATCACCACAGACTTCTTCCTCCTGCTACTTGATGATTATCAAACAGTGCTTCTACTACTCGACACCGGAAGCACCAATAATTTCATGGACAACAAGGTTGTTGCCCGATTAACTCTCTAGATTGAAGATTATAGTAGGTTCGATGTAAATATTGCAGATGGCCGAATCCTCAATTGTAGCTAAAATTGCCCGCGAGTGAAACTAGTTTTGCAGGGCCAAGAAATCACCACGGACTTCTTCCTCCTACTACTTGATGATTATTAAACAATGCTCAGTGTTGAATGGTTGTCCACTCTAGGTGATTTTCCTGAAATTTTTTCAAATTAATCATGAAAATTTTTAACTATAGGAAATAGGTGATCCTACAAGGAAAGCACGGGGGCAAGGTATCGATTGTTTCTACGCATTGCATGGAGAGGGTGTTACACAAATCGCATATCCGCTTCCTAATACAACTTCAAGGGATACAAATAGAGGAACTGATTATGAACAAAGACCCAAACCTCCCCTCATTGCTTGCTAAATTTTGGGATACGTTTGCTGAACTGACAAAACTATCCCCTACCCGACCGCATGACCATCGCAAGTTCATGGAGGATGATGACAAGATCAGTGCTCCCCTCATGACATTGCTGTAAAAGGATATCTTCCTCTGGCCAGATGAAGCTACAGCTGTTGAATCTCAAATTTTGATGATGAAATCAATTAATGGTTTTTATGATCTAACTTGTGTTTTAAAGAAAATGATGCAGGATTAGCTACGACAGTAAAGGGCATTGTAATCAGATGTTGGGCCGGAGTCAAGTTCTAGCATCGGGCCAAGGTTTGGATGACGTAATGGGAGCTCGCTGAGAGTTCATCGGAGGTCGGCCGAGGTTTGGACGATGTTGTCGGGAGCTCACCGAGAACTCACCAGAAGTTTGCCGGGAAGTTCATCGGGAGTCGCCGAGAGTTCACCAGAAGAATGCTGGAAGTTCATTGGGAGTTCACCGAAGGAAATTGGGAGCTCGCTAGGGGTTCATCGGAAAGATGCCGGGAGTTTGCCGAAGAGACGATCGAACAATGAAGATTGTATGTTGAGTGTCGTAGTTAGCATCATAATGAGAGTTTATTTTACTAACTCAATTAAGAGGCCATTAGGCTTTAATTGGGCTGATTTGGACTCATTATAAAAGTCATTTCAGTAACCCAAGGTCAGATAAGGCACGATCTTCGAAGATACAGTCTCCAAGATGACACAGTCTTCGAAGGTGTGTCAAGCAGTTGAACTGCCTAGACTAGGTGGTTGAACCACCCAGACATAGTCTCCTAGACTGTCAGGTGGTTGAATCGCCCAGAACGCAATCTCTCAGACTGTCAAGCAGCGGAACCGCCTATAACACAGTCTTCGAGACTAGCACATCAGGATCACTTAAAAATTAATTTTTGGCTCCACTTTTGAAGCCATTTGGGGCCTATAAATACCCCACCCTTTCTTGCTTAAGGTATGCAAGCAATTAAGAGCAAAAATCTTATGAAAACACTGTTGTAATTGAGAACTTCTCATCATTTCGTCTTGTATAATTTTTTGTTTAAGGGAGAGCTTTGAGTCTTGTAAAGGTTATCTCCTAAACCTTAAAAGGAGAATAGAGTTGTAAGAGGGTAGTTGATCTTCACTCATTGAAGGAAGATAAATAGTGGAAGCTGGTGACATCAACGGAGGAGGAATCGGGAAGTGAATGTAGGTCACGAGTCCGAACCACTATAAAATCAGTTTGCTTCATCTTCTTTGCTCTTTAACTTCATTGCTATGTTATTTAACTATCTATTATCTTTGCTTACACTATTACAAACATCTCTACACTTAAACGCATTTTCGATACGGTTTTTATTGAGCAAAATTTTCAAATGGACGAAGATTTCTCATCAATACTAATTCACCACCCCCCCCTCTTAGTGCCGCTTTAATCCTAACAATTGGTATTAGAGCTACATTTTCTCTCTATTTGGCTTAAAATCTAAGAGAGATGACTTTTATTAACAATCAAGAGAGACTTTCTATCACTCGTCCTCCCATATTCAATGGGTCGAATTACACGTATTGAAAAACTCGAATGAGAATTTTTTTACTTTCTATGAATTTTGAATTATGGTATATTATTGAAAGCGGTTTTGAAAAGTCTTCCAAACCGATGAACGAATGGAATGTTTCGGAAAAGAAGAGTTTCCCTTTGAATGCTAAAGCGATGAATGCTTTATTTTGTGCTCTTGATAAAAATAAATTTAATCAGGTTTCTATATGCGAAACTGTGCACAAAATTTGGCATACACTTGAAGTCACACATGAAGGCACTAGTCGAGTCAAAGAGTCAAAAATTAATCTTTTAGTGCATAGCTATGAGTTATTTTGCATAAAACTGAGTGAGACCGTTGGAGATATGTACAATTGTTTTACAGATGTCGTCAATGGTCTAAAAACGCTTGGTAAAAGTTTTTCTAATTTTGAACTTATTAACAAAATATTAAGATCCCTTCCAAAAAGTTAGGATCCTAAAGTAACAGCAATATAAGAAGCAAAAGACCTAAATAATTTTTCACTTAAAGAATTAATCGGGTATTTGATGATTTACGAAATGACATGTATAACACATGATGAACTCGAGAACAACCTTCCAAAGAACAGGAAAGATATAGCACTTAGAACCAAGGAAGACCACTTGGGAGAAAACTCAAGTGAGGATGATGATGATGAGGACTTTGCACTTATTACAAGAAAATTTAAGAAATTCTTAAAAATGACTAAAACAACACAAGATGCTAAGAACAAAAGTAAGCTAAAAAAGGGCTCAATAATATGTTATGAATGTAATAAGTTGGGTCACTTCAAAAATGAATGTCCTCGAGTGAAGAAGGAATCAAAGAAGAAGAAGGCGCTCAAAAAGCCACTTGGGACAACTCAAGTTCATCCGGAGACGAGGAGCCAACCAACAAGGAAGAAGTTACAAATTATGCTTTAATGGCATTTGGTGACGAGGTAACCTAAACGAGTCTTCTTTATCTTATGATAAATTATTTAATACATTTAATGATTTGTTTGATGATTTTAAATTAGTTAGTAAAAAGTATAAATTATTAAAGAAAGAGCATGCTTCACTTGCTAGTATATTTGAAAATTTTAAAAAGGAGTATGATGAGCATATGATAGTTCCTTGCACTAAGTGTGAAGAATTAGATATACTTAAGAAAGAAAATACTTCATTACAAGAATCACTAGAAAAATTTAAAAAAGGTAACAAATCCTTAAACATGATCCTTGCTAATAAGGGTCATGTTCATAGAAAGGAAGGAATTGGCTTTATGAGTAACACTTAACAAAAGCCAACCATCTTCGTTCAAGGATCTATATTATATATTTCACCTAGAAATAAATATAATTTTTTTGAAAGAATTGGACACTATACTTATAAATGTTAATTTAAAAGGCATAGTACACATAAATTAATTTGGGTTCCTAAAGGAACCATAAATAACTCGATGTCATTAGTAAAATTAGGTAGAATTTTTCGTGAGGAACCCAAAGGCAAATAAGTATCTAAACCAAAACCCCCTTTCTTGTAGGAACGTCTCCAAACAAAGGCTAGAATCACAAAATGGTAACTTGATAGTGGGTGCTCAAGGCACATGACCAGAGATCCAACTCATTTCTCTAAGCTTACTAGCCTAAATTTTGTCACATTCGGAGATAATAACAAGGAAAAAATCATTGGGAAAGGAACCATAGGTAATAAATCAAACCTCTTGATAGAAGATGTATTATTAGTTGATAGTTTGAAATATAATCTACTAAGAATTAGCCAATTATATGATAAAGATACATTATCAAATTTGAATCTAATGCTTGTATAATTGAAGTACCACACAAAAATATTTCTATGATTGCCTTAAGAAGCAATAATGTGTATACTATCAACATTAATAATTTTTGTGATGAAATATATTTTTCGGCTTTAAATGATAATGCATGGATTTTGCATAGGAGACTAGGACATGCTAGCATGAAACTATTAAACCAAATCTCAATTAAAAATCTAGTAAGAGGAATGTCTAACATCAAGTTCATAAAAGACAAAGTTTGTGATGCATGTCAACTAGGAAAACAAATAAAAAGTAGTTTCAAATCAAAAAATCAAATAAGCACCTCTAGACCACTACAATTGATCCATATGGATTTATTAGGACCAATTGATACTACAAGCATAGGAGGTAGCAAATATGCTTATGTTATTGTAGACGATTATAGTAGATATACTTGGACCTATTTCTTGACACATAAAAATGATTCTTTTAAATATTTTTTAAAATTTTACAAACTTGTTCAAAACGAAAAGGGTTTTATGTTTTCATCTATACGTAGTGATCGTAGTGGTGAGTTTCAAAATTATGATTTTCAAAATTTTTGTGACTCGAATGAGTATAATCATAATTTCTCTACTCCTAAAAATCTACAACAAAATGGAGTAGCGAAAAGAAAAAAATAGGAGCTTACAAGAAATGGCTAGAACCATGTTAAACGAACATAGCCTACCCAAATATTTTTGAGCCGAAGCCGTTAACACGACATGCTATGTCATGAATAGGGTTCTTGTAAGACCATTACTCTTCAAAACTCCTTATGAATTGTGGAACAATAAAAAACCTAATATTTCATATTTCAAAGTATTTGGTTGTAAATGTTTTATTTTGAATGAAAAAGATGACTTAGGAAGTTCGATGCAAAATCCGATGAAGGCATATTTCTTGGTTATTCCTTAATTTCAAAAGCTTATCGTGTCTTTAATAAAAGAACTCTAGTAATTGAAGAATCCATCCATATTATTTTTTATGAGGTTCCCAAATTGAAGAAAATTGATTTTGATGATGATTTTGATTTTGATACTTCAAATTTGAATGATAAATCTTCTCTCAAAAATAACTTGGATGCATCTACTTCCAATGAATTCTTACCTATGGAATGGATGTAGATGCTCATCATAAGGAGTTAATAATAGGAGATACATCAAAAGGTGTTCAAACTCGTTCATCATTTAATAATTTTTGTGCTAATGCCATATTTTTATCTCAAATTGAACCAAAATATATTGATGAAGCCCTAAAAGATGATTCTTGGGTTATTTCAATGCATGAAGAGTTAAATCAATTTAAGAGAAATGAGGTGTGTGAGCTTATTCCTAGACCTAGTGACCGTTTAGTGATTTATACTAAATGGGTATTTAGAAACAAGCAAGATGAAAATGGTATCGTGGTTAGAAATTAGGCCGGATTAGTGGCCAAGGGTTCCAATAAAGAAGAAGGGACCAATTATGAAGAGACCTTCGATCCTGTGGCTAGACTTGAAGCCATAAGGATGCTCCTTGCCTTTGCCTCTTTTAAGAATTTTAAGTTATTTCAAATGGATGTTAAAAGTGATTTTCTTAATGGTTCTATTTCCGAAGAAGTTTATATTGAACAACCCCCCGATTTTAAAAATAATTTTTTTTTCCAATCATATTTTTAAACTATTTAAAGCTCTTTATGGATTAAAACAAGCCCATACGGCTTGGTATGAAAGACATAGCTTTTTTTTTTATTTCAAATAATTTTTTGAAAGGCAAGGTTGATACCATATTATTTTTTAAGCATTTTAAAAATGATTTTTTAGTTATTCAAATTTATGTTGATGATATTATTTTTGTTTCAACAAATGAATCCTTATATGAAACTTTTGCCAAGAGTATGAGCCAAAAATTTAAAATGAGCCTAATGAGTGAATTAACGTTTTTCTTAGAATTACAAATAAAATAATTAAATGATAGTATCTTTAAAAGTCAAACTAAGTATACCTTATATTTATTAAAATGGTTTAGTATGGACAATGCTAAGGTCATAAACACACCAATAAGCACTTATATAAAATTAGACTTGGATAATGAAGTTGAAAACTTTGATAAAGAAACATATAAAGGAATGATAGGTAGTTTATTGTATTTAACTACTATTAGACCGGACATAATATTTAGTATTGGATTGTATGTAAGATTTCAATCCAATCCTCTAAATATTCTCATTTTAAGGTAATTAAGTGAATATTTAGATATTTAAAAGAAAATTTTAATTTAGGTTTATGGTATCCTAAGTCTAAAAACTTTGATTTACTTGCCTATGCGGATGCTGATTTTGGAGGTTGTAGAATAGATAAAAAAAAGTACAATCAGAACATGCCAATTCTTAGGACATGCTCTTATTTCTTGGTCTTCTAAGAAATAAAATTTTGTTACATTATCTACAACCGAAGCTAAGTACATAGCAGTTGGTGCATGTTGTGCACAAGTCATTTGGATGAAAAACACTTTAGAAGATTATGTAATTCACTTAAAAAATATTTCTATCAAATGCGATAATACTAGTTCAATATGTTTAACTAAAAATCTGATTCAACACTCAAGAACTAAATATATTGACATTAGGCATCACTTTATTATAGATTATGTAAATAATCATGATATATCTTTGGAATTTGTTGATACTAACCATCAATTGGCTGATATCTTCACCAAGCCATTAAATAAAGAATAATTTGACTTTATTAGAAGAGAGTTAGGAATGTTAAACCATTCAAATGCATGATTTAATAGATTTCTTGAGTTTTACATAAGATGATTTTGAGTACTTGAGTAGCTCTTATTGTCTTCTTGGACTTCTCGACTTTTTGAGATCTCATTCAAAATAATTATTGGATTCATGAATATATATCCCCCCTCTTAATAAATTATTTTGTTTTGGGATACTTGATTTTTTGATCTTTGACACCCCCCCTCTACTTCTTCTTCTTCTATTTTATTTACAAAGGGGGAGAAAGCAATTTGATAGGAAATAGATTAAACTATATTCTAATTTTTATTCTTATTTTACTAAGGAGGAGAAATGGACTATATTTATTTCTTTGTGTAATGAATATTTATGATAAATGTGTTGACATATGTATTGAATATTTAGTATTCAAATATGCCATGAATATTTCTCCTTATTGATAACAAAGGGGGAGAAACGACATGATTGATGACATATGACAAATGTTGTGTCTAAAATTTTATCATATAATGAACATTTATGTTGAACAATTATTTTGAAAAGGTTTAACATTTCTCCTTATTGATAAATATTCAAAAATGATAAACGTTCAAATGATGGATATTTATGATAAATGCTCATATATGAATTGAATATTTCTCCTTTTTGTTGATGACAAAGGGGGAGAAATGACATAATTGATGATGAAAGAGAAATGTGTATTTTAAAATTTTTGAAATGTTTATATGATACCAAGAAGATGGCATACTCTTAAAATTTTATCATGTATGATATCATGATTTTTGACATAAAATGAATGTTTAAAATATTTATTATATGAAACATATCAATTGAAATTATTTATCATGCAAAACCAAGAAAAAGAATGCTTTGAAAATTTTATTATGGTATCATTAATGGTTAAATTATGAAAATACTATACTTGAATTTAAAGTGATGGATTCTTTTGAATTCAAGTTTGTTGTATTGATCTTACAACATATACATAGGGGGAGTTAAGGTTAACTCCCGTCATCAATTGGCTGTCATCATAAAAAAGGAGGAGATTGTTAAATCTTAAATTTTGATGATGAAATCAATTGATAGTTTTTATGGTCTAACTTGTGTGTTAAAGAAAATGATGTAGGGTCAGCTACGATAGTAAAGGACATTATAATCAGATGTTGGGCTGGAGTCAGTTCTAGCATCAGTCCAAGGTTTGGATGACGTAGTGGGAGCTCGTTGAGAGTTCGCTAGAGGTCGGTTGAGGTTCGGACGATGTTTTTAAGAGCTCGCCGAGAACTCACTAGAAGTTTGCCTGGAAGTTCATCGGGAGTTCACCAACAGGCTGTCGAGAGCTTGCCGAGAGTTCACCGGAAGAATACTGGAAGCTCATTGGGAGTTCACCGAAGGAAATTGGGAGCTCGTTGGGGGTTCATCAGAAAGATGTCGGGAGTTTGCCGAAGCGACGATCAGACAATGAGTATTGTATGTTGAGTGTCGTAGTTAGCATCATAATGAGAGTTTGTTTCACTAAATTAAGAGGCTATTAGACATTAATTAGGATTGATTTGGACTCATTATAAAAGTTATTTCAGTAACCCAAGATCAGATAAGGCACGGTCTTTGAGACATGGTCTCCAAGATGATACAGTTTTTGAATGTGTGTCAGGCGATTGAACCGCCTAGACTGGGCAGTTGAACCGCCCAGGCACAGTCTCCCAGATTGTGAGGCGGCTGAACCACCCAAAACATAGTCTCCTATACTGTGTCAGGCTACGGAACCACTTAGAACGTAGTCTTCGAAACTAGCACCTCGAGATCACTTAAAAATTGATTTTTTGTTTTACTTTTGAAGCCATTTGGGGCCTATAAATATCCCACCCTTTCTTGCCCAAGGTATACAAGCAATTAAGAGCAAAAATCTTGTGAAAATGTTGTTGTAATTAAGAGCTTCTTCTCATTTTATCTTGTGTAGTTTTTTGTTTAAGGGAGAGTTTTGAGTCTTGTAAAGGTTATCTCCTAAACCTGTAAATGGAGAATAGAATTGTAAGAGAGTAATTGATCTTCATCCATTGAAGGAAGATCAATAGTAGAAGCTGATGGCCTCAACGGAGGAGGAATCGGGAAGTGGACGTAGGTCACGAGACCGAACCACTATAAAATCAGTTTGCTTCCTCTTCTTTGCTCTTTAACTTCATTGGTTTATTATTTAACTATATATTATCTTTGATTGCACTATTACAAACATCTCTACACTTAAACGTATTTCCAATACGATTTTAATTGAGCAAATTTATCAAATCGATGAAGATTTCTCATCAACACTAATTCAACCCCCCCGCCTCTTAGTGCCGCTTTGATCCTAACAATTGGTATCAGAGCCACATTTTCTCTCTATTTGGCTTAAAATCCAAGAGAGATGACTTTTATTGACAATCATGAGGGACTTTCTATGAAGAAGTGTGGCTAGGGTTTATTTTGGGGCCTTAGGTCTTCCTGGCCACCGCCCCTTTTACTGGGTTGGTGGGCTAGGGTTTCTAGCAGAGGGGCATGGCTTGTGCAACCACTTAGGCTGTCACCCCCTTTATTTAGGCAGGGTGGCTATAGGAGGGGTAAAAGGGGAAATTCACTTAGGAAGCACCCCCCTAGGGCTAGTGTTTTGAGCCCTATATAAGCTTGTAGCCTCCACCTTTTCATCAAGCAAAGATCACCTTTTATTCAGTCTTGTGCCGAGTTCTAGGAGGGAGGAACCCCTATAGCGTTCTAAGGGTTGATCTCCCTCAAAGATCAAACTCTATAGAGCTCCTTCAGGGGTTCTATCATCTAGTATCAGAGAAATGTTCTTACTGCCCATGTTGCCATCTCTGCCACCCCCACCCTTCCAAGCAATTCCCACAATTGCTACAACACGCGCCTCCATCGTCATCCTCAAGCCGTAGATCAAATCAATCTACTACTACCCCTTGCGTTTGAAATTAGAGATATTGTATATTTTCATCACCCATGCTTATTTGCTATTGCTATTCCTTTGCCTTACACATTGGAGAAGTTTTTTCATATTTTCCTTGCTGTAAAATTCTACCGTCACAAATGTTATCATCGTTGCGAAGGGGAAACGCTGTAGAAAAATTTCAGTTGATTATTGCTTCTTGAAACCAAACTTTTGCTCGTCTTTTTTGAATGAAACTTTTATACAAATTCATAGATCATCTTAGCTTTCATCTAAGATCGATCTCTGGAATAAATTCCTTCTGAAACCAGACTTATAGTGCTGCAATTCCTCGTTGTGCATTGTTGGAATTTTACGGTGAAAAATCTGTCTTCTGATTTTTCATCCACTTTCCTACCATTATGCTATCAAAATTTTGTCAAACTTATTTGCTGATATTACCCACATCTGAATTGAGGTTTTGTGATAAAGTTTTGTATATTTTCCTCAGGTTTTCCTCTGGAATTTATGTTGAGAATTCATTGTTTCTTCGACACAAATTATGTTCAACATAACACAAATTCTGTTCAACATTCTGTTCAACATAATGCAAATTCTGTTCAACGTATGCAGCGATCTTTCATCGAATCCTATCACATTTTCACTGTTGCTTTTTTAGATCTGAAACTCCCTTTTCCTCGTCTTCATCCCCTACCACCAGAGCCCCAAATTCATAATTTTTGGCTGGAATTTTCATTGAGAAACTGCTATTTCTTTGATGATAATTCTACTTCTGCAAGGCAACATACACTGCAATGAACTTCGTCGAATGCCATCAAACCTTCATTGCCATCTCTTCCAGATTTGAAACAATCTTTCCCTAACCTTCACCCTCTACCATCATAGCCCCAAAACCCTACCAAACTGCATCCAAAACCATACCCAAATTAGCTATCAAATAGCCTAAAACCGTGGCTTTCTACAACCAGCACCTATTCGCAGCATACCCCCACCAATCACTATCAAACCTCTACTGCCATCTATCCCAAATCTAAAACCCTTTCCTAACCTTCATCCACTGCTATCACAGCCCTAAAACGACACCAAATCGTAGCCAAAATTTTACAAAATTATGGCCCCAAACTGCACCCAAAATAGCCACCCAATCTCCCTTATCCCTTCAATCGCAGCATGCATCTCTCACTGCCATCTACCTTGATCGCAACCAGTAGTAACTTGATCACATCTAGCAGCAATTCCTCACTGCACAATGCTGCCAACAGCAACCTCTGTTGGGGTTCCTCCTTACAACTCTATAGGGGTTCCTCCCTCCTTCCAACAACTCCAACTCCAACTCTAAGAAGCAACTTCCAAACTAATCCTAATCCTATTCTAACTTAACCCCTCCTCAACCAACTCCTCTTTAACTAGGATTAGGGGTGGTTAATTAGGGTCACATGTATCTTATTCTTTCCGTAAAATATCTCCCTCCAAACTAATGCTAACCTAGCCGGCCTCCTCACCTCTTTAATAGGGGTCGGCTAGATACGATTTACATGAATGCCCTTAGAATTTATATGTTTGTCCTCTTCAATGAAACTAAATTATGACTCTCCTAGTTAGAGTCCTAACATACCCACTCTCTTTAAATCAACCTTGTCCTCAAGGCTAAGCTCTATGTCTCTAGGTCATGATCTGTAATTCCTTATGAGGGTCCCTCGTGGCCCTATAGTAGGCATATCCTGCTCCTAGGGTCTAACATTAGTAGTAGTGACTGGATGGTGATGTGTCATGATCCCGTGATCTAATGCAATCATCAGTTGAACCTGGGCCTCCTTATTGAATTGGGTGTCGAGTGGATAAATCGGGGCTGAGTTATCCTCTCTAAACTTCTATTTGCCATGAGATACTTAGAGT
The DNA here is from genome assembly GCA_029747655.1 of Ensete ventricosum. NCBI lineage: Eukaryota > Viridiplantae > Streptophyta > Magnoliopsida > Zingiberales > Musaceae > Ensete > Ensete ventricosum. The sequence goes on along the minus strand of JAQQAF010000008.1, from coordinate 20,413,628 downwards.
ATCAATTGTATTTTTAAATTGATATACTTATCTGATCCATAAGTCACGGCTCAATTGTAATTCCCAATTTTGCAAGGGCCAAAGTAGTAGGGGGACCACTTCCTTGAGGCTCGAATTTTCTGCTGGTAGGGATGGAGATGAAGGGAAACTCGATATTCAACAACAAACTTTCTTGTACTCCAATATTTGTCGGGGACCTATTTCTTTCTTGCATGGGCTGCCACTTGGTTGTTCTTTAATAGTAACCAAGCCTTCTTTTGGAATAATTGCTCCCCTTTGATAAGGTCTCTGGTGGTGTGAGCCCATTCTGAGTCCGAGGAGGGTAGGAGCTGTAATTTTATCGAGCCTATTTTCATCTCTCATTTGTGTTGTTGACCTGTATCATGACAAACTTCAAATTCGATAGCAATTAGTATCCCTTTACAGATCAAAAGCATCATGAGAAATATTGGGAGAGCCTCGGTGTATATTAGGAGTCGGTCATCTTGCATGAGGGTGGTGTCGATCCCAATTCCTGATATGTCTGCTCCAATTGCGAACACATTACCACGATTATGTAATGCTAGTACTGATGTAGATGGCATCATGATTGTGAGGATCCTGTAGATGGTGGACATGTGGATGCATTACTCATGTTCCTTTAGAATTTTGATCTCCATCTAATAAAGTTTGGTGTCACAGTTTCTATGTCGGTATTGTTGTTAGAGGGACTCAATCTTTTTACGGTCGTGGGCTATGGATTGGTGGTCATCATCAGGGAAGACTTTGAGCATTATAGTCCACTCCTTGGAGAAGTCATGGAAGTAGCCTAAGATCTGGGAGTGCTTCAGAAGCCATAGCTAGATCAGCTAGATGTGGCACTTCAGGAAGAGTTTATACCTACAGACAAAGAGGTAAAACTTTTGGAGATAAAGTGTCATTGCAAACAAAGGTCGTGGTCGACTGATATGTGTCTCCTGCGTCTCCTTGACGATCCTTTTAGCTTCGGCCCTTTGAGGATGTGGACAGCAATATGGCCAAATATATGCTAGTGGTTCCTCCTGTAACATCAACATATGAACATTGTATAGCCTAGTATGAAGTAGTCGGCTCAATTCGGTGGAGGCGCCTGAAAGTTCAGCAAGCTTCTGGAAGCATTGTGTCGAGATTGTCATTACTTTGCTCCTATGTTTCTCGCATAAGGTCACTTGTTCTCCCTTATCATTCATAGGATTGTTGGTGAGGACGGTGACGGGTTGCTGCTTAAAGGATTCTTCAACTTTTGCTACTTGCGGGTTCGCATGGCCGGCTATAGCTTGAGTCATGCAATTAGTCGGTTGTGGGTCCTCCTTCATGTTCTCCTCCTCAGGTTCCTGGACCTCTTCTTCATATTCTTTAATAGATTTTATCATGGAAAGCTCCCCTTTTTTGCAGCAATGGTTGCGGCTCTAAAGTTCATTGCAACGCCAACAAAGACCATTTGTCGATTGGTCACGTAGTTCTTCTATTGTCAATTTTTTTGGCAGTAAAGGATAGCTGGAACCAGAAGAAGGTTCATATACCATGGGTCTAGTTGTGGTTCTCATCCTTTGAGCATCTTGGTTGAGTCGTTCTTCTTAGATTCGAGTGAAATAGATTACGGCATTCACAGTGCGTGACTGTCATGCTTTAACCTCTCCTTTAATTTTTTACTTGAGTCCTTTGATGAATGTCCCTAATAATTGTTTGTTAGACCAATCATGAGCAAGGTAAGATAATTCCTCAAACCTAGTCTAGTATTCATGGATCGTGGAGGTTTGTCGGATCTTGGCAAGTTGTTCATTGATATTCTCGTGCTTGGTTGGCCCTAAGTGGTTCAGCAGCGCATACTTGAATTGTATCCACGTCAGAGCTCCATAATTGTATTCAAGCTAATTGTACTATCGTATGACATCTCCTTCAAGGTGATGATAGCGGTGTCCACCATGGAATCCTTCGATGTTTGGTGATGACGAAAGTAATGTTCGGCGTGCGAAATCCATCAAGTCGGGTCTCCTACTCCCATCGGGGGAAGTCCACCCTCATGCGTGGCTGCCTCATACCAGTGGCTCATTTTTTCTTTTTGAGAGGCCTCTCTAAACTTGCACTTGGCTGGAATTTTATTGGGCTCGGAGATCGGCCCAATCCGAATTCGACGAATAAGGCACGTAATATGTCCTCCACGTGTGATTCAAATGCCTCCAACTTGGCATCAATTGAACATTGAGATGCCATTGCGTTTGCCTCTAAATCTGAGATGTCAATATCCTTCTCCTACTATTGGGTCAGTGATATGAAATGGTTGGGTGGATTGATGGCTGAAAGAGGTGGTGGGTCAAGGGTAGATGGCTGCGGTTTGGGGCTGAATGGTTGTTGTTTTTTAGTTGTTGTTGGGGCTATGATTTAGGGCTGCTATAGGGATCATATAGGTGGTATAATAGTGGAGGCTTAAGGTTAGAGAGATGGCTTAGGGTTGCTATTGATGGCAGCAATCAGATTTGTAGGATTGGTGACTGTGGAGGGTAAGGATAGGTGGAAGGTTCGGTGGCTGCGGAACGCCGCTGTTTAGGCTATGATTTGAGTTGGCTGCAAATTCTAGAAATAGGTTATGATGGCTGCATCTTAAGGCTAGAGGGGTGTCCTAAAGATGATATGGGTGGCAGCAACAATTTCGGTAAGGATCAGATATGGGTGCAACAAAAAACCTCGAAAGGTAAGTGATGCAGAATTCTCCATCGATAGGTTGTGATAGGTCACTGTTTTGGGCTGTAGTTTTTGGTGCTATTTAGGTTATGATGGTTGTGTCTCAAGGCTAAAGGGATGCCCTAAAGATATCTTGGGTGGTGGCAACAAGATAGTTGGGTTTTGGTGGGTTAAGAAGAAGAAGAAAGATAAAGGTGCAGTAATAGATTTTTCGTCGAAAAAATTTCAGCAATGAATGCATAATTTTTTCTAGAAATTCATATTAAAAATTCAAGTGAAACTTAAAGGGAACCTACTGGTAATGGAGAGATAATGTCATAAAAAATTTCATGGAAAGAAACGACAGCAAAAGTTTCGGCAAAATCAAATATTGCAAGAATGTGTTACTGCATAATTTTTTCAACGAATGATTTTAGTAGTATAGTCAAAATTCTTTGCAGTAGTTCATAATAAGGAATCGAGTAAAACTCAATGGGAATCTACTAGCAAGGGAAAGGTAATACTATAAAAAAATTCATGAAAAATTACGGCAGTAAAAGATTGGCAAGATCAAAGATTGTGAGAAGGTGCTACGACAAAAAAATTTTCATCGAAAGATTTTAGCAGTATTGATGAAATTTTTTTTAGTAGTTCAAAACAAAAATTCCAGCAAAACTCAAAGAAAATCTATTGGTAAGGGAAAGGTGATGCTGACAAAAATTTCATGGAAGGAAACGACAACAAGAGGTTTGGCAAAATCAAAGATCATGTAAAAGTACTAAAGCAGATTTTATATCTAAAGTGCAGCAGCTCGGACATAAATGATCAGCAGGTTATATTGATAATTTTTTGATGAAATTAAAGGGAAATATAAAGATAGGAAGTGCTAAAGCTGTCATAAAATTTTTGTAGAGATTTGAATAGTAAAAATGCAACAGCAAATTAAATAGTCAAGGGTGTGCGGTTGGAATTCTGTAGCGTAACTTTCATCGTAAAGATGGAAACTTTGCAATAAAAAGTTTGTGCAGCAAATAGGAACAAATCTTTTTGGGATTCTTTGAATAGAGATAACTAAATTATAATAGCAGTAAGATAGGAAACTAGAACCTATTGTAATTCACGGGGAGATCAAAGGATGATCTGTGATAGTGGAGATGACAATGGAATTTAGTGACGATCTTCAAGCAATTATGAGAATTGCTTTGGACGGCTATGGGGGGCTGATGGATGGCTGTGGAAGGGTATCATGATGCCAAGTACACTTCTTTGATACCAAGTGTTAGAACCCTTGCGAATTCTAAGCTTGGGGTGATCTCTATAGGGGATCGACCTCCTTGGAACTCTATAGGGGTTCCTCCCGCCTTGGTTTTCTGCTACATGAGCTGAAAGATAATTGATCTATTGATGATGAAAGAGGGGAGAATAGAAGGCTATTTATATGGCTTTTAAACCCCAACTCCTAATAGGATTCCCACTTAAGACTCCTACTCCTAACAACTCCTACTCCAACTCTAAGAAGCAACCTCGAAACTAATCCTAATCCTATTCTAACTTAACCCCTCCTCAACCAACCCCTCTTTAATTAGGATAAGGGGTGGTTAATTAGGGTGACATGTATCATATTCTTTCCTCAAAATATCTTTCTCCAAACTAATCCTAACCTAACCGGTCTCCTCACCTCTTTAATAGGGGTCGGCTAGACAGGATTTACATGAATGCCATTAGGATTTATATGTTTGCTCTCTTCAATGAAACTAAATTAGGACTCCCCTAGCTAGAGTCCTAATACGCTCTTATCAGAACTCTTTGTGGTATGGTAAATTATTATCTCCATAATAATTCACTTGACTCATCGAGTATAGATGTACTAGGCCACTACGCCATAGTCCTCAAATGGTACAAGGGGATCAAATCCGTCAGACCTGTCTATCCTCAATTACCATGTATCTATAATCTCTCATCCAATTAATATCTTAAATACTATATATTGGACATGGTACTATCAGGTCACATACGGAATCCGTTTGAGTCTCGCACTAATCGAATTCTCCCGGAGAACTCATTCTCTCTTAATTTGAATGACCATGGCTAAGGATTTGTCTGAGCAAGTATATATGTGATATTTTTCTCATGATACCATGAGTGGATGATCCTTTATTGACACTTAATTACCTTCGTAAGGTTGGCTACCAATCCCGATAACCGGTTGTACCGAATCTGAAACTTTCCAAACTTCAAAGTCTAATGTCAAAGAAAGAAATACTCAAATAATGCATCCTTGGTGTCTCAAGTCTAAGGACCAGATACACAATTAGGACTATCGAATGGTTGTTTGACATTTGGTATCATTAACCATACAACATTCCATAAGCGGATTAATCAGTGAACTCATTCTCCAATGAGCACCTGTACTATATCCTTAGTGTCTCCACACAAGTGGCTATGAGACCAGCCACCTCCATCATATGAATTGGTATATAGTACACTGGTCTTTCTGGTTATCTCGATGTCCCTCTCGAGTAATCTATGACCGAGATTTTTTAGGATATGTTTTTAAAATTAAATCAATCTCATTATCGTGATCTCATCACGATCTGATTCCCATTGCACAAAACTAATGACATCACAATATATATAATAGATAATATAATATGAGAATATACCAATATTAATCATAAACAAAAAGATTATGCAGCGTGTCATATGTGTCATCACTCACGTGATTGGCTTATAGGACACCTGTAACCAATAATCTCTCACTTGACCTAAAGCCAATCATATATGTGTCTGATCCCGATTAGACCCCTGTGATGCTTAGATACAATCTAAGCCAACGGCTTTGTCACTGGATTTGTAATGTTATCTTCGGATGGAACTCTTTTCATTGTTATATATTTTCGGGCTATGATCTCTCTAATTAAGTAGAAGCTCCTCAGAACAATTCTGATGAGACCTAGGTTCCCTTGCTAGATCTATCGCCCTATTGCTGTCACAGTATATGGGAATCGGCTCCTCACTGCATGGTGTGACTCCCAAATCCCTGATGAACTTCTTCATCCATATCCCTTCTTTTGCTGCTTCTGCTATAGTAATATATTCTACTTCTATGGTCGAGTCAATAGTACTATCTTGCTTGGAACTCTTCCAGCTTACTGCTCTTCCATTCAGGGTAAAAATATACCTTGAGTTTGACTTGCTATCATCAATGTCGGACTGGAAACTTGAGTTCGTGTAGCCTTCAACCTGGAGGCTACCTTCTCCATATACTAGTAAAAGATACTTAGTCATTTTTAAGTACTTACGGATACACTTTACTGCCTTCCAGTATTTCAAACTTGGATCCGCCTAATACCTGCTCATGACACTCAGAGCATGTACTATATCAGGCCTAGTACATGATAGATCCTATAGCTGAGGCACAGGATATCCTATCCATGTTTGCCAATTCTTCAGGAGTCCTTGGGGACATACTCCTAGAAAGTGATATTCTATATCTCATCGGTATGAGACATCTCTTGAAATTTTTCATATTAAACCTTTTGACAATGGAGTCTATGTACATCGATTAGGATAAGCCAAGCATCCTCTTAGATTTGTCTCTATAGATCTAGATCCTCAAAATATAGGATGCTTCCCCTAAGTCTTTCATGGAGAAGTTTCTAGATAATCAAGCCTTAACTGTGGAGAGCATTCCTACATCATTCCCAATGATTAGGATGTCATCCACATACAATACCAAGAAGGTAATAGCGCTCCTACTTACCTTCCTATACACATAAGGCTCATCTTCGTTCTTAACGAAGTCATAAGATCTGATCACCTCATCAAATCTTATGTTCCAACTTCGGGAAGCTTGCTTCAGTTCGTAAATGGACTTGAGAAACCTACACACTTTATCTGGACACTCTCTAGATACAAATCTGTTAGAACCCTAACGGATTCTAAGCTTGGGTTGATCTCTATAGGGGATCGGCCTCCTTGGAACTCTATAGGGGTTCCTCTCTCCTTAGTATTCTATACTATGGCTGAAACATAATTGATCTATTGATGATGAAAAAATGGAGAATATAAGACTATTTATAGGGCTTCTAAACCCCAACTCCTAATATGATTCCTATTTAAGACTCCTACTCCTAACAACTCGTACTCTAACTCTAAGAAGCAACTCCTTCCAACAACTCTAACTCCAACTCTAAGAAACAACCTCCAAACTAATCCTAATCATATTCTAACTTAACATCTCCTCAACCAACTCCTCTTTAACTAGGATAAGAGGTGGTTAATTAGGGTGATATGTATCTTATTCTTCCCCCAAAATATCTTCCTTCAAACTAATCCTAACCTAGTCGGCCTCCTCACCTCTTTAATAGGGGTCGACTAGATAAGATTTACATGAATGCCCTTAGGATTTATATGTTTGCCCTCTTCAATGGAACTAAATTAGGACCCCCCTAGATAGAGTCCTAACAGACCCGCCCTCTTCAAATCAGCCTTGTCCTCAAGGCTGAGCTCCATGTCTTTTGGTTGTGATCCGTAATCCTCATGATGGTCCCTCGTGGCTCTATAATAGGCACATCCTACTCTTGGGGTCCAGCATCAGTAGTAGTGACTGGACGATGATGTGTAGTGATCTCATGATATAATGTAATCATCAGCTGAACCTGGGCCTCCTTATCAACTTGGGTGTCAGGTGGATAAGTCGGGGCTGAGTTATCCTCTCTAAACTTCTATTTGCGAAGAAATACTTGGAGGATCAATTGTATTTTTAAACTGATGTACTAATCTGATCCATAAGTCACGACTCCATTGTGATCCCCAATTTTGCAAGGGCCAAAGTAGTAGGGGGATCACTTCCTTGAGTCTCAAATTTTCTATTGGTAGGGCTAGAGGTGAAGGGAAACTCGATATTCTATAGCAAACTTTCTTCTACTCCGATATTTGTCGGAGGGCTATTTCTTTCTTGCATGGGCTGCCACTTGGTTGTTCTTTAATAGTAACTGAAGCTTCTTTTGGAATAATTGCTCCCCTGTGATAAGGTCCATGGTGGTGTGAGCTCATTCTGACTCCGAGGAGGGTAGGAGCTGTAATTTTATCGAGCCTATTTTTATCTCTCCTTTGTGTTGTTGACCTGTTTCTTGCTAAAATTCAAATTCAATAGCAATTAGTATCCCTTTACAGATCAAAAGCATCGTGTGAATGTAGGAAGAGCCTTGGTGTATATTAGGAGTCGGTCATCTTACATGAGGGTGTTGCCGATCCCAAATCCTGATATATTTGCTCTAATTGCAAACACATTGCCATGATCGAGTAATGCTAGTACTGATGTAGATGGCATCGTGATTGTGAGGATCGTGTAGATGGTGGACATATGGATGTCTTCCTCCTGTTCCTTCAAAATTTTGATCTCCATCCAATAAAGTTTAGTGTAACAAATTCCATGCCTGTATTATCACTGGAGGGACTCAATCTTCTTACGATCGTGGGCCATGGATCGGTGGTCATCATCAGGAAAGACTTTGAGCATTATAGTCCACTCCTTGGATAAGTCATAGAAGTAGCCTGAGATCTGGGAGTGCTTCAGAAGCCATAGCTGGTTCAGCTGGAGGTGGCACTTCAGGAAGAGTTTATACCTGTAGACAAAGAGGTAAAGCTTTTGGAGATAAAATGTCCTTGCAAGGGAAAGTCGTGGTCGAATGATCTGTGTCTCCTGCATCTCCTGGATGATCCTTTTAGCGTCGGTCCTTTGAGGATGTTGACATTAATATGGCTGAATATGTGCTAGTGGTTCCTCCTACAAGATCAACATATGAAGATTGTATAGCCTAGTAGGAAGTAGTCAGCTCGTTTCGATGGAGACGCCTGAAATTTCAGCAAGCTTCTGCAAGCGTCATGTCAAGATTGTCATTACTTCCTCCCATGTTTCTCGCATAAGGTCACTTGTTCTCCCTTGCCACTCGTAAGATTGTTAGTGAGGACAGTGACCGATTGCAGCTTAAAGGATTCTTTAACTTGCTTCTTGCGGGTTCACATGGCTAGCTAAAGCGTGAGTCATGCAATCGATCGACTGCGGGTCCTCCTTCATGTTCTCCTCCTTAGGTTCCTGGAACTCTTCTTCATATTCTTTAATAGATTTTATCATGGAAAGCTCCCCTTTTTTGCAGTGATGGTTGCGGCTCCAAAGTTCGTTGCAATACTTACAAATGCCCTTCGTTGATTTGTCGTGTAGCTCTTCTTTCGTCAATTTTTTTAGATACGAAGAATGGCTAGGAGCAGAGGGAGGTTTATATGTTGCTGGTCTAAGAGTGGTTCTCATCCTCCGAGCATCTTAGTTCAGTCGTTCCTCCTCGATTCGGGCAAAAGAGATTGCAACCTTCACGGTGGGGAGCTGCTGCGCTTTAACCTCTCCTTTAATTTTCGGCTTGAGTCGTTCAATGAACATCCCCAATAATTATCTGTCAGACCAATCACGAGCAAAGTAAGATAATTTCTCAAACCTGGTTTGGTATTCTTGGATCATGGAGGTTTATCGGATCTTGGCAAATTGTCTGTTGATATTCTCGTACTTGATTGGCCCAAAACGGTTCAGAGTGCATACTTGAATTATATCCATGTCGGAGTCTCATAGTTGTATTCAAACCAATTATACCATCATATAGCATCTTCTTTAAGGTGGATGACAGCGGTGTCCACCATAAAATCCTCCGGTGTTAGGTGATGACGGAAGTAACGTTCGACGTGCGAAATCCATCTTGTCGGGTCTCCTACTTCCCATCAAGGGAAGTCCATCCTCATGTGTGGTTGCCTCATATCAGTGGCTCATTCTTTCTTTTTGAGAGGCCTATCTGAACTTTGACCTTATTAGAATTTTATTAGGCTCGAAGATGGGCTCAATCCGAATTCGACGAATAAGACATGCAATATGTCCTCTATGCATGATTCAAACGCCTCCAACTTATCATCGATTGAACCTTGAGATGTCATTGTGTGTGCCTCTAGATCTAAGATGTCAATGTCCCTTTACTACTATTGGGTCAGTGGTATAGAACGGTTGGATGGTTTGGTGGCTGAAAGGGACGGTGGATCATGGGTAGATGCCTACGGTTGGGGCTGACAGGTTGCTATTTTTTTTTGTGCTATTGGGACTGTGATTTAGTGCCGCTATAGGGGCTGTAAGGAGGGTTTGGTGATAGAGGTTTAGGGTTAGAGGGATAGCTTAGGGTTGTTGTTGATGGCAGCAACTGGTTTTGTAGGATTGGTGGCCGTGGAGGGTAAGGATTCGTGGAAGGTTCGGTGGCTGTAGAACACTACTGTTTAGGCTACAGTTTGAGTTGGCTGTGGAGTATGGAAATAGGTTATGATGACTGCATCTTCAGGCTAGAAGGGTTCCCTAAAGAGACATGGGTGGCAGCAACAATTTTGGTAAGGATCAGATATGGGTGCAACAAAAAACACCGAAAGATAGTGCTGCAGAATTCTGCATCGATAGGCTGCGATAGGTCATTATTTTCGGCTGTGGTTTTGGGTGTTGTTTGGGTTATAAAAATAGGTTATGATGGTTGCATATTAAAGCTAAAGGGATGCCCTAAAGACGTCTTGGGTGGTGGTAGCAAGATGGTTGGGTTTCGATGGGTTAAAAAGAAGAATAAAGACAAAAGGTGCAGCAGCAGATTTTTCGTCGAAAAAATTCCAACAGTGAAGTCATAATTTTTTACAGAAGTTCTCAATGAAAATTTAAGTAAAACTTAAGGGGAATCTACTGGTAAGGGAGAGGTGTCAAAAATTTTATGGAAAGAAACGACAGCAAAAGTTTTGGCAAAATCAAAGATTGCAAGGTGTTGCTACAAAATTTTTTCAGCGAAAGATTTCAGTAGTATAGTCAAACTTTTTTGCAGTAGTTTGTAATAAAGAATCAAGTAAAACTCAATAGGAATCTACTAGCAAGGGAAAGGTAATACTATTAAAAACTTTATGGAAGAAATCAGTAGCAAAGTTTCGACAAGATCAAGGAATACAAGAAGGTACTGTGGCAGAATTTTTTTGTCAAAAGATTTCAACAATATAGATGAGATTTTTTTCAAATAGTTTAAAATAAGGATTCGATTAAAACTTTAGGAGAATCTACTGGTAAGGAAAAGGTAATGCCAACAAAAAATTCATGGAAGAAAATGGTAGCAAAAGGTTTAGCAAAATCAAAGATCACGGGAAGGTACTATAGTAGATTTTTACATCTAAAGTGCAACAGTTTGGACGTAAAAGATCAGTGGTTTATATTGAGAATTTTTTTACAAAACTAAAAGGAGATCTGAAGATAGATAATTCTAAAGCCGTGGCAAAAAATTTGTAGAGATTTGATCGGTAAAAATGTAGCATCAAATCAAATAGTCAAGGGTGTGCGGTTGGAATTCTACAGCGTAACTTTCGTCGTAAAGATGGAAACTTTACGACGAAAAGTTTATGCAGCAAATAGGAATGAATTTTGTTTTGGATTTTTTTGAATAGGGATAACTAAATTGTAGCAGCAGTAAGGTAGGAAACCAGAACCTGTTGTAATTCACGGGGAGATCAAAGAATGATCTATGGTAGTAGAGAACACGACGAAATTTGGTGACGATCTTCAAGCAATTGTGGGAATTGCTTTGGACGGCTATGGGGGGCTGATGGATGGCTGTGGAAGGGTAGTGATATGCTAAGAACACTGCTCTAATACCATGTATTAGAACCATTGCAGGTTCTAAGCTTGGGTTGATCTCTATAGGGGATCGACCTCCTTGGAACTCTATAGGGGTTCCTCCCTCGTTGGTATTCTGCACTATGGCTGAAACATAATTGATCTATTAACGATGAAATAGGGGAGAATACAAGGCTATTTATAGGGCTTCTAAATCCCAACTCCTAATATGATTCCTACTTAAGACTCATACTCTTAACAACTCCTATTCTAACTCTAAGAAGTAACTCCTACTTCCAACAACTCCAACTCCAACTCTAAGAAGCAACCTCCAAACTAATCCTAATCCTATTCGAACTTAACCCCTCCTCAACCAACCCTACGTGACATGTATCTTTTTCTTCCCTCAAAATATCTTCCTCTAAACTAATCATAACCTAGCTGGCCTCCTCATCTCTTTAATAGGGGTCGACTAGATAAGATTTACCTGAATACCTTTAGGATTTACATATTTGCCCACTTCAATGGAACTAAAATAGAACTCCCCTAGCTAGAGTCCTACTAGAATCCTACTAGAATCCCTTTGGATGTATCATATACACCTCCCCCTCGAGGTTATCATTGAGGAATGTCGTTTTCACATCCATCTACCAAATCTCATAGTCATAGTGTGCTACAATGGCCAAAAGAATTATGATAGATTTAAGCATGGCTACAGGTGAAAAGGTTTCATTATAGTCAATTTCTTGCCTTTGATGATATCCTTTAGCTACCAGCCTTGCCTTATAGGTCCCCACCTTTCCATCCACTCCGATCTTTTTCTTGAAGATCCATTTATAACCGATGAGTACAATTTCCTTAGGTGCATCCACAAGGTTCTAAACCTAGTTAGAGTATATGGAATCCATCTTAGAATTCATGGCTTCTTGTGACTTCCCGGAATCTATACTGATAATAGGCTCCTCGTAGGTCTAAGGATCAATGTCCTGAGAGTCATCTTTACTGATATGTCTCACATATCTTTCAGGAGGGTGAGATACTCTGTTAGACCTATGCAAAGTTGGAACTTGTGTGCTAGGTACCTAAACAAACTCAAGCTTTGGAACGGTGCTTGAGCTAGGTTCTCCAACCTCGCTCAAATCTATCTCACTCATATTGTTTCCACCGAGAATGTGTTCCTTCTCAAGAAACAGACCCCTCTTAGCACCAAAGAACTTCTAGTCCTTGAGATGTTAGAAACAGTACCCTAAAGTCTCTTTAGGGTATCCCACAAACATGCACTATTGCGTCCTTGATTCCAACTTATCGGGGTTGTCTTCTAACATGGGCAAGATAGCCCCAAATCTTAACCACCTTAAGATCCGTCTTCTTTTCTTTCTATATCTTATATGGTGTAGACACTACTGACTTTGATGGAACTCTGTTCAGAAGGTAAGTTACGATCTCTAGGGCGTATCCCCAGAATGAGACGGGTAGATCAAAGAAACTCATCATGGATCACACCATGTCTAACAACATGTAATTCTTCTTTTCTGATACACCATTGAGGTGAGGTGTTGATAGGACTCTAGTAGGGTTGAGTCCTAATCACCCTAGAAGTAGTCAATAAAACCCTATGGGATTGTAATAAAACCCCACCTAGCCACTTCTATCCTATAAAGAAGTGTGGCTAGGGTTTAGATTGAGGCCTTAGGGCTTAGTGGCCGTCGCCCCTTTACTGGGCTGGTCGGCTAGGGTTTCCCTCAGCTAGGTCAGTTATAGGAGGGCAAAGAGATAATTTTACTTAGGCAAGCACCCCATGGGCTAGGGTTTAGAACCCTATATAATGATGTAGTTGGCCCCTCTCTTTCATCAAGTAAGATTAATCTCTTATTCAGCCTTTGTGCCGAGTCTAAGAGAGAGGAACCCCTATAGTGTTCCAAGGGTTGATCCCCCTTAGAGATCAAATCTATAGAGCTACTTCTGGGGTTCTATCATCTGGTATCAGAGTAGTGTTCCTACTGCCCCTGTAGCCATCTCAACTGCCCTCACCTTCCCAAGCAATTCCCATAATTGCTGTGACACTCGCCTACACCCTCCGCCCCAACCACAAATCAAATCAGTTTGCCATTGCCCCTGCGTTTGATCTGGAGATCAAGTATATTTTTATCACCCACGCCTCTTCAATACTACAAAATCCTTTACCTTACACATTGAAGAGATTTTTCATATTTTATCCACTACAAATTTTAACCGTCGTAAACATTATCGTTGTTGCGAAGGTGAAACGCTGCATAAATTTTCAGCCGCCTATTTGCCTCTTGAAACTAGTTTATTACTTCTCCTTTTTCGCCAAATTTTTTACACAATTTCATAGATTATCTTAGCTTCTATCTAAGATTGATCTCTAGAAAAAAATCCTTCTGGAACCGGTTTTATTGTGCCTTAATTTGTCATCACATAGTGTTGGAATTTTACGACGAAGGATCTGCCTTCTGTCGTTTACCCTATTTTCCTATCGTTACTCTGCCAAAATTTTATCAAACTTTTTACTGATATTGATCACATCTGAACTGAGGGTTTCTGTATATTTTTCTCAAATTTCCTTTGGAATTTACATCGAGAATTCATCGTTTCTCTGACGTAAAATCTGTTTGGCAGGACAGCATATCGCAGCACCTTTATTTGTCAAATTCCATCAGATTTGAGTGTTGTCTTCTATGGATTTTCAGACTCTCTTTCTCTCATCTACAGACCCTAACATCCTCACCAAAAATCCTTCCAAACTACACCCTAAACTGATCCCAAACAGCCTCCCAAATCAGCCCTAAACTGCAGCCTACTTCCATCTACCCGATCAACCCATCCAACCGGCCACCTCTTCTCCAAAATTTCTCATGCCACTAACCCAACAACAAAAAAATGATCTCAATATTACAGATCTAGAGGCCTACACCATGGCATCAAAGGAGGCCATCAACGCCAAGTTTGAAGTCTTTAAAAGTCTCATGGAGGAGAAGATGTGATCCCTTTTCTCCGAATTTAGCATTGGCCGACCATCTAGCTTGAAGAAATCACAGTAAGGAGAAACTTCAGATCGGCGAGACGATCCTCAAGAGCATGGTCATATCATCCCTGATCTAAACACTTCACGCATGAAGGTTGACTTTTCTAGATGGGAAGAAGGAGACCCGATCGGATGGATCATGCGCGCGGAATGCTATTTTCAGTTCTACCGAACCGCCGATGCTACAAGGGTGGAGATTGCTGCCATCCACCTCGAGGGAGATGCTATTTAGTGGTTTAATTGGTATGAGCACACCCATTGAGGTCTCTCTTGGCAACGATTCAAGGAAGGACTACTAAATCGCTTTGGACCAACCGGTTTTGATAACATCGACGGATAATTAGCGAAGATTCGGCAAACCTCTACAATACACGAATACAAAACAAGATTTGAACGTTTATCTAACCGACCGCATGACCACTATATACCTATTTTACTGGGCAAACCTCCAACAAATTTGAGACCGTGCCGCTATCCTCACTTGTAGAAGGATGAGATTGAGAACATCATCAAGGAGATGCTCGACACCGGAGTAATTCGACCAAGTTGTAGCCCTTACTCCTCGCCGGTGTTGCTAGAGGGCAAGAAGGATGGTACGTGGCGGATGTGCATTGATTACCAGGCTTTGAATGTCATCACTGTCAAAGACAAATATCCTATACCAGTTGTAGATGAGCTCTTGGATGAACTAAAGGGAGCCCGAGTCTTCACTAAATTGGATCACCGTTCTGGTTATCATCATATTCCGGTATGCACTGAAGATGTTTCAAAAACTGCATTCCGCACATATAACGGCCACTACGAGTTTTTGGTAATGCCCTTCGGACTTACAAATGTTCCTTCTACTTTTCAAAGCTTGATGAATAACATCTTCCAGAGGTTTCTACGCAAGTTCATGTTAGTATTTTTTATGATATCCTCATTTATAGCCCTACACTTGATATGCATTTCAGCACTTACGAACTATTCTAACGATTCTTCGGGAGAACACCCTTTATGTTAAACAGTCAAAGTGCAACTTTTTTACAACATAAGTAGAGTATATAGGGCATATTATATCAGAGGATGGAGTGGCAGTAGACTTGATAAAGATCGAAGCAATGCAAGGATGGCCAAAACCTACGAACATAAAATTATTGCGCGGCTTCCTTGGACTCACGGGCTACTATCGAAAATTCGTGAAAGATTATGACAAGATTAGTGCCCCGCTTACGTCCCTACTAAAGAACAACTCCTCCTTATAGTTGGATAAAGCCTCCAACCATACCTTCATGATGACTCAAGGCAGCCATGACGATGATGACGATCCTAGCGTTGTCTGATTTCAACCTCACCTTCGTGATTGAAGCCGACGCATCCGGAGTTGGAATTGGGGCTGTTCTAATGCAAGATGGCTGACCCCTTGCTTACACCTGCAAAGCTTTATCTCTCTCACATCTTAAAATATCTGTGTATGATAAAGAAATGCTTGCCATTGTACACGCCGTCACAAAGTAGAGACCCTACCTGATCGGTCGACGCTTCCAGATTAAGATCGACCACCGAAGTCTTAAATATTTTTTGGAGCAAAAAATATCTTTCTCGGAGTAACAACGATGGGTAACTAAACTTCTTGGCTTTGATTATGAAATTACTTATCAAAAGGGCAAAGAGAATGTTGTTGCAGATGCTCTATCACGGCTACCGGGATAAGCCAAAATTTCAGCCATCTCCCTTCCCTCCACTGACTTCCTCAAAGACATTAGAGAGGAATGGAAGAATGATATAGAGACCCGAGACATCACGAAAATATTGGAGAAGGATCCGGGTTCCATGGGCCACTACACTTGGGATTCGAAGGACCTACGCTACAAAAACTGAATTGTGATTGTTCCTTCTTCCCTTTGCATTCAAATTATTTTGCATGAAACTCACTCTTCACCTTCAGCAGGGACTTTGGATTTTTGAGAACATACAAGAAGGTGAAGCAAAACTTCTTTTGGAAGGGCATGAAAAAGTTGATTTATGATCATGTATCCAAATATAATATATGCCAATAGTAGAAAGGTGAAACAGTGACAAATCCAAGAAAACTACAACCATTACTAATACCGAACTCAGCATGGACTGACATCTCCATGGATTTCATCAAAGGGCTGCCACCACCTCAAGATAAACAACACGATTTTTGTGGTGGCAGATCGTCTAACTAAATATGCTCATTTCTGTGTTGTGAAACAACCTTATACCATTACCAGCATTGCTCAACCTTTTGTGAAAAATATTATAAAACTGCATGAGATGCCAAGGTCAATTGTGAGCGACCATGACAGGGTGTTTACAAGTAAATTTTAGACCGAGCTCTTCCAACTACAAGGCACCCAATTGAAGATGAGCACAACCTATCATCCACAAACAGACGGCCACACAGAAGTGGTGAACAGATGCCTCGAGACTTACTTATGGTGCTTCACTAGTGATCAACCCAAAGAGTGGACAAGGTGGCTTCCTTAGGCTGAATGGTGGTCTAATACAACTTATCATTCATCAACTAAATGTACCCCTTATGAGGCATTGTATGGCCAACCGCCCCCTATAATACCGAAATATGTAATTGGTATGACTAAAGTAGATAAGGTTGACCAAAACTTAGTTGACAGGGATAAGCTTCTGTAGCTGCTGAAACATAACCTAACTACTGCTCAAGCCCGCATAAAGCAACAAGTAGACACTCAACGGAGCGAGCGAGAATTTTCAATAGGAGATTGGGTCTACCTTCGCCTACAACCATACAAGCAGCTGTCAATCAACACCAGAGCGTCGATGAAGCTATCTCGATGATTCTATGGACCATATCAGATTTTGGAGCGTATTGGAGCCGTGGCATACAAATTAAAGCTCCCAGATGATGCTAAGATCCATCCCGTCTTCCACGTGTCACTGTTAAAGCCAAAATTAGGAGAACATGAGTCGGCTCAAACTCAGCTGTCGAGGACTATAAATGATGGTGAGATTCAAGCCCAACCTGAAGCTATACTGGATCGGAGGATTGTGATACGCCGACGCCACCCTTCAACTGAAGTACTCATGAAGTAGAGTAAATTACCATCCAAAGATGCAACGTGGGAGTCTTACAAGGAGCTAGAGACCCGGTTCCCAGAGTTTATGGACCCTCAGCCTTGAGGGCAAGGCTGATTTTAAGAGGGTGGGCTTTATAGGACTCCAACAGGGTTGAGTCCTAATCACCATAGAAGTAGTTAATAAAAACCCTATGGGATTGTAATAAAACCCCACCTAGCCACTTTTATCATATAAAGAAGTGTGGCTAGGGTTTAGAATGGTGCCTCAGGGATTAGTGGCCACCGCCCCTTTACTAGGCTGGTCGGCCAGGGTTTCCCTCAGCAAGGTCGGCTATAGAAGGGCAAAGGGATAATTTTACTTAGGCAAGCACCCCATAGGCTAGGGTTTAAAACCCTATATAATGATGTAGATGTCGCCCCCTCTCTTTCATCAAGCAAGATTAATCTTTTATTCAGCCTTTGTATCGAGTCTAGGAGGGAGGAACCACTTTAGTATTCCAAGGGTTGATCCCCCTCAGAGATCAAATCTATAGAGCTCCTTCTGGGGTTCTATCAGGTGTATAAGGAGGTGTCCATTGGGATAGAATCACATTATCCTTGAGAAAATGGGTGAACTCTATATTCAAGTACTCTCCTCCTCGATCTGATCGAAGAGTCTTAATAATCTTTCCAATTGGTTCTTTACCTCATTCTTATATTTCCTAAATTTCTCAAAGGCCTCGGACTTGTACTTCATCCAGTACATGTGTCCATACTTAGATAAATCATTAGTGAATGTAACAAAGTATGAGTAACCACCTATAGCTTGAGTCGACATGGGACCACATACATTACTATGTACGAGTTCCAATAACTCAATTGCTCTCTCTCCAGATCCACCAAAAGGAGAGTTGGTCATCTTCCCACAAAGGCAAGGTTCGTAAGTTGCATATGACTCATAGTCAAATGGATCTAAGTATCCATCTTTCAGCAACTTTTAAATCCTTCCCTTATGTATATGACCTAGCCTACAATATTATAAGTATGCATTGTTCACCTCATCATTTTTCCTCTTAGACATATTTATATTCATGATATGTGGAGAAGTGTCTAACACATATAAGTCATTTATGAGGGTCCCTCTAGTGATGATTGTTGGTTACATGTGCCCTGCAAGCCAATCACGTGAGTGATGGCACGTGTGACACGTTATGCGATCTTTTTGTTTATGAATAATATTGGCATATTTTCAAATTATTTTATCTGCAGCATATATATTGTGATGTCCTTAGTTCTATGTAATAGGAATCGGATCTTGATGAGATCACGATAATAAGATTGATTCACCTTTAAATACAGATCCTAAATAATCTCAATTATAGGTTACTCGAGAGGGACATCGAGATAACTAGATATATCGGTGTACTATATACACGTCTATATGATGGAGGCGGCTGGTCTCATAGCTACTTGTGTGGAGACACTAAGGATATAGTACAGGTGTTCATTGGAGAATGAGTTCACTGATTGATACACTTATGGAATGATGTATGGTTGATGATATCTAATGTCAGACAGTGATTCTATAGTCCAAGTTGTGTATCTGGTCCTTTGACTTGAGACACCAAGGATGCCTTGTATGAGTACTCCTTTATTTGACGCCAAATTTACAGGTTTGGAAAGTTCCAGATCTAGTACAATTGGTTATCTGGATTGGTAGCCAACCTTACGAAGGTAATTGAGTATCAATAAAGGATCATCCACTCTCGATATCATGAGAGTAATATCTCGTATGTGTTTGCTCATACAAATCTCTAGCTAGGGTCATTCGGATTAAGAGAGAAAGAGTTCTCTAGTAGAATCCGATTAAAGCAAGACAAATTGATTTTGTATGTGACCTAATAGTACCATGTCTAATATACGATCTCTATGATATTAGTTGGATCAGAGGTCATAGATACACGGTAACTATGGACAAACAGGTCTGATGGATTTGGATCCCCCTATATCGTCTGGGGACTATAGCGTAGTAGCCTAGTACATCCATAGTCAATGAGTTGAGTGAATAATTATGGAAATAATAATTCACTATATTAGAATGAGTTCTGATGGGAGTGACTAACGGCCAGCTCAGTATCGGGCTTTGAGGGTCATACACATATGGTAGATGCTCAGCGAATAGAGGATTAGATGGAGATCTAATTAGCCCCTATTATCATTAAATGAGACCCTATGCAAATGGGCTCCTTGGTTGAGACTCAATTAGAGGACTAAGGAGATTATTGGATAAAGATTCAATAATGCAAGGTTAGTAGGTAATTGGATGAAGATCCTACCCACTAAGGCAGGAGCCCTAGGGTTTTGGTGGCTCTCTATAAATAGGAGGGGAGACTCATGGTTGATAGGCTACAGCTTTAGCCACCACCTCCTATTCTCCTCCCTCTCTTTACGCAAGAGTTGCGATATCGGATTGGAGGAGTTTCACTACAGAGATCCATCGTGTGGATACCACTAGAGAGGAGGACACTTGACCTCCTTCATCCTCTCCATCCGGATCTAGAAATATAGGAATATTCGATCTCCCTAGGTAAAATCAATCTCTCACACATTACGATTTTTCAGTTTTTACGTTTTTCTCACGACCCCAATCTTTTGCACGACGATTTGATTTATGCGGGAAACCAATTTTTTGTTTTGATTTCTATTGCACATGTGATGCTCCCACTAATGTTTCCCAACAATGATATCAGAGCCAAGGTTTTCGTGCGAAAGATTGGTTTTAAACTGCATGTGATGAGACTGAATCGCATAGAATCGTTTTACACGTTCTTACTGTGTTTTGTAGCAAATGTAGTGAGGACAGGGGGCAGCCGACCATAGTTAGGCTATCTGCAAGGGTGGCTGGCCACGGCCAGCCCCCTGCAAGGGCGACCGACCATGACCTGGCCACCTGCAAGGGGGCAGCCGGCTGTGGCCAAGGCCCCCTGCAAAGGGGCGACTAGCTGCAGCCAAGGCCCCCTACAAGGGGGTGGCTGGATGCTGCTAGGGCTAGCCCGCAAGGGCAACCACCCGCGGGCAAAGCCACTTGCAACACGACACCCATAAGGGCGATCGAATGTAGGGCGCCTGCATGGAGCGACCGCTAGTGGCCAGCCCGCAAGGGGTGGCCCTAGCGACCAGGGCTGCCGCGAGTAGGGGCAGTGGCGCCGACCGCAGGAGCGGCTGCCGACGGGCAAGGGTAGTCACCGCCTGCGCAGGGGCGGTGACGTAGAGGGGGCAAGACGGGTTAGGGCAATCCTTTTATGAAAAGGATAATCCTACCCCTTTGAATTCGGGAAATTCTAAGGACTGTCCTCGTGTACAGAAATCCCAAAATACCCATAAAAATTTTAGAAATTTCAAGGACTGTCCTTTCTCATCCAGAATTATGAAAATATCCTTGACAATTCTAAAAATTTTGAGCATGTCCTGATTTTTGGAAAATAATTAATTAAATAATTTAATTAATTATTATATATCTAGTAATCCTACATATGATGTGATGTACATGTGATGTATGATATGGATGGATGATCATGAGCCATGTGTTATGATGTGTGTAATTATTATTATTATTATTATTATTATTGGGGCCTGCGAGCCTCCATTTTTCTCGTTTATTATCGGGCATGCGTGCTTGTGATTATTTGTAATTACATAAAGAGGCACGGCGGGAGCGTGGAGGTGACAGCGAGACCCACGATGTCGTGGCGGGAGATCACAACACATGGTGATGCGATGAGAATCTGATGGAACCGATAATGATGAGATTAACAATCACAAGGCATGGAGATACGCCGATGCACACATAGATTCTATTGTGAGTGATTAGACACATTGGCTCAGGCATAATCATATTAGGTGATAGCTCATGATCATCCGGTGTGGCTTGCATATGTAATGTGTTATACACCTACTAAATATATGTATATATATTTGCATGCGATGTAGATATATATTAAATATGTATGTGTGTGACACAACATATTAAGAGATTGATACAAAATAAAAAAAAAACCCCTCCTACGTTAATATTAAGTCGGTAAGCATGAGGCAATAAGATTGACCCACGTGGCCTTCCATCATTATAGGAAGAAATTGAATCACGATATATGTTGAGTTGGTCGAGTCACTTGAGGCTCACCTATCTATGTGACCGAGTTCTTGCCTACGACATATAGTTGTCACTAGTGACCTGAGGACATGGTATGACTTGGTCGAGCAATCGAGAGTATATCCATCGAATCAGACTCATCTTGTAACGATGGTGATGACTTAACTGAACTTCATGGTTGGTCGAGCAGTCGAGACCATGATGATTCGGAAGCCGAACATGATGGGAATCACAAGGAGTTGTGATTGAGAAGAGTTGCCTACCTTTTGGGCTTAATGTAATTGGTCGAGTCCCTCGAGGTTGCACTAAGATGCCGATTAGATCTCGATCCCCACTAGGAGTCTACCGGAGACTTTCATCTCACGTGTCGAGGGTGTCACGTGATTTACTAGGAAAATAATTAGAGTATATTAAGATAGAAGTTTATATCTTAATTAGTATTTTCTACAAAGTCTGCATGTTATTTATTTACACTATATCTTGTTTGTCGCTTGCAAAACCCCTATATGATATACTTGATGCCAATCGCCTCATTGATCCAAAGGCTCCACAATTTAAGAATTATTCTCACGAAAGAGAAAATCGTATATGTCATTAACATGATTGTTCCCACGTTGAAGGAAAGGACAAGCGAGGATGAGATCGCTTGCTTTGTGAAGTATAAAGATAGTCCTAGAGGATAACCTGTGTGTTGATCTGATACTTCAGTCCCTGCCTGATTCCTTTTTACAGTTCATTATTGACTTTAATATGAACAAATTTGAGGTGACTCTACCTGAGCTCCTCAATATGTTGAGGGAGGTTGAGAGTACCCTTAAGAAAGAGAAGTCAGTTCTCTATATTAGTGAGACCAATAAGAAAAAGAAGGCTAGTGAGTCCCTCAAGAAGGGCAAGAGCAAAGGCAAAGAAAGATCAGGTAAGACAAAGGTTGCTAAGAAAAACTTGACAAAGGACAGTGCTTCCACTACGGCCAAGATGGGCATTAGAAGAGGAACTGTAAGGACTACCTTGCAGATAAGGCGAAACAGAAGCTTAGAGAAGCTTCAAGTATATTCATGATCAGTCTCCACTTGTCAGATTTTCATGATAACACATAGGTATCGGATATCGAAAGTGCTTATCATATTTGTAATTCGTTGCATGTTCTGGCAAGACCTAGAAGATTGGCTAGAGGCGAGATGGACCTCAAGATGGGCAATGGAGCAAGAGTTGCTGTAGTTATTGTTGGGGAGGTCACCCTACATCTGCCTAGTGGAGCTATTATTGCATTGGATGCATGCTCCCTCTATTATCAAAAATATTATTTTCATCTCTTGTTTGACAATTAGTGGATATAAATTAATTTTTTAGAATAATAGTTGTTCAATAATTATGGATGATGAGATCATCACTAGAGGGGTCCTTATAAATGGCTTATATGTGTTAGACACTTCTTCATACATCATAAATATAAATACTTCTAAGAGAAAAAGAGATGAGGTGAATAATGCATACCTATGGCATTGTAGGCTAGGTCATATACATGAGGGAAGGATTCAAAAGTTGTTGAAAGATTGATACTTAGATCCATTTGACTATGAGTCATATGTAACTTACGAGCCTTGCCTTCATGGGAAGATAATCAACTCTCATTTTAGTGGAACTGGAGAGAGAGTCATTGAGTTATTGGAACTCATACATAGTGATGTATGTGGTCCCATGTTGACTCAAGCTATAGGTGGTTACTCATACTTCTTTATATTCATTGATGATTTCTCTAGGTATGGACACGTGTACTTGATGAAGTGCAAATCTGAGTCATTTGAGAAATTTAGGGAATATAAGAATGAGGTGGAGAACCAAATTGGAAAGAGTATTAAGACTCTTCGATCAGATCAAGGAGGAGAGTACTAGAGTACGGAGTTCACCCATTTCCTCAGGGACAATGGGATTTTGTCCCAGTGGATACCTCCTTATACACCGCAGCTCAATCGTGTATCAGAAAGGAGGAATTGTACGCTGTTAGACATGGTGCGGTCCATGATGAGTTTCGCTGACCTACCCATCTCATTCTAGAGGTACGCCCTTGAGATTGTAGCTTACCTTCTTAACATAGTTCCATCAAAGTTGGTAGTGTCTACACCTTATGAGATATGAAAAGGAAAGAAGTCTGATCTTAAGGTGGTTAAGATTTAGGGCTGTCCTGCCCACGTTAGAAGACACAACCCTGATAAGTTAGAATCAAGGACAAAATAGTGCACATTTGTGGGATACCCCAAGGGAACTTGTGAGTATTATTTCTTTAATCCCAAGGACCGAAAGATTTTTGTTGCCAAGAGAGCTATGTTCCTTGAGAATGAACACATTCTTGGTGGAAACAGTGGGAGTGTGATAGAATTGAGCGAGGTTAGAGAACCTAGCTCAAGCACCATTCCAAAGCCCAAGTTTGTTCAAGAACCTAATACACAAGTTCTAACTTTGCGTAGGTCTACCAGAGTATCTCACCCTCCAGAAAGTTATGTGGGATATATCAATGGAGATGACTCTCACGATGTTGATCCTCAAACCTACGAGGAGGCTATTATGAGTATAGACTCTGGGAAGTGGCAAAAAGCCATGAATTCTGAGATGGATTCTATGTACTCTAACAAGGTTTGGAACCTTGGGGATGCACCTGAGGGTGTCGTACCCATCGGTTGCAAGTGGATCTTCAAAAAGAAGATCGGAATTGATGGAAAAGTGGAGACCTATAAGGCAAGGCAAGTCCATTAGAATTCTTTTGGCTATTGCAGCACACTATGACTATGAGATCTGATAAATGGATTTTAAAATGGCATTCCTCAATGGCAACCTCGAGGAGGAGGTGTATATGATACAGGCAGAGGGATTCATATCTAGAGGGAGTCCAGATAAAATGTGCAGGTTGCTCAAGTCCATTTATAGACTATAGCAAGCTTTCCGAAGTTGCAACATAAGATTTGATGAGATAATCAGATCTTATGACTTCGTTAAGAATGAATATGAGCCTTGTGTGCACAGGAAGGTAAGTGGGAGTGCTATCACCTTCTTGGTGTTGTATGTGGATGACATCCTAATCATTGGGAATGATGTAGGAATGCTCTCCACAGTAAAGACTTGGCTATCCAGAAACTTCTCCATGAAAGACTTAGGGGAAGCATCCTATATTATAAGGATTCGGATCTATATAGATAGATCCAAGAGGATGCTTGGCTTATCTCAGTCCAAGTGCATATACTCCATTGACAAAAGGTTTGGCATGGAGAATTCCAAGAGAGGTCTCATACCGATGAGACATGGAATATCACTTTCTAGGAGTATGTTCCCAAAGACTCTTGAAGAAAGGGTATATATGGATAACATACCTTATGCCTCAGCGATAGGGTCAATCATGTATGCTATGCTATGTACCAAGCCTGATATATCATAGGCTTTGAGTGTCATGAGCAAGTATCAGGCATAACTAGGTTTAGAACACTAGAAGGCAGTAAAGTGTATCCTTAAGTACTTGAGAAGGACTAAGGATCTTTTAATGGTATATAGAGGAGGTAGCCTCCAGGCTGAAGGCCACACAGACTTGAGTTTTCAGTCTGACATTGATGATAGCAAGTCAAACTCAGGATATTGTTTCACCCTAAATGGAGGAGCAATAAGCTGGAAGAGTTCCAAGTAAGATACTACTGTTGACTCGACCACAGAGGCAGAATATATTACTACAGCAGAAGCAACAAAAGAAGAAGTATGGATGAAGAAGTTCATCATGATATGGGAGTCGTACCAAGTAGCATAGAGCTGATTCCCATATATTACGACGGTAACAAGGCGAGAGCTCTAGCAAGGGAACCCAGGTCTCATCAGAATTATTTTGATAAGGTTCCGTCTGATTAGAACGATTATGACCTGAAAAGATATAGCAATGGAAAGAGTTCCATCCAAATATAACATTACAGATCCACTGATAAAACCGTTGGCTCATATTATATTTAAGCATCATAGGGGTTTGATGGAGATCAGACACATATATGATTGGCTTTAGGTCAAGTGGGAGATTACTGGTTACAGGTGCCCTACAAGGAGTGATAGCACGTGTGACACGTAGTGCGATCTTTTTTCTTATAATTAATATTGGCATATTCTCACATTATATTATCTATAGCATATATGTTGTGATGTCCTTGGTTTTGTGGAATAGGAATATGATTGTGATGAGATCACGATAATGAGATCGATTCACCTTTAAACACAAATCCTAAATAATCCCGGTCATAGGTTACTTGAGAGGGATATCAAGATAATCAGATAGATCGGTGTATTATATACCTATCTATATGATGGAGGCGACTGGTCTCTTAGCCACTTGTGTAGAGACACTAAAGATATAGTATAGGTGCTCATTGGAGAATGAGTTCACTGATTGATCCACTTATGGAATGTTGTATAGTTGATGATACCTAATGCCAAACAGTGATTCCATAGTCCAAGTTGTGTATCTAGTCCTTTGACTTAAGATACCAAGGATGTCTTATATGAGTACTCCTCTCTTTGATGCCAAACTTATAGGTTTGAAAAGTTTCAGATCTAGTACAACTGATTATCGGGATTGGTAGCCAATCTTACGAAGGTAATTGAGTGTCAATAAAGGATCATCTACTCTCGATATCACGAGAGGAATATCCCGTATGTGCTTGCTCAGACAAATCCCTGGCCAAGGTCATTCAGATTAAGAGAGAAAGAGTTCTCCGGTAGAACCCGATTAAAGCAAGATAAACTGATTCAATATGTGACCTGATAGTACCATGTCCAATATACGATCTCTGGGATATTAGTTAGATGAGGGATTATAGAAACACGATAGTTGTGGACAAACAGGTTCGATGGATTTGATCCCCCTATACCGTCTGAGGACTATGGCGTAGTGGCCTAGTACGTCCATAGTCGATGAGTCGAGTGAATTATTATGAAGATAATAATTCACTATATCAGAAAGAGTTCTGATAGGAGTGACTCATGGCCAGCTCGGTATTAGGCCTAGAGGGTCACACACATATGGTGGATGCTTCAGCAAATAGAGGATTGGATGGAGATACAATTAGCTCCTATTCTCATTAGATGAGACCCTGTGTAGATGGGCTCCTTGGTTGAGGCCCAATTAGAGGCCTAAGAAGATTATTGGATAAAGATCTAATAATGCAAGGTTAGTAGGTAATTGGATGAAGATCCAATACCCACTAAGGCAGGAGCCCTAGGGTTTTGGTGGCTCTCTATAAATAGGAGGAGATACTCTTGGTTGATAGGCTGCAGCTTTAGCCATTGCCTCTTACTCTACTCCCTCCCTCTGTGCAAGAGTAGCGAGATTAGATTGGAGGAGTGTCACTGCAGTGGATACCGCTAAAGAGGACACTTGACCTCCTTTATCCTCTCCATCTGGATCTAGAAATATAGGAATATACGATCTCCCTAGGTAAAATCAATCTCTCACGCATCACGATTTTTTAGTTTTTGTATTTTTTGTGAGCCCAATCTTTTGCACGATGATTTGATTTATGTGGGAAACCAGTTTTTTGTTTTGATTTTAGCTATGCTTATGATGCTCCCGCTAGGGTTTCCCAACAATGGTCTCATCATCCATAATTATTGAATAATTATTATTCTCTAAAATTAATTTATATCTATTAATTATCAAACAAGAGATGGATATAATGTTTTTGATAATAGAGATAACAAAATAGCATGCATCCAATGTAATGATAGCTCCACCAGGTAGATATAAAGTGACCTCCCCAATGGCAACTATAGCAACTCTTGCTTCATTGCCCATCCTGAAGTCCATCTCACCTATGACCAATCTCCTAGGTCTTGCCAGTAATTACAGTGAATTGCAGATATGATAAGCACTCCCGATATCCAATACCCATATGTTATCATGAAAATATGACAATTGGAGACTGATCATGAATATACCTGAAGCTTCTCCAAGATTTTGTTTTGCCTTATCTATAAGGTAGTCGTTACAATTCCTCTTCTAGTGTCTGTCTTGACTGCAGTGGAAGCATTGTCCTTTGTCCTTTGTCGAGTCTTTCTTAGCAACCTTTGCCTTATTCGGTCTTTCTTAGCAACCTCCAGCGTGGGCACAATCATGTTAAGGACATATATGATTTTATCCTCCAGGAGAATAATTCTCAAATTGTGGAGCCTTTGGACTAGTGAGGCGGTTGGCATCAAGTATGCCACATAAGGGGTTTGTAAGTAACAAACAAGATATAGTGTAAATTAATAACATGCAGATTTTGTAAAAAATTAATTAAGATATGGACTTCTATCTTAATGTACTCTCACTATTTTCCTAGTGAATCACGTGACACCCTCGACACATGAGATGAAAGTCTCTAGCAGACTCCTAGTGGGGATCGGGATCCAATCGGAATCTTAGTACAATCTTGAGTGACTCGACCAATTACACTAAGCCCGAAAGGTAGACAACTCTTATCGATCACAACTCCTTGTGATTCCCATCATGTTTGGCCTCCGAATCATCATGACCTCGACTACTTAACCAACCATGAAGTTCAATTAAATCATCACCATCGTTACACGATGAGTCTGATTCGATGGATATGCTCTCGACTACTCGACCAAGTCAAACCATGTTCTTAAGTCACCGGTGACATCTTTATATCGTAGGCAAGAACTCGATTACATAGATAGGTGAGCCTTGAGGGACTCAACCTATGTCGTGATTTAATTTATTCCTATAACGATGGAAGACCACATGTGTCAATTTTATTGCCTCACACTTATCAACTTAATATTATCGCAGGAGGAGTTTTTATTTCGTATCGGTCTCCTAATATGTCATGTCACGCATATACATATTTAGTATATATCTACATCGCATGCAAATATATATATATATATATAGTAGGTGTATAATACATCATATATGCAAGCCACACCGAATGATCGCCGTCACGTAATATGATTAAGCTCGAGCAAATGGACATAATCACTCACAATAGGATCTATGTGTGCATCAGTGTATCAGTGCATCTCCATGCCCTATGATCATTGATTTTGTTATTATCGGTTCCGTCGAATCCTCGTTGCATCACCATGCGTCGTGATCTCCCATCATGGCATCATGGGTCTTGTTATCACCTTCACGCTCCGGTCGTACATCTCCATGAATTATAAAATAATCACAAGCACGCGGGCCCAATAATAAATGGGAAAAATGGAGGCTCGCAAGCCTCAGTAATAATAATAATAATCATAATTACATACATCACAACACATATCTCATTATCATCCATCCACATCATACATCACATCACATGTAGGATTATTAGATATATAATAATTAATTAAACTATTTAATTAATTATTTTTTAGAAATCAAAATATGCTCAAAATTTCTAAAATTGTCAAAGGCATTTTTGAAATTCTAGATAAGCGGACATTCCTTAGAATTTTCAGAATTATTGAGGGCATTTTTGATATTCTAGGCATAGGACCGAAATTAAAATTTCTCAAATTTTGAGGGGTAAAAATGTCTATTTATTAAAAAAACCCTAACCATTTCTGCCCTCATCTAGCTACCGTTTTCGCCACCCCTGCGTAGGCGGTGGCTGCCCTTACCTGCGGGCGGTCGCCATTGCCCTCGGGCGGTCGCACCTATAAGCAGGTGCCATGCCCACAGGCTGCGCCCGTAGTGCTGCCCATGCTTGCGGGCATTGTGCCCGCAGGCACCGCCTACACGAGCGCTGCCTTTGCTAGTGATCGCTCCTACAAGTGACCGACCTTGCAGGTGGCAGCCCTGGCCGTGGGGTTGTTCCTTATAAGCGGCAGCCCTGGCCATAGTCTACCGCCCTATAGAGGCCTGGTCATGGCTAACCACCCCTGTAGAGGGCCTAGCCGTGGTCGGTCACCCCTATAGGTGGCCGGCTGCCCCCATCCTTGCCGCGTTAGCTGTGAAAATACAGCAAGAACGTGTTGAACAATTCTACATGATTCAATCTCATCACACGTAGTTTAAAACTAATTTTTGTACGAACAACCTTGGCTCTAATACCACTATTGGGAAACCTCAGTGGGAGCATCACATGCATAGCGGAAGATCAAAATAAAATAGATTTCCCATGCAGATCAAATCATCATACAAAATATTGGGTCGCGAGAAAGCCGCAGAAACCAAAAAATCGTGATATGTGAGATTGATTACCTTGGGAGATTGTATATCCCTATATTTCCAAATCCAAATGGAGAGGATGAAGAAGGTCAAGCGTCTTCCTCTTTAGTGATATCCACATGATGGATCTCTACAGCGAAACTCCTCCAATCAGATCTCGTAACTCTTGCATAGAGGAAGGAAGGAGAATAGGAGGGGGTGGTCAAAGCTGCGGCCTATCAACCATGAACCTCCCCTCCTATTTATACAGAGCCACCAAAAATCATACGGTCCTGCCTTAGTGGGTATTAGATCTCCATCTAATAACCCACTAACCTTGTATTATTTGATCTCTATCCAATAATCTCCTAGGTCTCTAATTGGGCCTCAAGCAAGGAGCCCACCAATGTAGGGTCTCATCTAATAAGAATAAGAGCTAATTGGATCTTCATTCAATCCTTCATTCGGTGAAGCATCCACCATATGCGTGTGTGACTCTCTAGGCCCGATACCAAGTTGGCCGTGAGTCACTCTCATCAAAATTCCTATTGATATAGTGAATTATTATCAACATAATAATTCACTCGACTCATCGACTATGGACATACTAGGCCACTACGTCATAGTCCTCAAACGATATAAGAGGATCAAATCCATCAAACCTGTCTGTCCTCAGTTACCATGTATCTATAATCCCTCATCTAACTAATATCTCAAAGATCATATATTGGATATGGTACTGTTTGGTCACATACGGAATCTATTTGAGTCTCGCTCTAATCGGATTCTCCCAGAGAACTCTCGTAATCCAATGGACCCTAACTAGGGATTTGTTTCGGCAAGCATATATGGGATATTCCTCTCATGCGATCGAGAATGGATGATCCTTTATTGACACTCAATTGCCTTTATAAGGTTGGCTACCAATCTTGATAATCGGCTATACCAAACCTGTAAGTCCAACGTCAAAGAAAGGAGTACTCAAACAAGGTATCCTTGGTGTCTCAAGTCTAATGACCAAATACATAACTGGGATTATGGAATTACTATCTAATATTAGATATCATTAACCATATAGCATTCTATAAGCAGATCAATCAGTGAACTCATTCTTCAATGAGCACCTGCACTATATCCTTAGTGTCTCCACACAAATGGCTATGAGACCAGCCGCCTCCATCATATAGATGGGTATATAGTACATCGATTTATCCGGTTATCTCGATGTCCCTCTCGAGTAACCTATCACTGGGATTATATAGCATCTGTGTTTAAAGGTGAATCGATCTCATTATCGTAATCTCATCATGATCTGATTCACATTGCATAGAACCAAGGGCATCATAATATATATGTAATATTTAATATAATATGAGAATATACCAATATTAATCATAAGCAAAAAGATCGCAATGTGTAACACGTGCCATCACTCACGTGATTGGCTTGCAGGGCACCTGTAACCAACACACGCTCCTCATGACGACTCCAACAGCTTGAGAGCGAGTTTGCACTTGTAGCCCACCTACAGCTGCTTAGGGCAAAGGTCCGGCTTGCCCCATCTTGATCGATTCGTCATGATGCTTCGCCATGGCAAGATTATAAAACTTCTTTACTATTCATTCGAATTGCTTGCCCGCTCTAATACCACAATATCACAAACTTAGCTGAATTTACCTAAGTCGCGTGGCACCCTTACGATAAATTTAAGAACTTAGCGGGAATTGCCTAAGTCGTGAAGCACCCTTGCACCAATGTCTCGGAGTTAGCTGGATTGCTTATGTCATGAAACCCCCGTGGTTATTCATCCGTAACAGGTCAGCCTAAGTCCTGACGTCTCGCAAAGAGAAAAGCTTTACAAGCAATTCAACAAGCACCTTGAGTGCAAGAGAGAAAAAAGAGAAAGGAGAAAACAAATACTTTAGAAGGTTGAACGGATGATTCAAAGTCCACAAACGATGGTTCACCGGGTGCCAGACATGAAGACAAGCTCAACTTATAACAAATGTTCAACGCCCGACATAATACCGAAGCCCCATCCAACCCTGTGCCACCTAAGGGAGTTCCAAGGTGCTAAGATGGCTAACATTTCACACCGAACCATGGTATGTAGAAATCAAGCCGTGACACACGAAAATGGAGCTGTTTTTAGCAATTTTGGCCTAGCACACTGAGCGGTTGCAATGCAGCATTATAAACTACTTTAGCTTACATTTCTCAAGCAAAACCATATAAAACTAAGGCAAAATAGGCTGTCAAACATTTGTACAAGTATGCAAAGCGACGAACGGTTCATTGAGCGAAGATGTTACGAGTGTATGATAATCGTTCATGATAGTAAGGTGACACTGCCAGTCATTAATCATCCTCGTACGGTGACCTCTTGACATGAGGTATAAAAGCCACCCCGATGAACAGTATCAAGAGGGAAAAAGAAGAAGAGAAGAGGAGACACACACATTCGACTACTATGATCTTTCTCCTTAAGCTCTGGCTCCCGCTAACTTGACTATCGAAAGGATCGAGTCAAAGAGCCCCTCTCTGGCCTTTATGCAGGGCTTGATGACGTGGGAGGAGGAGGCGATTGTATTCCCCATCGCGGGACACCGGCACAAAGATCTCATAACTAGGTCTCTCCCAAATTCTAGTCCACCGGTCCAGAGCTACGGTTGACATTCTTATGCACTTGGATCAGATCAAACCGTGCTGACTCATCGGTCATAACGTAAAGCACGTTAACAGAATATATTTGATTTAATTCAAGTAAACCTTAAGAGTTAAGTAATTGAATAATCTATTGGATGCAATATGTGACTATATGCTCTACTAATCTCATTGGTTGCACCAAAGTCTTTTGCCCAATGCTTGAAGAATCCAAGCTTATTAGACAACATTGTTTTGAACCTTGAAATAACATGTGTTCTAATATTTAATGACATAGATTTGGAAGTTAAATGAAGCTAGCAAGTACAAAGTAGTCTAACCAAATATATCACTCAAAAATCTAATTAGTTCGGCAAGAAATTTGTGTAAAAGTGTGGATTTTTTTTTTAGTGCTGATGCTTTGCTCACAACCATGAACATTGTACTATAAATTTTTAAATCACAATCCATTTAGAATATGTTGTTACGATCTCTTCCATGTGTCACCGTCTTTAACTAAAACATATTTCAAGTAATAAATCATGAAAAGAATGCATTGTCCATGAATTTAAAAAGGTGTTGATCATTTATAGGTTCCATTTTCTTCACTTACCCTTGAAAAAAAATCCAAAATAATATTAACTACTTCATTTAAAATTAGTATAAGTCTTACTCTTACTTTTCTTTCTTTAAATATGTTTTTTCTTTTATTGGTTCATTAAAATAGCTAGTCATATCATTAGTACAAGTATGATTTTTTTAATCATGCTCATATGCGAGATATTATTAATTGAATCTTATGAATAAAATCTAGGATGATTCATAAGATCATACTCATACTATTATATGAAATAAATTTAATATCAAAATCTGAAATCAAATAATAATATATCAAATATTAGATACGAGTATCTTTCAATGTCATTCAGAATATCTTTATTTGATTTATCGAATGCACTTTGTAGTTTGATTCATAGATCAAAGCAACACCGATCTATAAAGATAATTAGGCTCGCATTCTCTTTTCTTCATATCATTAATCGGACCCCTATGAGTAATGAAATATGGACTAAAGTGAGATAAGAATAGATCTGTAATCTCATATTGTATTGTATCATATATTATCTTATTTAGTCCCTGGAAGGTTATATCTATTTATAGGGAAGTATAGAGAGCCTAGGATAAATAATTAGGAGAGTCTCTTATTAAAGTCATCTTCTAAGGAATCTTAGCACTTCTTTTATATTGGCTAATAAAAAATGATAATATATCTTCTCTAATTAAATAGGATCATATAATATGATTTTCTCCCACTTGATCCATTAATTAATAAGATATAAAAATTTAAAATAAAAATAAATAAATAAAGAATATTTAAAAAAATCATCTAATTAGATTTTAAAATTTTAAAAAAATATTTTATACATGGCCATAAATTTTAAACCAAGATAATAGGTTCAATAAATATAATAGTATTTTTATTAATTCCAACTATCAATTTGCATCATAACAATTATATATCATCAATGACAAACTCAATTCTATGTACTACAATATTGTTAATCTTTTCTAATATAATATATAGTAACCCTTATAATTTATCTTGTCAAGATAATCCTGTTATTACATTCAACTATAATATAAATATAAATAGGATAACAAAAATAAATAATTATAATTAAATAAAAAAATTAATAATAAAATATATTAAAATATAAATATATATTATCAAATCTTTTATGAATTACTTACAAGCCTCATCTTAAAAATATATTGGAACCACTAAGTTACTTGTCATTCTTAGATAAGAAAATTATTATGGTGTTATCATAAAATATTTTCTATGATCTAGCAATTGAGTCGACCACATCAAATTCTAAACAAAATTTCACAATTATAAGGTTTGATTTTTAATCTCAAGCACACCATTAAGTCAACTTTCATTATTAATGATAAAAAAAGTACTTGCTTTGTAATTTTTCAAAAAAATATCTCTCAAGCTAACTTAAATATAAATTATGAAGTGAACTTCCTATTGTCAAGAAAATTTATAAAATCAGCATATGAATATATCATTACTTCAAGCTAATTTGATCTCCTATATATGAGCATGTAGTATTTTTATCTTATGTTGATATCTTATCACTTTTCTTGTAGCTTTCCAATATTCCATTTCTGGGTTGCATTGGTATCTACATAGCATTCTAATTGTAAAACTGATATATGATCTTGTACATATTTGAGCATATAATATACTTACAATTGTGCATGCATAAGGAATATTTTTCATTTGTTTTCTTTCTAAGTCATTCCGAGGACATTAGCTTTAACTATAATTTCATCTCTATAATAAGTATATCATTACCTAAACAAAGTTATATACTAAACATCTATAAGACTTTATCAATATATCTTTTTCTAAGATAGTTTTATCATTTCTTAAGATCTATTCCTGAAAATCTTAATGCTAATAATATAAGTTACCTCATTTATATCAACTATCTTAAAATTTTTAGTACAAAATTTTTAATATTGTGTAATAAATAAATATCACTATCGACTAGCAAAATATCATTCACATATAAAACTAATATAATAAACTTGCTCTCATTGATCTTCAGATATACACATTGATCAATAGTTTTTTCTTAAATCTAAAAAAGTAATGGTGTCATGAAACTTTTTATATCATTGGATGAAAACTTGCTTAAGGCTATAAATGGATTTCTTAAGTTTATAAGCCCAACTTTCTCTACTACCCAACTTTCTCCACTGAAATAGTAAATATAAAGTGGTCTACAGATGTATAAATAATCTTCAAGAGTTTTTACTTTTTGTAGTTTTTTCTTTATGTGCTTAGTTTATTTTTCATTAACACAATACATGTGGACATTAAAATTATTAAAGTTATTTTGTTGATTATACTTCAACCTTCTTTTTTTGTTATCAGCTTCTTGACTAATAGACAAAATATTATGAGATCTTTCTTATCTTAATCTTAATCCTTTTTTAATTCATATACTAGTCAACTTATTTAAGTCTCATTTATCTTTATTTATATTATGATAAATCTTAAATAAGCCAAACTAAGGAGAAATAGAATTAAGAATAAATTACATAAGAAAAAATACATCCACATTCATGCATAATGCCTTGTTTTGTAACTTTATCACCCACATTATGGATATGATCTTAATCCCTAGAATGTCATTATATTGAGTCATAATCAGTTATTTCATTAATATGCTAGTCAATGATTTATAAATAAATTTAAACATATCTTTAATATCTCTTTAATATTTATGTGTGTCATAATAAAATTTTAATTTTATTTATAATTATAATTCTTATAAACATTAGACTGATCATATTAGATCTTTTAAGAGCATTTATTTCATTAACTTATTTATAGTATTTTTATCAGTTAAATCTATGGGCAACAAATAATAATACATCTATGTGAATCGTATATTCTCTTATCAACTTGAATAATTTGAACCAAAGAGTATAAAGACACTAGAAGCATGAGAATGCATGGAAGGATATATCATTATAAAATATAAGACATCATTAATTCTTTGAATTTTCAAAGTGTGATAAATTATTAATATCGCTCATTAATATAACCAATGTTTACTAAAAAAGGACTATTATCATCTTTGATAAATATTATTGCTATCTTTAGGAATACAATTCTAAATTAAAAGGATATCTAAAATAGTATCATTTTACCCATCACATAATTATTTAAAAGAGATTCTCTCTTGGGATTATCTAAATCTCCTAATTATGTGTTTCATAGTGAATAGTTTATTTAATATTATTTAACATTATTTTTAATATAATTTTATAAATTATTAGTCTAGACCACTTTGTTGACTACAAGGCCAATATAATAATATAAAATATATTTTAAAAATATTTATAAATAATAACATATTTATTATAATTTTTATATCATAAACTTACCATCCTATGTCACAACTATTAGTCAAATAAATTTTGGAAATATAAGTACAAATAATATTAACTAAATTTTAATTAATTTAATTTATATCAAAATAATTAAACAATAAAAAATAATTATCATAACATTGAATATTAATCAGCATAAAAGAAAACTAATATAATGATTATAATCATGATAAAACATAGATCATACCTTTATATGAGAAATAAATATTATTTCATATTTTTAATGCTCGTGTATTTAATAGTAATATAAATATCTAGAATAATAATTAAAATTTCTTAATAACATAAGCGATTAAAGTTAATAATACTAAATTATGTCACATAGATAAAAATAATATATCTATATTTTATTTTTATTTAATTTTTATAAAAATATTAATCAAGTTTGTGATAGAATTTTATTATTATTAAATTATGGTTGCTGAGATAATATTACCAAATTAGAAGGGCATAATGGTAAACAAAGGATATATAAAATCGATTTCATGAGAGTAAAATAAAAATTTTGTGACTAAGGGCATAAGTCATAAATAGTTGATTTTTAAAGATTAAAATTATAGTTTTACAAGGATATATATTGAAAATATTTGATTTTCAAAGGTTAAAAATGTCACCAATGGATATCAATTAGAATTAATAGCTTTTATGTGGCCAAAATTAACCTTTACTCTAATTCACCCTTTCTCCAACTGTGGCTACACCGGAGTCTGCTAGCACCTACTGGTGGCAACCCTACAACAGTGACCATGTAGTGATCAAAGTCCACCACTAGTTTGAGAAAGCACTACCATCGTTCGCTACTGCCTAAAACGCAAGAAGGGAGACATTGCCAATTACAACACCACCGCTGTGAGGCCCATAGCCTTCAGTCTAGTTGC
The DNA here is from genome assembly GCA_029747655.1 of Ensete ventricosum. Lineage (NCBI taxonomy): Eukaryota > Viridiplantae > Streptophyta > Magnoliopsida > Zingiberales > Musaceae > Ensete > Ensete ventricosum. The sequence continues at coordinate 20,376,387 of JAQQAF010000008.1, read as the reverse complement.
CATCGTGTGTCGTGTGTCATCGTCTGCCATCGCACAGTGTTCGACCACTGTAACAAGTGTAACCAGTCTGCTGCCTATGGGTAGTGGCACACCCCCTAGAGCCAACGACTCTTGAAGGTTGCTGCTTGTTGATGGGCTCCTACACACAACAATCGTCGTCGCCATGCTTCCGTTGTCGGTGTCAGTCATCGGCCATTATCATAGCACACCAAAAGTACCAGAAGCCGGACATCCATCCACCGCCAGGGTTGCTGCACACAACACCCGTTAGTTACTATATCTGCCCACAATAGAGCTCCCACCACACTTCTACTGTGCTACTTGTGGAAGGATTGGCAGACCCAATAGGTTGCTGCCCTCCGCTACGTTGCCTCCTATAATAACGGCTCCACATCATACCACACTTCTATGATGGAGATGTTGTCGAAGCTACCATACACGGCAGGTCGAGCAACCATAGTAGGTGGCTAACCAATCGTCACAACTCCAACGATAACAGACTGTCGTCTATGGTAGCTTTGACAACATCCCTATTGATAGAAAAAATATTGGACTTATCCAGTCAGCTCAAAGATATCAGCTCTCGAAGGCCACATTGGCACTCGAGGTTCTGATCACTCGACCACCTCGATGCCATCGAGCCACGTCCCAGATGACATGAGACAACTAGCACAGTAAGTGTCGACCTAGCACAGTGTTAGCCGACCTGACATAGTGTCAAGCGCGAGTCTCAGAAGGCGATGTCGTCTGACACTACCTCGTCGCCTGGGAACTCGGGACTTTGCAAAAGGTCCTCCTGGAGCAGCACCGTACACTTGACTCAGCTAAGGGATGCTGCCAGCATCCAAGGGTCGAGGTACGATTGTCCCCCGACCTGAAGGTATAAAAGCCACCCCTGTGTATGGCTGAGGGAGCTCTCTTTCTTTCTCAGACTCTCTAACTTTATATACTGAACACTCGAGACCATCTCGGTCAAGACACTGACTTGATCATCAGAGGGGCCAGATCAGGCACATCCCACCCTGACTAGTCCTTCGTGCAGGACCCCGCAGGAGCCTCCGAGCAAGAGTATCCCAAGACGCACATCTGAGACCAGGCAAACCTCTCTTGAGCTTTCTCACCTCTTCCCGACCAATGCGGATGAGCTTGTGCACATGGGTGAAACCAAGTCATGCTGACTCCTCGGCCACGCTATAAAATCCAGCAATATTTTGGTACTAGAAAGAAGGCCTGATGTCATAAGAATGTTCGCAATTGAACAACCCCAATGAACACCTTGGAGATATCTCAACTACCCAACATGCTCTCAAGCTCGGAGGGCAGCTCCCCTTCTCCCTTCATGAAGAATAAAATACCTTGGTTTTGACCCAATCGATCATATCACCACTTTCCTAGACCGGGTAGCCCAATTTGGTAGCTTTGACTCTTGGATGTGTCGAGCATTTTCCACCACCCTCCAAGGCCCAGCTCGGATGTGGTACAACAATGCCTGATTCAAGCACCTCGCCCAGATAGTGCCCGAGCCTACACCTCGACCAAGCAGTGCTCAAGCCATGGACCTTGGCCAAACAGTGCCCGGGTCGTGCATCTCGGCCAAACAATTTACGAGTCGTGCACCTTGGCCAAATAGTGCCCGAGTCATGTACCTTGGCTAAAAAGTGCTCTAGTTAGGCACCTCAGCCAAACGGTGTCTGAGTCCTGCACCTTGGCAAAATAGTGCCCGAGTCGTGCACCTCAGCCAAACAGTGCACGAGTCCTACACCTCACCCAAATAGTGCTCGAGTCGTGCACCTCGGTCAAACAATACACAAGTCATGCACTTTGGTCAAACAGTGCGTGAGTAGTGCATCTCAGCCAAACAAAGCTCGGGTCTTGCACCTCGGCCACTTACAAGTTCGAGTTACGTCTTGGGCCGCTCATGAATCTGAGCTACGCCTTAGGAAAGTCATGAGCCCGAGCTATGAATCTCGGCCAGTCACGAGTCCAAGCTATACCTTGGGTAAGTCGAGAGCCCGAGCTATGCACCTCGGCCACTTACGAGCCCGAGTTATGCACCTCGGCCACTCACGAGCCCGAGCTACACCTTGGGCAACTCATGAGCCCAAGCTATACACCTCGGCCACTCATGAGCCCGAGTTACACCTTGGGCAAGTCATGAGCCTAAGCTATGCATCTCAGCCACTCATGAGCCCGAGCTACGCCTTGGGCAAGTCACGAGCCCGAGCTACACCTCTAGCCAGTCATGAGCCCGAGTTATGCACCTTGGCCAGTCATGAGCCCAAGTTATGCATCTCTGCAAGTCACAACCCCGAGCTACACCTTGGGCAAGTTACAAGCCCGAGCTATGCACCTCAGCTACTTACGAGTTTGAGATACACCTTGGGCAAGTCATGAGCCCAAGCTATGCACCTCGGCCACTCACGAGCCCGAGATATGCCTTAGGCAAGTCTTGAACCCGAGCTATGCATCTCGGCCATTTACAAGCCCGACCTCGAGCTAGTCATGAGCCTGAGTTATGCATCTTGGTACTCACAAGATCGAGCTACGCCTTAGACAAGTTATAAGCCCGATCTATGCATCTCAGGCAATCATGAGCCCAAGCTATGCCTCGTGCAAGTCATGATCCTGAATTTTGCACCTCGGCCACTTACGAGCTAGAGCTACACCTTGGGCTAGTTCAAAACCCGAGCAGTAGCGTTTAGTAGTCCAAAAACTGAGTAGCAGTGCTCGGTAGTCCAGAAATCGTGCAGTAGTGCCCGACAGTCCATAAATCAAGCGGTAGTGCTCAGCTAGTCCAAAACCCAAGCAGTAGTGCTCAACCAGTCCATAACCTGAGCAGCATTGCTCGACCAGTCCAGAAATCGAGTAGCATTGCTCGGCGGTCCAGAACCCGAGCAACAGTACTCGGCCAATCCAAAACCCAAGCAGCAATGCTCGGCTAGTCCAGAAACCAAGAAACAGTGCTCGACAGTCCAAAAATCGAGCAGGAATGCATGGTAGTCCAGAAACCGAGCAGCCGTGCTCTGTAGTCTAGAACCTGAGCAGAAGTGCCTGGCAGTCCATAAACTGAGCGGCAGTGCTCGACCAGTCCAGAACTCGAGCAACAGTAGTGTTCGGCAAGTCCAAAACCCAAGCAGCAATGCTCAAGCAGTCCAGAACCTGAGCAATAATGCTTGGCCATTCCAAAACTCGAGCAGTAGTGCTCGGCCAGCTCCAACGGACTTTCAATTCTGACCAGCTCTAATGGGCTTTCAGTCTCGACCATCTCCAATAGACTTTCAGTCCCGACCAGCTCTAATAGGTTTTCAGTCCTGATCAGCTCCAATGGGCTTTCGATCCTAACCAACTCTTGTGTGCTTTTAATCCCGACCAACTCCTATGGACTTTCAGTCCCGATCAACTCCAACGAGCTTTTTGTCCCGAACAACTCCTGTGAGCTTTCAGTCCTGAACAGCTCCAACTAGCTTTCAATCCTGAACAACTCCAGCAGGCTTTTAGTCTTGACCAACTCTAGTGGGCTTTCAGTCCTGAACAACTCAGCGGGCTTTTAGTCCTGACCAACTCTAGCAGGCTTTCAGTCCCGAATAACTCCAGTGGGCTTTCAGTCCCGATTGATTCTAGTGGGTTTTCGTTCTTGACCAGTCATGCCGACTTTGAGTCCTGGCTAATCCATGCTGACTTTAGCTTGACCAAATTATACCAACTTCAGCTCGGCCAAATCATGTCGACTTCAGCTCAGCCAAATCATATCGACTCCATATTGGTCAACTCGCGCCCAGTCAGCTCGCAGCAACCTCAGCATAGGTGAGGTTACGCCAACTTCGGCCCTATCAGTGTGTGCAAGCCTCAACCTCGATCGCTCCTATATGGCTCCGGCTGAAGACAAGGACAACCAAAATTAAATTAGGAATCAAGCAGGCCCCAATAAAGGATTACATGACCCCGACAACGGAGACAACAGCCCATAGCAACGAAGCCCTCCCAAGAGCCCCTCTCCGAGAAACTCCGTGGAGCACTTCCTCGAGGGGAGAGAGAATGATAGGGTAAATATTATGCTCATTCAGTCAGCTCAAACACATAAGCCCTCGAAGGCTATGTCGGTATCCGGGGTCCTGGTCACCCAACCATCTCGACGCCATCGGGCCATATCCCCGGCGATGCAAGACAACTGGCATAGCATTGACCGACCTGGTAGAGTAATGGTCAACTTGGTACAGTACCAACCAACCTGGCATAGTGTCAGCCGACCTGACAAAGTGTCAGGCGTGAATCTCAAAAGGCGGTATCGTCTGACACCACCTCAGCAGAAGCCCCCCTGGAGCAGCACTATACGCTTGACTCAGCTGAGGGATGTCGGGCATTAAAGGGTTGAGGTATGACTGTCCCCCGACCTAAAGGTATAAAAGCCACTCTTGTGTATGGCTCTAGGGGCTCTCTCTCTCGGACTCTCTAACTCTATATACTGAATAATTGAGACCATCTCGGTCGGGGCACTGACTTGATCGTCAGAGGTGCCATATCGGGTGCACTCCATCCCGACTAGGCTTTCGTGTAGGACCCCACGAGAGCCTCCGAGCAAGAGCATCGCGAGATGCATATCCAAGCAAGAGCATCCCGGGATGCATATTTGAGACCCGACGAACCTCTCTTGAGCTTTCTCGCCTCTTCCCGATTGACGCGGACTAGCTTGCGCACACGGACGAAGATCAACTTTCCTTGTTACAACCCTTCTTCTTTTACCAAACTCAAGAGAGAACATTTACACCAACTCTTTTACAAAAGACCTCATACCTCCTTAGAATAACTTCTAAACTCAAGGAGGAAGAGGCTCGAACACTATTCCAAGAGTTTACAATACCAATACTCATGTTTTCATTCTTGCATTAAGCAAGGATGAGTGGGATATTTATAGACCCCCAAAGGCTTCAAAAATAGAGTCAACAATTTAAATCACTGAGTTTTCAGGGTACTAACGGTACCACCATCGATACCTTGTGGTAATACTATAGTTTAGAGCCCGGGATTCTGGGCTCTAGCGGTACCACCATCGGTCACGGGCATTACTACTTTTGGAAGTCCTGGAAAAGCATAAAACAATGATGTTTGGCTCTCTGGGCGGTACCACCACCTAAGCTTGGCGGTACCACAACCCCAACCTACTCAAAGTCTTTGAATTGGCCTTCCAACAAGTCCAATTCGACCCTAGTTTAGAACCAATAGGCTCTTAATCAAGTTGGTATAGTTTCAGTCCAATACCAACTTAATTTGACTCTAAACGACCATGATCAAGACTCAACCACCATAATTACAATAATAAAGTCTTCAACACGTTGTCCAGCCTTTCGACATGTCATATGATTATTTGACACTTTGTCCAAACATTCGATATATCATCCTTTCCTTTAGTATATCACCTGATCTATCAGCATGTTGACTTCCCACAATATCCGATCTTTTGGCGCAATGCCCGATCCTTCCGACCTAACACCTGAACTCATAGCATGGAGTCCATCCTTCGGCACGTCGACCAATCCTCCGGCCTAACGTCCAATCTCTAATATGATGCTTTCCCTAACCCAACGTCTGATTTTCCTACTTCGATAATTTACACTCTGATGGTTCAAGTCCATGATTAAAGTTTTTCAGGTGTCACTTATCATAAAAGAATATTAGTCTATAATCTAAGATTCAACAGTCTCTCCCTTTTTTATAATGACAATCAATTGACAGAGTTTTAACTAAACTCCCCTCATCTATATGCCATTTTGAAATATTCTAATGAACTTGAATTCAGAAAATGATTTAACATTTTAATGCTACCATTTGAATTCAAATTGAAATAATTTTAATCGAAAATCATGGTGACTTTCAATAGTGATCATTACAAGAATTTTATGCATAATTTTAGTTAAATAATCACATCATATCCATAGTTAGAATGTCAAAATAGTTACACATCTCAAATATATATCATAAGTTAATGTCATCAAATATAACATGTATAAGAGTGCATGTTATTTATAGGCCCCAAATGGCTTTAATATTGGAGCCAAAATTCAAATTTTAAGAGTTCCCAAGGTGCTTGTCTCAAATACTATGTTCTGGCGGTTGTACTGCTTGTTTGGGCGGTATGACCACCTGACACAGTCTGGGAGAATGTGTTTGGGCGGTTCAATTGCCTGACACACCTTCAAAGACTATGTCATCTTGGAGACTGTCTTTGAAGACTGTGTCTTTTCTAACGTTGGGTTACTGAAATGACTTTTATAATAAGTCCAAATCAGTCCCAATTAAGGCATAGTGATCTCTTATTTGATTTAGTAAAACTAACTCTCATTATGATGCTAACTACAACACTTAAAACATAATTTTTATTATCCGACCGTCAACTGATCTCACGGTGAACTCCCGATAAACTCTTGACATCCTTCCAGTGAACCCTCGATGAGCTCCCGATGAACTCTAGCATTCTTCTAGCGAACTCCTGGCGAGCTCCTGACAACCTGTCAGCGAACTCCCGATGAAATTCTCGATAAATCTTTGGTAAGTTCTCAGCAAGCTCCCGACAACATCAACAAAACCTCAGCTGACCTCCGGTGAACTTTCGACGAGCTCTCATTATGTCGTCTGAACCTCGGCCCGATGCTCAAACTTGACTCCGACCCAACATCTGATTGTAATGCCCTTTGTTATCGCAGTTAATCCTGCATCACTTTCTTTAACACACAAGTTAGATCATAAAACCCATCAATTGATTTCATTATCAAAATTAAAGATTCAACAATCTTCCCCTTTTTAATGTTGACAACCAATAGATGACGGGAGTTAACCATAACTCTCTCTATGTATATGCCATAGGATAAATAAAACAAACTTGAATTCAAAAGCACCATCACTTTTGAATTTAAGCATTTTGACAAATTTCACAATTTAACTATACATGACACCATACATGATAAAATTTTTAAAGATTCATTTTCTTGGTATCACATAAAAATTTCAATCATTATGTTCACAAAATAACAATGTTATCAATCATGATACAACATCAATCATTATGTTCACAAGAAAATCATGTCATCAATTATGTCATTTCTCTCCCTTTGTCATCAACAAAAAAGAGAAATGCTCAATTATATTTGAATAATTTTTTTAAAATATTTATCACAACATTTAGCACATAAAGAGAGGAAGTTAGTCCATTGCTCCCCCTTAGTAAAATAAGAAGAATACTAAAGTTAAAATTTACTTCATTTTTTCTTTATAAAATAAAAAGTTAGAATAAAGATAGAATTTTATGCATCATAAATGCCACATCTAATTTTGTTTCTCCCTCTTTGTAAATATCAATTACAAACATAATAATTTCAAAAGAGAGCTCAAAAAGCCAAGAAGTCCAAGAAGACTATAAGAGATACTTATGTATTCAAAATCATCTCATATAAATTTCAAGCAAAAGCTCAATAAATCTAAAAAATAGCAAATCATGCATTTGGATGGTTTAACATTCTTAACTCTCTTCTAATAAAGTCCAATTTTATTCTTCATTTAATGGCTTGGTGAAGATATCAGTAAATTGATGGTTAGTATCAATAAATTCCAAAGATATGTCATGATTATTTACATGATCTCTAATAAAGTGATGTCTAATGTCAATATGTTTAGTTCTTGAGTGTTGAATGAGATTTTTAGTTAAGCATATTACACTAGTGTTATCATATTTGAAATGAATATTTTTCAAATGAATTTCATAATCTTCTAAAGTATTTTACATCCAAATGACTATGTACTCAGTTTCTACTGTAGATAATGCAACTAAATTTTATTTCTTGGTTAAATACAATAAACTACCTATCATTCCTCTTTATGTTTTTTGATCAAAATTTTTACCTTCATTATCTAAATCTAATTTTGTAGAAGTACTCATAGGTGTGTTTATGGCTTTAGCATTGTCCATACTAAAGCGTTTTAACAAATCTAAGGTATATTTAGTTTGACTTATAAAGATGCCATTATTTAATTATTTTATTTGTAATCCTAAAAAAAAGTTAATTCACCCATTAGGCTAATTTCAAATTCTTGGCTCATACTCTTGGCAAAAGATTCACAGAATGATTCATTTGTTGAACCAAAAATAATATCATCAACATAAATTTGAATAACTAGAAAATTATTTTCAAAATACTTAAAAAATAATGTGGTATCAACCTTACCTTTCAAAAAATTGTTTGAAATAATGAAAGAGTTAAGTCTTTCATACTAGGCCCTAGGGGCTTATTTCAATTCATAAAGAGCCTTAGATAATTTGAAAACATAATTCAAAAAAAGATCATTTTCAAAACTGGATGGTTGTTCAACATAAACTTCTTCGGAAATGAAACTATTAAAAAAAGTACTTTTGACATCCATTTAAAATAACTTAAAATTCTTAAAAGAGGCAAAGGCAAGGAGCATCCTTATGACTTCAAGTCTAGCCATAGGAGCGAAGGTCTGTTCATAATCGATCCCTCCTTCTTAGTTGAAGCCCTTGGCCACTAATCTAGCCTTGTTTCTAACCACGATATCATTTTTATCTTGTTTGTTTCTAAAGACTCATTTAGTACCAATCACTAAACAGTCACTAGGTCTAGGAACAAGCTCTCATATATTATTTCTCTCAAATTGGTTTAACTCTTCATGCATTAAAATAACCTAAGAATCATCTTTTAGGGCTTCCTCAATGCATTTTGGTTCAATCAAGAGGTTGGATCTGTTACCTATGGTTCCTTTCCCAATTATTTTTCCCTTGTTGTTATCTTCAAATGTGACAAATCCTTCATTTAGGCTAGCAAGCTTAGAGAAATGAGTTAATCTCTGGTCATGTGCCATGAGTATCTACTATCACGATATCATTTTGTGCTTCTAGCCTTTGTTTGGAGACATACCCACAAGAAAGGGGGTTTTGGTTTAAGTACCCATTTGCCTTTGGGTTCCTCATGAAAAATTCTACCTAATTTTACTAATGGCATCAAGTTGTTTATGGTTCCGTTAGGAACCCAGATTAATTTGTGTGGACTATACCTTTTAAATGAACATTTATAAGCATAGTGTCCAATTCTTCCACAAAAATTATATTTATTTCTAGGTGAAATATATAATGTAGGTCCTTTAACGAAAATAGTTGACTTTTGTTGTGTGTTACTCAAAAAGCTAATTCTTTCCTTTCTATGAATATGACCCTTATTAGCAAGGATCCTGTTTAAGGATTTGTTATCTATTCTTTCACACTTAGTGCAAGGAGCTATCCTATGTTCATCATACTCCTTTTTAAAATTTTCAAATTCACTAGCAAGTGAAACATGATCTTTTATTAACAATTTATACTTTTTACTAACTAATTTAAAATCATCAAACAAGTCATTAAAAATATTAAATAATTCATCATAAGATAAAGAAGACTCGTTTATGTTACTTACCTCGTTGTCAAATGCCATTAAAGCGTAATTTGTAACTTCTTCCTTGTTGGTTAGCTCCTCGTCTTTGGATGAACTTGAGTCATCCTAAGTAGCTTTGAGCGCCTTCTTTTTCTTTGGTTGCTTCTTCTTTACTCGGGGATATTCATTTTTAAAGTGTCCCGGTTCTTACATTTATAACATATTATTGAGTCCTTTTTTAGTTCACTTTTGTTCTTAGCATCTTGTTTTGTTTTAATCATTTTTAAGAATTTCTTAAATTTTCTTGTAAGAAGTGCAAAGTCCTCATCATCATCATCGTCACTTGAGTTTTCTCGCAAGTAGTCTGCCTTGGTTCTAAGTGCTATGTCCTTCCTATTCTTTGGAAGGTTGTTCTCGAGTTCATCATGTGATATATATGTCTTTTCATAAGTCATCAAAGACCCAATTAGTTCTTCAAACGAAAAATTATTTAGGTCCTTTGCCTCTTGTATTGTCGTTACTTTGAGTTCCCAACTTTTTGGAAGGGATCTTAATATTTTGTTAACAAGTTCAAAATTAGAAAAACTTTTATCAAGCGCTTTTAAACCATTCGAGTTTTTCAATACGTGTAACCCATCCCATTGAACATGGGAGGACGAGTGATAGAAAATCCCTCTTGATTGCTAACAAAAGTCATCTCTCTCATATTTTAAGCCAAATAGAAAAAAATATGGCTCTGATACCAATTGGTAGGATCAAAGTGACACTAAGAGAGGGGGGGGCGGGAGGGGATGAATTAGTGCTTATGAAAAATTTACATTGATTTAAATATTCACTCAATAAAAACCATATTAGAAATGCATTTAAGCGTAGATATGTTTGTAAGAGTGCAAGTAAAGATAGTAAACACTTAAATAAGGAAGCAATAAAGATAAAGAGCAAAAAAGAGGAAATCGATTTTATAGTGGTTTGGTCTCGTGATCTACATCCACTCTCGATTCCTCCTTCATTGAGGTCACCGACTTCCACTATTGATCTTTTTTCAGTGGATGAAGATCAACTACCCTCTTACAGGTTTAGGAGATAACATTTACAAGTCTCTAAGCTCTCCCTTAAACAAAACACTACGCAAGATGAAATGAGGAGAAGCTCTCAAAGAATTACAATAGTGTTTTCATAAGGTTTTTGCTCTTAATGCTTGTATACCTCAAGCAAGGATGGAGAGGGTATTTATAGGCCCCAAATTGCTTCAATATTGGAGCTAAAATTTAAATTTTAAGAGTTCCCGAGGTGCTAGTCTCAAATACTGTGTTTTGGCTGTTGTACTGCCAGTCTGGGTGATACGACTGTCTGACACAGTCTAGGAGACTGTGTCTAGGCGATTCAACCACCTGACACACCTTCAAAGACTGTGTTGTCTTGGAGAGTATGTCTTCGAAGACCATATATTTTCTAACGTTGGGTTACTGAAATGACTTTTATAATAAGTCTAAATTAGCCCCAATTAAAACATAATAATCTCTTAATTGAGTTAGTAAAACTAACTCTCATTATGATGCTAACTATGACACTTAAAACATAATTTTCATTATCCGACCATTAATTGATCTCATGATGAACTCCCGGCATCCTTCTAGTGAATCCTCGGCGAGCTCCCGATTTCCTCCGACGAACTCCCAGATTCTTCCGGCGAATGCCCGGCGAGCTCCCGACAACTTATCGGCGAACTCCCGATGAACTTCCCAATAAACCTCTGGTGAGTTCTTGGCGAGCTCCTGACAATATCGTCCGAACCTCGGTCAATCTCCGGCAAACTCTGGTGAGATCCTATTACGTCATCCGAACCTCGACCTAATGCTCGAACTTGGCTCCGGCCCAACATCTGATTTTAATGCCCTTCATAGTCACAGTTAATCTTGCATCACTTTCTTTAATACACAAGTTAGATTATAAAATCTGTCAATTGATTTTATTATCAAAATATGAGATTCAATAAGTACCGCATAAGGCAACGATAGTACCACTCAGAATTCAAATTTTGTGATGGTAGTATCGCCCAAAAGTTCAAAATTGCAACGTCAAAAGTTGCAACTGCAGGATCATCCAAGTCCCAAAATTTTTAGTAATTAAATTTTTTGGCTCCATTTTGAAGCTATTTGAAACTATAAATATCGCCACCAAGGCTTGGATTGAAGCAAAAAATAAGTTATGAAGTTTGTAAGGGTTGTAGCTCTCTCTTTGAGCATTAGTTGAGTGTATTTCTCCTCCCTGAGTTTAGAAGTGATTCTCAGTTATAGGAAATGTGAGGTCTCTTGTTAAAGAGTGAGTGTGGAGGTTCTTGTTAGGGCTGAATCAACACTAAGAGGGGGGTGCAGGGGGGTGAATTAGTGCTTTTGTAAAAACCTCGGTTTGAAAATTTTTGTTCAATGAAAACCAATATCAAAAGTGTGCTTGTCTCAGAGTAAGTGTAATAAGCAGTTAAACTCGAAAGTAATAGCAATGAAGAGCAGAAAAGAAATGCACATCGAATTTATAGTGGTTCGGTCCACATGACCTACTCCACTCCTGATTCCTCTTCACTCAATACCACCAGCTTCCACTACTAATCTTTTTCCAATGGACAAAGATCAACCACCCCTTACAACTTTTTCTTTTTTTCTCAGGCTCAGGAGAGAACCTTTACAACCCTTTACAGTATTCTCTTAAACTCTCCCTTTGAACAATCTCTAAGCTTCTAGAGAAAGGAACTCAATAATCTAACAGGGTTTTCTTACTATAAGCCTCAAGTTTATGATCTCAGTCTTTGCTATTCTAAGCAAGAATACTTTGGGTATTTATAGGCCCCAAATGACTTCAAAAGTTGGAGCCAAAATTTTAAATCCTCGAGATTTTGAGGTATGGGCGGTACCTCAGGTACCACGTCGAACAAAGCCAAGGAATCTAGGCTTTAGTGATACCACCACTAGAAATAGGTAGTACTCCCATTAGTAGTCGATGGTACCACTACTCGAATATCCTAAAAAAAGTAAATTTTAATACTTTTTGTTGTACCATCTCTTAACTTGACTTTACCTCGTCCCAAGTCAATGAAATGAGCCTCCTAATAGGCTCAAATCAACCTCAATTAAGGCTTAATTATGGCCCAATGAGTGCCTAATTGAGATGGCCTAATTACATTCAAAACCAACTCAATTAGAACTATAAACTACTTCGATCTAGACAATTATTACAAAGCTTGAATCACATGTAGTCCGACATGTCATTGGTTCATCTGGCACTTCGTCCGACCCTTCGGTGCATTATCCTCTCTTATGGCATATTACCCAATAGGCATGTTAAGCTCCGCAATATCTGATCTCATTGGTGCAATGTATGATCCTTCTGGCTCGATGCCCGAACTCATGGCACAAAGCCTTCTACCGACACATCGACCAATCTTCTGACATATTCCACTTCAACCCCACAATTGATTCTTCCTGCTTTAATCAATTTGCCTCTCCTTGATCGAAGCTAGTCCTATGTCACTCATATACACATTAGATCATAACTTTATCAATTGATTTCTTCATCAAAATTTGAGATTCAATAATCTCCCTCTTTTTTATGATGACAATCAATTGATGACAGAGTTTAACTAAACTCCCCCTATCAAAAGACCATATTGATAGAAACTTTGAATTCAAAAAATTATAAGTATTTTATCATTGAATGCATCATAAAATCATGAGTATTTCATGTATAATCATAATTTTAAAATATCAAAGTATCATATCATGCGTGATTCAAATTTCAAGTTATCATCATAACTTCTCTCCTTTAAAGTACATCATATCATGCATGATTAAATCATCATTATACTTCTCCCCCTTTATCATCAACAAAAAGAAGAAAAGTGAAACTAGCAAGATTTTAAAACATACAAGCTAGCAATTTTTGAGATGTGCAAATTAGAAATTTTTGCCATTTTTGAGATGTGAAATTAGCAAATTCTTTCTTCTCTTTTTAAAAGTGCAAACTAGAGATTTTGCTTCTTCTTGAAATGTGCAAGCTAGCAAATTTTTTGCTTCCCTTTGCGATATGCAAGCTAGCAAGTTCTTGAGAATGTGAAGTTAAGTAAAATTTTTACTTCTCTTGAGATAGCAACTTTTTGCTTCTCTTTACAATGTGCACGCTAGCAAGTTTTCTCTCTCTGAAATGTGCAAGCTAGCAATACTTTCTTCCCCTTTGTCATTGTCGAAAAGAAGGGAATAAGTTGATTTCTTTTCCCTTTACATCAATTTTCAAATCATGACAAATATTAATAACAAAGATAAATTTACATCAATATTTCAATTATCAAAAATGAAATATCAAGAAAGATTAATCCATGAATACCAAAAGACCATGAGTTATTTTTGACAAATCTCTTCTTTTGTAAATAGAAGAAATGATAGGAAATGATCTTGATTTAAAAAGAGAACTCAAGTCATAAGAATGGACTAATTAAGATAATGATAAAAAAATACATAAAAAAATTATGCATTTGGGAGATTTGACATGCCTAAGTTTAACATTCAAGCTAGCACTTTTGCTCTCTTTTGCATTCTTTGGCATCAATATTCTAATCATAACATAAGATATACAAACATAAATACAAATGAGTCATATAAAAATCATGGCATGAAAGATATTAATATGAAAGATCATAAAAAATTAAGTCATGAATACCAAAAGACATGATTCATTTTGACAAATCTCCCTTTTAGTAAATAATAAAAAGATATCTTAAGAGATCAAATAGTAAGCGATCTTTAAAAGAAATCTTAAGTTATGAATTTTAAGAGATCACGAGAAAAATCGTGATCATTTGGATAAATCTCTTTTTTAGTAAATAGCAAAAAGAAACATAAGAGATCAAATAGTAGAATATTTTGATTCATGTATAAGAAATTTAAGGTTATCAAGATCATGGTTTGTTTGGTTTAGTAAATGGTAAAAAGAAGAAATCATAGAAGATCAAAAATTATTTTGATTCCACTGAAAAGAAACCTCAAGTTGAGAGATCAAGATAAAGTTCATGATTTGATTGAAAAAGCTCATTCAAATTCAACTTGTCAAATCATTAAAATCACTTTAAGAGACTCAAAATAATAGATTCAACAATGACTAAGGATCTCTTATTGAAAAATTAAAAAGCTTTTAGAGATAGAGAAATTTTATAACAAAAATCCATTCCCTTTTTAGTTTCGGGTTATATGATTGATTTCATACAAGTATATCAAAGTCTTTTAAAAAACATTTATCATTGTTTAAAACCGAAAAGCAAGCATTATCACAAAAATTATAAACATTTATGCATAAACCATTTTTAACAAAAGATTTATTATAACTAAAAAATCATCAGGTTTTGATGATATTTTTTTATTATTTTTTGATTTAAGATTCTCACTAACCTTTTTCATTAAACAATTTATGAAAAGCATCAAGTAATTCATTGTAAGGTAAAAAAGATTTGCTTGACTTATTTACCTCGTTGTTATGAGTACCATCTTCACTTGTTTGCTCCTCATCTTTAGATGCACTTAATTCGTCCGAGGTCACCTTAAGCATGTTCTTCTTCTTTTGTAGCTTATTCTTCAATTTGGGACATTCACTTTTGAAATGTCCTAGTCGATTACACTTGTAGCAAGTTATTGTGTTCTTTTTTAGTTCATTTTTATTCTTACATTCATGTTTTATGAACTTTTTAAAACTTTTTGTGAAAAATTTAAGTTCATCCTCGTCACTTGAGATTTCACTCAATTGGTCTTCCTTGTTCAAAGTGCCAAGTCATTCCTATTCTTTGGAAGGTTGTTCGTATGTCCATCATATGTCATACATGTCATTTTGTAGGTCATTAATGGCATGATAAGTTCTTCAAGTGGAAAACAGTTTGTCTTTTACTTCTTGTATAGATGTGACTTTTAGATCTTAATTTTTAGGATGGGATCTTAGAACTTTATCAACTATCTCGAGGTTAGAAAAACTTCTACCAAGTGCTTTCAAACCATTAATAGCATATGTAAAACGGGTGTACATATCTCTAATGGTTTCACTTAGTTTCATTCGAAACAATTCAAAACTATGCATCAAAAGATTAATTTTAGAATTTTTAACTCTACTTGTGCCTTCATGTGTGATTTCAATAGTGTGCCAAATCTCATGTTCACAAGTCGAAATATGATTAAATTCATTTTTATCTAGAGCATAAAACAAAGTGTTCATCGCTTTAGTATTTAAAGACAAAGTCTTCTCCAAATTATTCCATTCGTTCATTGGTTTAAAAGACTTTTGAAAACCATTTTCAACGATATTCCATAAACTGAAATCCATAAGAAAATTCTCATTTGAGTTTTCCAAAAACTGAAATCCATAGAACATAAGAGGACGAGTGATAGAAAAACCCTCTTGATTACCAAGAAAAGCCATTTAATACCTTTTGGGTGTTAAACTAAATAAGAAAAACCTAGCTTTGATACCAACTATTAGGACTAAATCGGTACTAAGAGGGGGGGGGGGGGGGAGGGGTTTGCTGAGGGAGTGTGGGAATTAGTGCTTTTATAAAAACCTCAGTTTGAAAATTTTTATTCGATGAAAACCATTATTGAAAGTGTGCTTGTCTTAGAGTAAGTGTAATAATTAGTTAAACTAAAAAGCAATAGCAATAAAGAGCAGAAAAGAAATGCACACCGAATTTATAGTGGTTCGATCAATGTGACTTACTCCACTCCCGATTCCTCTTCACTCGAGGCCATCGACTTCCACTACTGATCTTTTTTCAACATTTGAAAATCAACCACCCCTTATAACTCTTTCTCCTTTTCTTAGGCTCAGGAGAGAACTTTTTCAACCCTTTACAATTATTCCATCACACTCTCCCTTAGAACAACCTCTAAGCTTCTAGAGAAGGGAACTTAACTTTCTAATAGGGTTTTCTCACTATAAACCTCAAGTTTATGATCTCAATTCTTGTTATTCTAAGGAATAATACTTGAGTATTTATATATCTCAAATGACTTCAAAAGTTGGAGCCAAAAATTTAAATCCTCGAGATTTCAAGGTACGGGCAGTACCACCATCGAACAGAGCCTAGGAATCTGAGCTCTAGCAATACCACTACCCAGAATAGGTGGTACTACTATTGCTTGGCGGTACTACCACCGACAACCGATGGTAACACTGCCCGAGAATCCTAGAAAAGTATGTTTTAGTACTTTTCATACCTGGAGCTGTACTATCTCTTGACCTGACTATAGCTCCTCCAAGGTCAACAAAATGAGCCTCCTAATAGGCTCAAATCAGCCTTAATTAAGGCTTAGTTATGGCCAAATGGGCCCTTCAATGAGTTGGCCTAATTACATTTAAAACCAACTCAATTAGAATTCCAAATTACTTCGATCTAGATATATTATTACTGTTAGGATCAATTGGCACTAAGACGGGGGAGGGTTGAATTAGTACAAGTGTAAATTCTCATTTTAAATAAAAAATTTTTGCTTTAAGCAAGATAGGAAGATCCAAAGCTTTTCGTTCAAGTAAAGCAAGTGAGTAATTAAAAGAATGCTAAGTTTCTTGCTTAAAAACAACTCAAGAAATAATAAGCAATTTCAAATAAAAGATAAGCTACATCATAATGAAAGTGCTTTACTTGAAACTTTGCTTTTAAAAGAGCAAGCAAAAATCGGAAGCATCTAATTGATATTTATTTCAAAGCGATTAAGAACTCGACGATTGCAAGTAGTAAATAAAACACTCACAATTATAGTGGTTCAGCACCAACGGACTTACGTCCACTCCCGAGTCCTCCTTCTTGAGGCACACCGGCATCCACTACCGATCTTTTTTGGGTGAAGACCGAACCCTTACACTTTGCCTACAACGGAGATAATATTATAACTCTTTGATCATTCCCTTCCTCTTTTCTTTCTCTTACAATTCACATACAATATTATCTCATAATATAATCCCCAAAATTATTGTGTATAATGTAAGAAAACTTGGGGTATTTATAGGCCCCAAATGACTTCAGAATTTTGAGCCAAAAATCAAACTCACCCGAAAAAATCAGGTACGGGCAGTTTACCCACCGGCATCGGGCGGTTCAGCCACCTGAGAACCAGGTATGGCGGTTTACCTGCCCGTTCTGAGCGGTTCAACCGCCCGAAAACCTATGCGCCGGTTAAACCATCGCTCGCCGGCAGTTTACCAGCTGGAATCTCCGGAAAAGTGGTTCCCTCCACTTTTCAAATTTCGGCTTGAACCTGATGTTGACCAATTCTTTGGTTAATTGATTAAGCTCAACCTGAGCTCAACCAAACCCCAATAGTGGACTTGATTGTCTCATTGAGTTGATTTGGATTTCTTCTAAATCCAACTTAATTAGGACTCAACCTTAACTAATGACTTAAATATTACAATCAAAATATGACCTTTAAGCTTATGACCTTACTCCCGCAATACGGCAACCTCCGACATTCCATGCGGTGAGTCTTATGGTCTTCCTTCGACGATCTCCCGGTGCGTTTCTAGCGAGCTTCCCGATCCCTTTGGTGAATCTCCTAGCGAACTCCCGACAAGCTCCCATTGCATCGTCCAGTCCTTGGCCTGATGCCTAAGCTTGATTTTGGGTCCATGTCATGGTTAACCTGCACTATGCTAACTATAGGTTAATTAATTACAATCAATCATAGCCACAAGTCCACTTCAAGATCTTCCCAACTCCTAGCAAGCCTTTCGGCTACCCCCGGTAATCTTCTGGCGAGTCTCGGTCTTCTTCTGGCAAACTCCCTTATGCCATCCTGGCAAGCTCCTGATACCCTCAGCGAGCTCCCGACGCACTCCTGACGAGTTTCCAACCGCATCGTCTGAACCTCGGCCCGATACATGGACTTGATTTTGGCCAATCCTAGTTGTCATTTTCTCTCTATCGTAATTAATTCTGCATCAATCAACTTCTAACAACTCATGTTAGATCAATAACACATCAATTGATTTCATCATTAAAATATGAGATTCAACAATCTCTCCCTTTTTATGATGATAATCAATTGATGGCAGGAGTTAATCCTAACTCCCCCTAAATCCATGCCACTTAAATTTCAGAGAATCACACACTCTTAAATTCAAGCAATCAATATTTTACGTAAATTTTAACATAAATTTGCATCAAGTCATTATATCATAAGTTCCAAAAAGAATTATGTACTCATATCCATATCCAAGTATATCATCATGTGTCATTAATATATATCATTAATATCATATGTCATCAATGTATATTTCTCCCCCTTTGTCATCAACAAAAAGATGAAATATAGAGCTAAGGATTTTAAGGCATATGAGTTTTTGCTCCCCCTTTGTAAAATATGACATGAGTCATAATGAATTTTCTCTCTCTTTTGAACAAGAATGAAAGAAAATAAAGGAGGATTTATAAAACATCATTATGTATAGCTCTCAATTTTGTAGAGGTGAATTTCGAAGATAAGCTCAAGGAACCAAGATATTCAAGAAGATCCAAGAATTTATGAGCTACTCATGTATTTAAAATCATCTCATGTAATTTCAAGCAAGCGTAGCAAATAAATTTGTAAGGTAACATCATGCAAATGTTCTCCCCTTTTTGTTTTTGTAAACAATAAGATAAAAACATGGAGAATGTTTTCAAAAATATTATCACAAAAGGCTTAATCTCATAAAATCTAGATTAGCAATTTATATTTTCATGATTTAGCATTTTTAACTCTCAACATCAATCTTGTGGATATAAGATTTTAAAAGAAAATTTTGAATATAATCTCAACAAATCCATCTTATATAAATTTTAAGAAAAACATAAAAAATAAAGCTAGTGAGTTCTTTCTTCTCTTTTGAGAAGTGCAAGTTAACAAATTTTTGCTTCCTTTGCAATATTCAAGTAGCAATTTACATCATGCAATCAAACAAGTTTTGCTCCCCCTTAATAAAAACATAATTTTCTTATAAAAAAAATTTTCCCTTTCTTTGAATAATAAAGAAGAAATAAGAGAGGAGAGTGTAAGACATTGTATTACAAAAATACGGCTCAATCTTTTAGATGTAAATTCCAAAATCTAAGAAATGATATCTACCCATGCAATTAAATTCATTTAAATCAAGAGTAGCACATCAAGTAATTCATCAAAGATTTAATGTCAAATACTTATATCAAGCATCATAGAAGTTTATGTTATATATATTTCCCTTTGTAAACATTCATCAAGATTCATGGAACAAGAATAATCTTTAAAACTACCTCATCACAAAAAATTGAATCATTTTCTTATGTTCATTTTAACGAGAGTGATTTCGAAAGTGAGCTTAAAAATCCAAGAAATCCAAGAGGAATTAAGAGCCACTCATGCATTTAAATTGTGTGATTTTCTAACACAAATAGCAAATCATGTATTTTTGTAGATCACCTTTCATTTATATTTTCTTCCCTTTTTGTAAACAAGAAGATAGAAACAAGAAAGAAAATTAAAAAATATCATACAAAAATACTCAATTTTATAAATATAAAATTCGAGTATCTAAGTAAAAACAAGAGCTACCCATGCAAGTTAATTCAAAATGCCAACAATGGAATAATCTTATGTAAATTTCAAGCAAGGTAGCAAATCAAGCAAATCATATCTCATGTAGATTTTGATAATAATCAAGAATTCCAAAAGAAAACATAATAGTTGATTAAGCTTAAATTATAAATCCAATATTTTGCATGCATTTAGAAAGTTCTAATTTTCTTCTAAGCACTTGTTCCTCATTCAATGTTATTATATCTAATTTTCTTCTAATCATATTGGTAATTTTATTTTTCCTTTTTGGTCATTATCATGAAGGAAATATGACGGCATAATTTCTTCTTAACATTCATATTCAAATTATGTCAAAAAGTATAAGGAGATAATGTTATAAAATCAAATCTTTAAGTACCAAAAGACATGATTTAAATTAATAAATTTACCCTTCCTTTTGATTTATGAATTTAATATAAATAATCAAGAAATCTTATGTATTCAAAATTTTAAATAAAATAAAAATCCAATCACACAAATCTTGTTTAAAATTCCTAATTTTCCTTTTAGCAAATCGATCCTCATCCAATGAAGATCTTTCATAATCAAAGTATTTAATTTTATTATTACAAAAATATCATTTTTGTCTCTACCTTAGTCATTGTCAAAGTAACAATTGAAATACAATAGTACCAAATTTTAAGATCATAACTTTGTAAAATGAGATATAGAAATATAGGATCTCAATTTACATATGTGATTTCAAAACATCAAGATCATTGTTTAGATTAATATTGTAGTTTCAAATATATAAACTTATGATTCATTTATAAACTTATTCAAACGAATTTGATTTATGTAAAGATTTCAAGTTTCATTTTTTTCCAAAATTATGATAATAACTTATTCAAGTTCAAATCATCAAAATCACTTTCAAAGTTCAAGAGATTCATAAAAAATAACATAATTGATTCATTAATCTCTTTTTGAATAATTTATAAGACAGAGAAATTTAAAAAAAAATATATATATATATATATCCTTTTTATTTCATACAAGCATGCCTTTATCTTTTAAGCCAAATAAAAATATACATTTTCATTTAAAACTGAAAAAAGAATTTTTATTACGGCAAAGATCAATAAGTTAAAGATCATCATGCATAATTTCAAAATATAAACTCATCACTATGCATCATTAAATCATCAAGCATGGTTTCATTGAATATAAAACATCTTCAATCAAAATTCAATCTATCTCAATTTCAACTTTTAAATGAGTCTAACTCTTTATACATACTACAAAGAGTTTACAAACTCATTTCCAAATTTTTATTTATTTCATATTCAAATTCAATCTCAACATACAATTTTTCAACCATTTAAATTAATCATTCAATAATAATATCTAACTTAGTCAAAAACACCATAATATTTAAATTGTTCAACAATAGCCTTTTCATTTAAATCAACAAATATTCAAGCCAATGATTTTGAACCTATCATTCAATCATAATCATCAAATTCTTTCTTTCATAAATTTGAATTTAGATAAAGTCTATAATTTATTTTTGTATTAGTATGCCAAAGTTAGGGCAATCACGATTAATGAGTTATCCAAATATTCATTACGAATGATTTTATTTCAATATTTTTTTATTATTATTTAGCTAGTGAGCTTTGAAATAGTATTAGATCTCAAGTCATGTACCTTAAGCATCTACTTTCAAAATATTACTTAGTACTCCTAGCCTTATTAGGAGATAACTTTATATTATGGGAGTTTTTTATTTATTAGGAGATAACTTTATATTATGGGAGTTTTTTATTTAGATATCCATTTTACATTGTGTCCTTTCATGATATGTTCTTCCTATTTTCTCTAATGGCTAAAGATTGTTTATGATTCCTTTATGAACCCAAATTAATTTATGTGGACTATAGTTTTTAAATGGATATTTGTTTGCCTTATGTTCTAATTTTTCACAAAAATTACATTTGATTCTTGGTGGCATATTTATATGATTGGCTTTTGTTGAATATTACCAACAAAGCCTATATCATTTCTTCTATTAATATGGCCCTTATTGGCAAGGATCATATTTAGGGATTTGTTCCTAATTTTAAATTTTTCTAATATTTATTTAAGCATGATATTTTCTTTTATAACATCATCTAGCATTTTACATTTAGAGCAAAAATTGTGTAATGGTAAAGTATCATGCAAGGTTTCATATTTGGTGCATGTATTTGTGATGGTGCTACTTCATGCATTTCATCAAGTTTACTAACTAATGATGCATGCTCTACCTTAAGCAATTTATAGGATTTGCTAATCTTTCTAAATTCATCATAAAGCTCATGAAAAGAAAGTAATAACTCATTAAAAGTAAAAGAGCTTTCGGGTGAGTTACTTACTTCATCGTGGTTGGCCACAAGCACTAGATATTTCACTTCTTCTTGATTGTGTTCTTCATCTTTGGAGCGCCTTAGCTTCTTGCATTCATAGCAAGAAGTTTTGTCTATCTTTAAATCATTTTTATGGTTCATGTTGATTAATTTATCCGATTCATTTGTCAAATGTTCAAAATTCACATCACTCGAGATTTCACTCGATGAGTCATATGTTCTCCTTAGTTTCAATTCCTTCTTATCCTTTGGAAGGTGTTCTTGGGTTCTCAAAGTCAAATTTTTATTATTTTTAGGAAAGTATTCTTCTTGTTTATTTTTGTAAGATATTTTATTTAATGATTCATTTAGATTTAATGTGCTTTTATGTGTTATTTCTAATGCATGTCATATATCGAAAGCCGAATCAAAATAAGAAACCCGATCAAATGTATTTTTATCAAGTGCACAATATAAGGCATTGTGATGCATTGTATTTAAAGAAACATTTGTTTTTCAAAATTGTTCCAATCATTTATTGGATTGGATGACTTTTGAAAACCTTTTTTCAACAATACACCACAAATCGAAATCTATCAAGATAAAAAAAAAAGGAACACATTCAAATTTTTCAAGATGTTAGTATGTCCCATTAAACATAAGAGGACTTGTAATGCATTGGCCCTTGTTAATGTCGAAAAAAGTCATTTCTCTTACGTGTTAAACCAAATGAGAAAAATGTAGCTCTAATACCAATTGTTAGGATCAATTGACACTAAGAGGGGGGGTGTGGCGGGGCGAGGGCAATTAGTGCAAGTGTAAATTTTCACTTTAAATAAAAACTTTTCATTTTAAGCAAGATAGGAAGATCCAAAGCTTTTCGTTCAAGTAAAGCAAGTGAGTGATTAAAAGAATACCAAGTTTTTTGCTTAAAAACTACTCAAGAAAGAACAAGCAATTTCGAATAAAAAATAAGCAACGTCGTAATGAAAGTGCTTGACTTAAAACTTCGCTTTTCAAAGAGTAAGTAAAAAATCGGAAGCGTCTAATTGATATTTAGTTCAAAGCGATTAAGAAATTGATGATTGCAAGTATTAAATACAACAAGAATAAAACACTCACAATTATAGTGGTTCGACACCAATGGGCCTACGTCCACTCCCGAGTCCTCCTTCTTGAGGCACACCGGCATCCACTACTGATCTTCTTTGGGTGAAGACCAAACCTTTACACTTTGCTACAAGGAAGACAATATTACAACTCTTTGATCACTCCCTTACCCATTTTCTTTTTCTTACAATTCACACACAATATTTTCTCAGAATATAATCCCCAAAATTGTTAGGTAGAATGCAAGAAAACTTAGGGTATTTATAGGTTAGCTTCAGAATTTGGAGCCAAAAATCAAACTCACCCAGAAAAACCAGGGACGGACAGTTTACCCACCGGCGTCGGGCGGCTCAGCTGCCTGAGAACCAGGTATAGTGGTTTACCCGCTCATCCTGGGCGGTTCAACTGCCCAAAAACCTAGGCGGCACCGGTTGAACTGCCGCTCACTGGCGGTTTACCCGTCGGAATCTCCAAAACAGTGGTTCCCTCCACTTTTCGAATTTTGACTTGAACCTGATGTTGACCAATTCTTTGGTCAACTGATTGAGCTCAACCTAAGCTCAACCAAACCTTAATAGTGGACCCGATTGCCTCATTGAGTTGATTTGGATTTCTTTCAAATCCAACTCAATTAGGACTCAACCTTAACCAACGACTTAAATATTACAATCAAAACATGACCTCCAAGCTTATAACCTTACTCCCGTAATCCGGTAAGCTCCGGTATTCTATACGGTGAGCCTTACGGTCTTCCTCCAGTGATCTCCCGGTGTATTCCTAGTGAGCTTCCCGATCCCTTCGATGAATCTCCTAGCAAACTCCCGACGAGCTCCCACTACATCGTCCAGTTCTTGGCCCGATGCCTAAGATTGATCCTGGGTCCATATCTGATCTGTAATTTATTTTCACCGTCGTGGTTAACCTAGACGATACTAACTATAACTTAATTAATTATAATCAATCATAGCCACTAGTACACTTCACGACCTTCCCAACTCCCGGTAAGCCTTTCAGTTACCCCTGACAATCTTCCAGCGAGTCTTGGTCTTCTTGCGGTGAACTCCCTTGTGTCATCTTGGCAAACTCTCGATACTCTCGACGAGCTCCCGATGCACTCCTAACGAGTTCTCAACCGCATCATCCGAACCCCGGCCCAATGCATGGACTTGACTTTGGCCAATCTTGATTGTCATATTCTCTCTGTCGTAGTTAATCATGTATCAATCAACTTCTAACAACCTATGTTAGAACAATAACTCATCAATTGATTTCATCATCAAAACCCAAGATTCAACAATTACAAAGCATGAATTATATGTTGTCCGTCATGTCATTGGTTCATCTAGTGCTTCGCCTGACCCATCGGTGCATTGTCCTCTCTTACGGCTTATTGTCCAATCGGCATGTTGACCTTTGTAACATATGATCTCCTTAACGCAATGTCTAATCCTTCTGGCTCGATGCCCAAACTCATGGCACGAAGCCTTCTGCTAACACGTCGACCAATCTTCTAACATGTTCCACTTCGGACCAACAATGATTCTTCCTTCTTTCATCAATTTGTCTCTCCTTGATCAAAGCTAGCCTTATGTCACTCATACGTGTTGGTTACACATGCCCTACTAGCCAATCACATGAGTGTTGGCTCGTGTGACACGCTGCACAGTCTTTTTACATTATTATTATCAACATATTCTCATATTATATTATATGTTGAACATATATATTGTGATGTCCTTTATTTTGTATAATAAGAATCAGATCATGATGAGATCATGATAATGAGACGGATTCACTTTTAAACACAGATCCTAAATAACGTCGATCATAGATTACTCACGAGGAACATTGAGATAACCAGATAGATCAATGTACTATATGCTCATCCATTTGATGGAGGCGGCTGGTCTAATAGCAACTTGTGTTGAGACACTAAGGATACAGTACATGTGCTCATTAGAGAATTAGTTCACTGATTGATTCACATATAGAATATTATATAGTTAATGATACCTAACGCAAATAGTAATTTTATAGTCTCAGTTGTGTGTCTAGTCCTTAGGCTTAATACACCAAGGATGCCTTATTTAAGTAATCTTTTCTTTGATGCCAAACTTACAGGTCTGGAAAGTTTCAGATTTAGTACAATCGATTATCAGGATTGGTAGCCAACCTTACGAAGGCTATTGAGTGCCAATAAAGGATCATTCACTCTGGTATCATGAGAAAAATATCTTATATGTTCTCACTCAAGCAAATCTCTAATCAGGTTGTTCAGATTGAGAGAGAATAAGTTCTCTTGGAGAATCCGATTAAAGCACGACTTAGATAGATTTTGCATGTAACAGAAAGTACCATGCCCAATATATGATCTTTGGGATATTAGATGGATGATGGACCATAGATACATGGTAACTGAGGACAGATATGTCTAATGGATTAGATTTTATGTACCGTCTGGGGACTATGGCGTAGTGATCTAGTACGTCGCTAGTCGATGAGTTGAGTGAATTGTTATAGGATAATAATTCACTAAGTCAAAAGTAGTTCTGATAGGGAGGGCTCACGGCCAGCTCGATGTTGGGCCTAGAGGGTCACACACATATAGTGGATATTTTAGTAAGTAGAGGATTGTATATGAGTTATCCAATTAATCTATATTCTCATTGGATGACACCCAACATTTATAGGCTCCTTGCATAAGGCCCAGTTAAAAGTCAATTGAGATTATTGGATAGAGATCCAATAACCCAAGATTAGTGGATAATTGGATGGAGATCTAATACCTACTAAGGCAGGATCTATTAGGGTTTTATAGTGGCTCTCTATAAATAGGAGGCACGGGCAGCACATATATGATAGGCTACACCTTTGGCTGCCCCCTCCTATTCTCCTTTCTCCCTCATCTTCTTAGCTGGCTAGCCCGTCTCTGCTGCAAAAGGGCAGCGAAGAAGATAGGTGATCTTCTTTCATTTTGGCTGCGATTGGAGGAGCATCGCTGTAATTATCCATCATATGAATACCGCTAAAGAGGAGAGCACTTGACCTTCTTCATCTTCTCCATCTAGATCTAAAATCTCAGGATATATGATCTCCCTAGGTATCGATCTCTTACATATCACAATTTTTGAATTTTTTATATTTTTTGCACGCTAAATTTTGCACGACGACTTGATGCACATGGGACACCTATTTTGTTTTCTTTATTCCGCTATGTATGATATGTTCCCACTAGGTTTCCCAACAGTAGTATCAGAGCCAGGTTGCTCGTACAAGAGATTAGTTTTTAAACTGTGTGATGAGATTAAAACGCGTAAACTATTTTCTACACATCATGCTGTAATATGTTGTAGTTTTTTAGATCTGGACAACACCTTTTTCTGCTATAAAGAGGTGTTGTAGAGAGGTGTTTTAAAGTCCTTTGATGTCAAAATTGTTGGCACGAAGAGGAAGGCAAAGGGCAGCAATTGTTGCTGCCCTGTGGCATGGCCGAAGGCTGTTTGTAGCCTTGGTCGAGAGCAAGGAAGTTGCTCTCGGCATGGCCAAAGGCTACAAGTTTAAGAGTAGCAACTCTTGACCATGGCAGCAACCTTCCATGTAGCTAAGAGTCTTGGCTGCATGGGCAACTCTCGCGAATAGGGTTTCCTAGTCGCGAGAGGTAACCCTACGGCCAGGAATTCCTAGCCACAAGGGCTGTTTGGGCGGCCCATGGCAAATTGCAGCCATGGGGATGGCTACAAGGAACTCCTTATGGGCCAAGATTTCGTGGTCGCCCAAGATACCCATGTGGTCGGGGACTCTTGGCCGCATGGGACTCCTTGTAGCTAAGGTTCCCTAGCCAAACAAGGAGTCCTTTTCCTGCCATATTGGAACCCTATGGTAGGGTATCATATAAATTCTAATTAAATAATTTAATTAATTATTAAATATCTAGGAATGAGATGTATGTTGTTGATAGATGATCATAAGTCATGTGATGTGATGGGTGTATGTGTGATAATTATTATTATTGGGGCCTGAGAGCCTTTATTTTTCTCGTTTATTATTGGACTTGCATGCCTATGATTATGTTGTAATTACATAAAGATGCACGACAGGAGCATGGAGATGATAGCGGGACCCACGATGTCATGGCGGGCGATCGCAATGCATGGTGATGTGCCAAGGATCCGATGAAGCCGATGATGATGAGAAAGATAATCACAGGGCATAGAGATGCATTGATACACACATATATCATATTATGAGTGATTAGGCCTATTGGCTAGGGCCTAATCACATTAAGTGACAACTCGTGATCATCTGGAGTAGTATGCATATGTGATACGTTACCTGTAACCATATCATCGAACCTCTTGTACAATAAGAAAGAGGGATGGACATAAGAAAAGGGAATAAAACAACCCCTATAAGGCTAATAATGGAAATATATACTTAACTAACCATCGACGGGACTTTAACACAAATAGGATAGCTTATCAAGAAACAGACTTATAATAGTAAGCATAAGCACCAGAAATGGACTTATAATGATAAGCTTCGAAATCAAATAACAATAGACCTATAAACAAAAAAGTGAGAGCCCACCTCTAGGTACTTTCTTGCTTCTGAAGTTAACTCTGATTTTCCTTCTTTTCATTCTTTACCTAATGTCTTTCACTATGCTCTCATTCGTACTATACCGATATCACTTCTAGGAGATCCTTTACTTGCTTAGTATACTGTACTCTCTAATTGAATTCTGTAAGCCAGGGTCGATTCTGACTTGCCCACTAGCACTAGGTTGTCGCTTGCCTACTAGTGCTAGGTTGTCGAGAGGGTCATATTTATATAGGAGAATAATAGGACAGAGGGCTAGTACAGGAATAATAGGACAGGGCTAGTTGCAATGAAAGATATAGGTTTTGTATGAGAAATCATAACTCAATTATAGTATAGTATAGTATAATGGTAAGAGGAATATGAGGTTAAATACGGATATGAATATGAGATAAGTAAAGTAAGCCTCCGAGGAAGGGGTGGTAGTTTGGAAGATAGGATGGACATCAAGAATAGAAGGTTAGGCGGGACAAACTAAACTAAGGGAGAGTTAGGCTCAGCTCAATCTAAGAAGCGAGGAAGCAATACATAATTTCAGTAAGTACGGGAAGAGTTAAGCTACGGGGGGCACAGGCTTCATAGGCAGTAGCTTCAATCTAATAGGTACTTGCGAAGTTCTTTGCATAATCTTTGATTATTATATTACCAGTAGCGGAATTCCTAGTTTATAGTTCTCGGACTGATGCTACACATTAGTATATTAGTATGGTAGTTACTTGTCTCTTATCGGTATAGGTGCAATTCTTCCACTAATGATTCCTAGGCTTGAGTATAAATCTCAATTCTTTGTTTGATCCTTTTCCCTGAGTTGTTCTATGACTCTTATCCTGGATACACTATATCATACTCATAATTATACTTATTAGTTTGATTCACTAACAAGAGATAAGTAAGGTCAAATAAAAGAATAATAGATAGGAAAGTAAGGCTTAGCTTACGGAGTGTAGAGACAACCTAGGCATTGAGAAGTAACAACTAGAGAATTGACGTCGATAGGAGAAGAGTCAAAGCAAAGGATAGTAGTAAGAGTTAGAGTTACGAGTTACGAGTTACGAGGGACAGAGGCCCCTAGGCGAGAATATCTGTTTTCTAGCTGGGAAGGATAAACTAGTGTACAAGATGGTAAGGATGCCGTGCATCAGTTAAATAATGAAAGTAAGCATCGGGGAAACAAAATGAATACAAGTAAGGCTCGGTTTTTTTCAAGTTCAAGTATTAGATAGGGATAGCAGCTCCATTCTTATTGGCAGAGGAGAACTGACAACAGGAATAATAACTCATATGAAATATACTTGTTGTTGTTTCTTACGTCTTTTGCTTACTTTTACCAATTATTCTCTTCCTTATCGATGATTCTATTAATTAACCAACGATTCTCTTATATATCAATTACTATTATTCTTTTCCCTAGTTGTTTGTCTGCTTATCAGTCGCTTGGTCTCGAGCTTGATTCCATATTTCAACTATCATTCATAGACCCATAAGTAACCGTTCTTAGACTAAGTCCGTCCTACTATACTGATTGCTTGTATAAAAGGAGGTCAACTCTTTTTTCTTTATAGAGGAATCCCATATGTCATAGCAAACTCAAATAATAAGTAATAGACTGCATTTACTACCGAGAAGGCTGAAGTCGATGCCCAAAATACTTTATCTTGTGCGGGGCACTAATCTGTCTTTACTTCCAATTATTAGGTTGGTCCACCTCCCCTATCTCTTATTTTTATTATCCTTGCTTTTAGGCTTACTTATTAGTTAGCTGCGTTCCCTACCTCTTGGTTTAGTCTATCTTTCCTGTATATTATTCTATCCTTCCTGTATATTATTAGTATGAAAACAATGCTACCAAGGATGGAACTGGTAACTATCATACTTTAACTAAACAGTAAAAGAATCGAAGAACCACGTAAGTAAAAAAATACGAGTTAGGAGCGGGAGACTAATACAAAAGAGTGTCAGAGTTAAACCGGGTAGAGAAGCAGGAGAGTACGGCTTGACATCTAATAGATTTGATAGATACAATAGGCTTGGTCCCCGCTCCGGTGAATAAGGTTTGGTGGGCTACTCTTTCCCTTTTATTAGTACGTGGACAGTTTCACTTGCTGCTGGCGACTTAACGTTAGGAGTTCTTTATTATGCTTGTTGGGTGCAAAAAAAAAAAAAAATATATATATATATATATATATATATATATATATATATATATATATATATATATATATATATATATATGTCTACACTATATGAGATATGGAAAGGGAAAAAGCACAATCTTAAGGTGGTTAAGATTTGAGGCTATCGTGCCCATGTTAGAAGACACAACCCCGACAAGTTGAAATTAAGGATGGAACAGTACAAGTCCATGGGATATCTCAAGGAAATTTTGGGGTATTATTTCCATCATCCCGAGGACCATATGGTCTTTATTGCCAAGAGAGCTATGTTCCTTAAGAAGAAACATGTTCTTCATGGAAACAGTAGGAGTGTAATAGAGTTGAGCGAGGTTGGAGAACCTAGCTCAAGCACCATTCTAGAGTCCGAGTCTATTCAGGTACCTATCACATAAGTTTCAACTTTGTGCAGGTCTAGTAAAGTACCTCATTCTCCTGAAAGATATGTGTGACATATCAGTGGAGATGACACTTAGAATGTTGATCCTCAAACATGTGAGGAGGCTATTATGAGTATAAACTCCAGAAAGTGACAAGAAGCCATGAATTTTGAGATAGATTTCTTGTACTCAAACAAAGTTTGGAACCTTGTGGATGTATCTGAGGATATTATACCTATCGACTGCAAGTAAATCTTCAAGAAGAAGATCAGTAGATGGAAAGGTGGAGACCTATAAGGAAAGGTTGGTGGCTAAGGATATGATCAAAGACAATGAGTTGACTATGTTAAAACCTTCTCACCTGTAGCTATGTTAAGGCCCATCAGAATTCTTTTGGCTATTAAAGCACACCATGATTATGAGATATGATATATGGATGTGAAAACCGTATTCCTCAATGGCAACATTACAAAGGAGGTGTATATGATACAACTAAAGAGATTCGTATCCAAGGAGAGTCTAGATAAAGTGTGAATGTTACTCAGGTCCATTTATGGATTGTATCAAGCTTCCTAAAGTTAAAACATAAGATTTGATAAGGCAATCAGATCTTATGATTTCGTTAAAAACAAAGATGAGCTTTGTGTGTACATGAAGGTAACTGAAAGCGCTATCACCTTTTTTGGTATTGTATGTGGATGATATCCTAATCATTGGGAATGATGTAGGAATGCTCTCTACATTAAAGGCTTAGCTATCTAAAAACTTCTCTATGAAGGACTTAAGTGAAGCATCTTATATTTTTGGGGATTCGAATCTATAGAAATAGATCCAAGAGGATGCTTGGCTTGTCTCAATCCAGATACATAAACTCCACTATCAAAAGGTTTAGCATGAAGAATTCCAAGAGTGGTCTCATACCGATGAGACATGAAATATCACTTTCTAAGAGTATGACCCTAAAGACTCCTAAAGAAAGGACAAATATAGATAGGATATCGTATGCCTTAGCGATATGATCTATCATATATGATATGTTATGTACAGGCTTGATAGCACATGCTCTGAGTGTCACGAACAGGTATCAAGCGGATCCAGGTTTTTAACACTAGAAGGCAGTAAAGTGTATCATTAAGTATTTGAGAAGGACTAAGGATTTTTTTACTAATATATGGAGGATGTAACCTCTAGGTTGAGGGCTACATGGACTCAAGTTTCTAGTCTGACATCGATGATAGCAAGTCAAACTCAGGGTATATCTTCACCTTGATGGAGGAGCAGTAAGCTGGAAGAGTTCCAAGCAAGATACTATTGTTGACTCGATCATAAAGGCGAAATACATTATTGCAACAGAAGTAGCAAAAGAATGGGTGTGGATAAAGAAGTTCATCAGATATTTGAGAGTCGTATCCAGTAGCGTGGAGCCAATTCCCATATACTATGGCAATAACAATGAGATAGCTCTAGCAAGAGAACCAAGGTCTCATTAGAATTGTTCTTAGGATGTTCCAATTGATTAAAGAGATCATAGCTCGTAAAGATGTAGCAATGGGAAGAGTTATATCTAAAGATAACATTGCAGATCTACTAATAAAGTCGTTGGCTCATATTGTCTTTATGCATCATAGGGGTCTGATGGGGATCAGACACATAGGTGATTAGCTTTAGGTCAAGTGAGAGATTACTGGTTATAAATGCCCTGCAAGCCAATCACATGAGTGATAGCACGTGTGACACGTTACACAGTCTTTATTATTATTATTATTGGCATATTCTTACATTGTATTATTTATTGAATATATATTATGATGTCTTTAGTTCTGTGCAATAGGAATCAGATCATGATGAGATTACGATAATGAGACTGATTTGTTGAATCTCATATTTTGATGATAAAATCAATTGATAGGTTATTGATCTAACATGATTGTTATAATTGATTGATGCAAGATTAATTACGACAGAATGATTATTACAATCAGGATTGGTCAAGGTCAAGTTCATGCATCAGGTCGATGTGGTTGGGAACTCACTAGGAGTGCGTCAGGAGCTCGTTGAGGGTATCGGGAGTTTACTAGGATGGCGCAAGGGAGTTCACCAAAAGAAGACCGAGACTCGTCAGAAGATTGTCGATAGTGGCCGAAAAGCTTGCTGGGAGTTAGGATGGTCTTGTAATGGATGTTTGGCAATTATGATTGTATTTAATTAAGTCATAATTAGCATCGTGTAGGGCTAACTATGATAGGAGCAATGGAGTTACAACCAAATGATGGGCCAAGATCAAGCTTGAGCATCGGGCTGGGGTTTGGACGATGTAGTGAGATCTCGCTGAAGTTCGCTAGGAGATTCACCGAAGGGATTGGGAAGCTCACTGGAAATATATCGGGAGATTACCGAAAGAAGACCATAAGACTCGCCGCAAGGCTGCTGGATTGGTGGGAGTTACGTCTTGATTTAGCTTGTTGGTCATTAAGTATTGTAATCATTGAGTCGTAGTTAGAAATTGAGTCCTAATTGAGTTGGATTTAGATGAAATCCAAATTAACTCAATAAGGTAACTGGGTCCACTATTGGGGTTCGATTGAGCTTAGGTTGAGCTCAATTGGTTGACCAGAGGGTTGGTCAATATCAGGTTCAAGCCAGAATTCGAAAAGTGGAGGGAACCACTTTTGGATATTTCGGCGGGTAAACCGCCGGTGAGCGGCAGGTGTACCACCATTGCCCAAGCTTTCGGGCGACTAACGATGGCTGATCCACCCAGTCTAGGTGGTTGAACTGCCTGTACCCATATTTTTCGGATACGGTTGGATTTTGGCTCCGGTTTTGAAGCCAATTTGGGGCCTATAAATATCTCAAGTTTTCTTACATTCTATACAACAATTTTGGGGATTATATTCTAAGAAAATATTGTGTGAGAATTGTAAGTAAAAGTAAAGGGGTAAGGGAGTGATTAAAGAGTGTAATCTTGTCTCCCTTATAAGCAAAGTATAAGGGTTTGGTCTTCACCCAAAGAAGATCGATAGTGGATGCTTGTGTGCCTTAAAAAGGAGGACTTAGGAGTGGACGTAGGTCATTGGCGCCGAACCACTATAAAAATTATGAGTGTTTCCTTGCTTTCATTGTTTACATATTTTTGTATTGACGCTTCTGATTTAACTAAACTCTTTGAAAGCAAAATCTCCACGATAAGTTCTTTCTTTAAACGTTGCTTATCTTTCCAATTTGCTTATTAACTTAGTAACTTTTTTTAATCACTCACTCATTTCACTAAGGACGAAAAGCTTCAGATTTTCTATCTTGGTTTAATCGAAAAGTTTTCATCTAAACTAAAATTTACACGTGCACTAATTCACCCCCCCCCCCCCCCCCCCCTCTTAGTGCTAATTGATCCTAACAGTTGGTATCAGAGCCTCGATTTTTTCTCATTTGATTTAACACCCAAGAGAAATAGCTCTTATTGGCTTTCAAGAGGGCTTTTCTATCATTCGTCCTCCCATATTTAATGGGACGGACTACACTTATTGGAAAACTCGGATGAGAGTTTTCTTGCTTTTTTTAGACCTTGATTTATGGACTATTATTGAAAACGGATTTGAAAAGTCTTCTCTTCCAATGAACAATTGGAATGATTTGGAGAAGAAGACTTTCTCTTTAAACACAAAGGCTATAAATGTCTTGCTTTGTGCTCTTGATAAAAATGAATTTGATTGGGTTTCTTTTCTTGATTCGGCTTTTGATATATGACATGCATTAGAAATACAATGAAAGCATAGTTAATATAAATAAATCATTAAATAAAAATACTTCAAAGAATGAACAAGAAGAACACCTTCCTAAGAATCGGAAGGAATGTGAACCGAGAAGAGCACATGACTCCTCGAGTGAAATCTTGAGTGATGAGGACCTTGAACTTTTGACAAATGAACCGAAAAAATTAACGAACTTGAACCTTAAAAATAATATAAAGATGGATAAAACCTCTTGCTGTGAATGCAAGAAGTCGATGAGCTCCAAATATGCAATGCACAACCAAGAAGTGGAGAACCTCACTCTTATGACCATCGAAGATGAGGTTAGTGAGTCTTTAAATATTTATTTTACTGAATTATTAAGTATGTTTCATGATCTATTTGATGAGTTTAGAAAACTTAGCAAATCATTTAAACTGCTTAAGAATGATCATGAATTGCTAGTTAGTAGACTTGACGAAATGCATGACTCACTAGTATCACACAACAACACATGCTCTAAATGTAAGATACTAGATAGTGTTAAAGAAGAAAACATCATGCTTAAATCAATATTAGAAAATTTTCAAATAGGGAACAAATCCCTAAATATGATCCTTTCCAATAAGGGTCATATTGATAGTAGAAATGGTATAGGCTTTGTTGGTAATGTTCAACAAAAGCCAACTCATCTTTACAAAAGGACATATATTATATGTGCCACCAAAAATCAAGTGTAATTTTTGTGGAAGATTAGAACATATGGCTTACAAATGTCCATTTAAAAAATATTATGCCATTAGAAAAAATATGGGAAGAACATATCATGAAGGACTCAAACTCAAGTGGGTACCTAAATCAAAACCTCCCATAATATAAAGTTGCCTCCTAACAAGGCTAGGAGCACTAAGTAATGTTTTGAAAGTAGATCTAATACTCTTTCAAAAGCCTATGTAACAATAACAAAAAAAATATTTGAATTAAGATGTTTGAAGCTTAATGATCCTTGTTTCTATTATAACAAATCTTTTTATTGAAAATAGTTCATCATTATATAATTAATCTTGATGATGCTTAGCTAGTGCATGCTAGAATTAGAAAGAAGAAAGTATAGTTAACTTAAATAAAAGTCATATGTATGAAAGAAAGATTTTGATGATGATTATTGTATTGATGTGTATTAACTTGTGTTGATGATTTATGTTGTTTTTAAACCTAAAAATCATATATGAAATCATCTTTCTTTAAAAGAAAAACTTTTTGATAACATGATAGAATCTTCCAACATGCAAAAATTATTGGATTTAAAATGAATCAAAGCTTTTGTTTGAAAATATTTTTGCAATGATCATAATGAAATTTTATTTTTGACTTTAAATGCCAATACATTCTTGAAATAAATTTTAAAAGAAGGATAATTCTTCTTGAAAGAATATTTATCCCATGAATCCTTCAACAAAGATAAAATGATACATTTATTGTTGAATCTCTTTAACTACAAAAATAAATAGAAAACTTTAGCTATCAGAAAATAATCTATGATGACTTTATTGAAATTTTCTGAAAAATGATTTTTGTTGATGATTTTGGATAAGTTTTCAAATGATTTTATTTTAAAAAGAGATTAATGAATCAATTATGCTATTTTTAAGACTCTCTTAGAACTATGAAAGTGATTTTGACGATTTGATGATTTGAACTTGAATAAATTATTATCATGATTTTGGCAAGTTTAGAAAATAAAACATGAAAATCTTCTATTTTATCATCTAAGAAGAGATTTATTAAATTAAATCATGTCTTTAATATGAATGTCTTTTTATATCAATATTTATCTTGACATGATTTATTTTAAAACTCATGAATGACATAACTTATCACCAAAATTAGTATTTCTTAAATTTATGATAAGTTAAAAATTAAAAGAGATTTGTATTATCATGAATATTCTCTTAATTTCTTGACTTGACTTATATGTTATGGGAATCACGTTATTGATATCTATAATTTTCTCTTTAAAATAAAAATGTGATTTATAATCTTAACAATATTAATTGAAATTATTATCAAGATCATTCTTCTTTATTAAAAAGTTATCTTGGATGAATTAAGATTATCCCCTAAGACTCATTTTATTATTCATAAAAAAAACTTATTAAATGAAATCATGTCTTTTGATATTCAAAAATTTGATTTTATCTTTAATGACATGATCTCCTTGTACTTTTTAGCGTAATTTGAATATGAATACTAAGAAGAAATTATGTTATCATATTTCTTTATTGACAATAACAAAATCTTGAATGAGAAATAATTTACTTGGAAGAAAATTTAGAATTTTCTAAATGCATGCAAAATGCTTGATTTACAATTTAAGCTTGATCTACTATCATGCCTTCTTATGAAATTATTGATGCTTTTTATCAAAATTTACAATATATGATTTTTTACTATACTTGAAATTACATGAGATGATTTTAAATGCATGAGTAGCTCTTAAACTTTTGAATCTCCTTGAATATCTTGAAGTTTTGAGCTTAATTTCGAAATTCACATCTATAAAATTTACTTCTTTAAAATTGAGTATTTTTGTGATATGATATTTTTCATCTCTCTACCTTGATTCTACCTTCTTGCTCACACATGTGGAGAAAAAAAATCACTAGCATTTCAAGAGACTAATAAGTCTATTAATTACATTTGAATATCTTGAAAGTGATTTTGATAATTCTGAAATTAAATGAGTGATTTATCTATATCATGGTTTTGATTTCTTAGAATTATAACTTGAAATCTTTTATGAATCAAAATATTTTGTTATGTGTCTTCGTATTATTTAAAAAAAAATTATACAAATTATGAACTTGACAACTTACGATTTCTTATGTATAAATCAAGAGATTTTATTTGTTTCTCCTATTACTTGTCTCTTGATATTCACAATTTGTTTTCATAAATTGAATATCTCATCACCATGTTAATTTTTCTTGATATATTTCATGTGATGATTGGTATATTTCTTGATTTATTTCTTAAAAAATGATGTAATGGGAAAAGTTTTGTCATATTCTAACCATCCCTTCTTTTTGACAATGACAAAGGGGAAGCAAAACTTGTTAGTTTATAAAATTGCTAGCTTGAACAATGCAAAGGAAGCAAATATTTGCTAGCTTGCACTTCTCAAAAGAGAAGAATGAATTCACTAGCTTGCATATTCTAAAGTAATGAAAATTTTATTAAATTGTTAAGCTTTCATATATCAAAACTTGCTAATTGCACTTCTCCTTTTGTTGATGACAAAGAGGGAAAATGTATAATGATGTGAAATCATATATGATGATCATGCATGTAATGATGATTTTAAAAATCATCATAAAGATAATGATTTGTTATTGTTCGGATTTATTTGCTATATTTTCTTGAAATTTACATAAGAAAAATTTGTTGAGCTCATATCCAAAATTTTATATATACAATATTGAGGTTGAGACCTA
The DNA here is from genome assembly GCA_029747655.1 of Ensete ventricosum. Taxonomy (NCBI): domain Eukaryota; kingdom Viridiplantae; phylum Streptophyta; class Magnoliopsida; order Zingiberales; family Musaceae; genus Ensete; species Ensete ventricosum. Next base: position 20,338,552 of record JAQQAF010000008.1, on the reverse strand, counting down.
GAAATGTTAAATCATGAAAATAAATAAATTGCTAATCTAGATTTCATAAAATGAAGCCTTTTTGTGATAACATTTTTTAACTTTTTTCATGATTTTATCTTATTCTTTTCAAAAAAGGGAGAAAAAAATTACATGAAGATGTGCCACAATTAAAATTTATAAGAGATAATTTTTTATATCAAAAGATGACTTTTGCTACATTTAAAATACATAAGTAATCTTTAAATCTCTTAAAATTTTGAGCTCATCTTAGTATTACTTTTAAAATTTATTAAGAGCTCTTCTCTATGATGAAATAATTCAACAATACCTCCCTTATTTCTCTCCTTATTAAGGGATAAGAAAATTTTATAATGCATATACTAAGGGGGAGTAATGTCATCCTGTGCTTTGAAATTATTAGTTATATTTCACCTTTTTGTTAATGACAAAGGGGAAGAATATATATTGATGACACATGATGAATATATTGATGACACATAATCTTGTTGAAATACATGGATATCTTGGATAAAGATATGGATTGGATATCTTGGATATGGATATGAGTGCATAATTCTTATTATGATTTGATGACGATGTAAATTTGTGTTAAAATTTACATAAAATGTTGATTGCTTGAATTTAAGAGTATATGATTCTTTGAAATTTAAGTGGCATAGATTTATGGGTAGTTAGAATTAATTCTTGTCATCAATTGATTGTCATCATCAAAAAGGGAAAGATTGTTAAATCTCAGAGTTTGATGATGAAATCAATTTATGGGTTATTGACCTAATAGGATTGTTAGAATTGATTGATGTAGGATTAATTATGATAGAATGATTATTACAATCAGGATTGGCCAAGGTCAAGTCCATGCATCAGGTCTATGCGGTTTAGAACTCGCCAGGAGTACGTCGGGAGCTCGCCGAGGGTATCGGGAGTTTGTCAGGATGGTGCAAGGGAGTTCGCCAAAAGAAGACCGAGACTCGTCGGAAGATTATCGGAGATAACCGAAAAGCTTGTCAGGAGTTAGGATGGTCTTGTAATGGAGGTTTGGCAATTATAATTATATTTAATTAAGTCATAATTAGTATCATATAGGACTAACTATGATACGATCAATAGAGTTACAACCATATAATGGGCCAAGATCAAGCTTGAGCATCAGGCCGGGGTTCGAACGATGTAGTGGGAACTCACCGGAGTTCGCTAGGAGATTCACCAAATGGATCGGGAAGCTCGCTAGAAACATGTTGGGAGATTACCAGAAGAAGATCATAGGACTCACCGTAAGGCTGCCAGATTGGCGGGAGTTAGGTCTAGATTTAGCTTGTTGGTCATTAAGTGTTGTAATCATTGAGTCGTAGTTAGGAAATGAGTCTTAATTGAGTTAGATTTGGATGAAATCCAAATCAGCTCAATAAGGCAACCGGGTCTACTATTGGGGTTTGATTGAGCTTAGGTTGAGCTCAATTGGTTGACCAGAGGGTTGGTCAATATCAGGTTCAAGCTGAAATTCGAAAAGTGGAGGGAACCACCCAGGCTTTCGGGCGGCTAACGACAGTTGACCAACCTAGTCTGGGCGATTGAACCGCCCATACTTGGATTTTCCATATACGATTGGATTTTGACTCATATTTTTAAGAAAATATTGTGTAAGAATTGTAAGAAAAAGAAAAGGGGTAAGGGAGTGATCAAATAGTGTAATCTTGTCTCCCTTGTAAGCAAAGTGTAAGGGTTTGGTCATCACCCAAAGAAGATCAGTAGTGGACACCGGTGTGCCTCAAGAAGGAGGACTCGGGAGTAGACGTAGGTCGTTGGCGCCGAACCAATATAAAAATTATGAGTGTTTCCTTAGTTTCATTGTTTACATATTTTTGTATTGATGTTTCTGATTTAACTCAACTCTTTGAAGGCAAAGTTTCCACGATAAATTCTTTTTTTCAAACGTTGCTTATCTTTTTGGTTTGCTTATTAACTTAACAACTTTCTTTTAATCACTCACTCGTTTCACTAAGAACGAAAAGCTTCAAATTTCCTATCTTGGTTTAATCGATAAGTTTTTATCTAAACTAAAATTTACACTTGCACTAATTCCCACCCCCCCCCCCCCCCCCCCCCCCTTAGTGCAAATTGATCCTAATATGATTCGCTTTTAAACATATATCCTAAATAATATCGGTCATAAGTTACTCGAGACGGACATCACGATAACTGGACATACCGGTATACTATATGCTCATCCATTTGATGGAGGCGGTTGGTCTCATAGCTACTTATGTGGAGACACTAAGGATACAGTACATGTGCTTATTGGAGAATGAATTTACTGATTGATCCGCTTATGGAATGTTGTATGCGTAATGATACCTAACGTCAGATAGTAATTTCGTAGTCTCAGCTGTGTCTCTGGTCCTTAGACTTGAGATACTAAGGATATCTTGTTTGAGTACTACTTTCATTGAAGCCGAACTTATAGGTCTAGAAAGTTTCAGATCTGGTACAACCAGTTATCGAGATTGATAGCCAACTTTACGAAAGCTATTGAGTGTCAATAAATGATCAATCACTCTTGGTATCATGAGAGGAATATCTTATGTTTTCTCACTCAAGCAAATCCTTGATCAGGTTATTCAGATTGAGAGAGAATGAGTTCTCTGGGAGAAACTGATTAGAGTGAGACTCGGATAGATTCCGTATGTGGCTTGACAATACCATGCCCAATATACGGTTTATGGGATATTAGATGGATAAGAGACTATAGGTACATGGTAATTAAGGATAAATAAGTCCCTTGTACCATTTGGGGACTATTGCGTAATAGCCTAGCACGTCCATAGTCGATGAGTCAAGTGCATTGTTATGGGATAACAATTCACTACGTCAGAAGGAGTTCTGACAAAGAGGGCTAATGGTCAGCTTGGTGTTGGGCCTAGAAGGTCACACACAAATGGTGAATGTTTCAACGAATATAGAATTGAATATGAGTTATCTAATTAGCCCCTATTCACATTGGATGAGACCCAACATTTATGGGCTCCTTGCATGAGGCCCAGTTAAAGACCAATTGAGATTATTAGATAGAGATCCAATAACTCAAGATTAGTGGGTAATTTGATAGATATCCAATACCCACTAAGGCAATATCCATTTGGGTTTTATAGTGGCTCTCTATAAATAGGAGATAGGGGTGACACATAGATGATAGGATGCACCATTGGCCACCCTCTCCTATTTTCCTCCCTCCCTCATCTTCTCAGCCGACTAGCCCCTCTCTACTGCGAGAGGGCAATGAAGAAGATAGGTGATCTTCTTTCATGAGTTGTCACAGACTTAGTTGGTTTTGCTTAAATCGTGCGGCACCCTTGCGAGTCCGTCCGCAAAGATTAGCCTCCCTGAAATCTCCTAGGATCCCTTAGGACCAACAAAAGAGAAAACGGGTTAGAAGAATCACTTTTCACGGGATCCACAAGCAACAGCTTTAGCAAACACTTTATATAGCCAATATAAATTACACTCATGGACTTTATAAGTTCATAAAGGTTGTACACAAAGGATAATGGTCCATTACAGACCGAAGTCTCCACAAGTGCCTACATGACACAACTCTCATTTATAAACCGAAATCGACCACAAAAGCTAATCAAAATAGGGCTGTCAAGCCTACTGCAAGCCTATTACTTATTGTACACAGAATGTATAAAAATTGAAGGACGCAAACAAACATGAGCATTACATTAAACACCTTGTTTATATTTTTGTTTGTGACATTCTGCCCCACTTATTCCTTCGACATCCTCATCGAAGCCACTGTAGACGCTACATCTCCTCACCTCTTACTAAATCTTCAATCTTCTGCTTTGGCTGCAACACGCCCCTTGGCTCCCAACCGCTCTCTGCCGCTGTTGTTGAGTAGTCGAACTCTGATCCAATATGCTGTTTCAACTCACCAATGACAAACTCTTGTGTGGGCTTGGCTGAGTTATGTTGATCCTTGTTGACTCTTGTATATCCTTTTGATAAAGGAAAAGACCTTCCATGTTATGCGCCAGTATTGCAATAGTCTCAGGTTGCTCAAACTGGATTGATGCTTGTTGGAGCTTTAGCAAGCATCGCTTCACAGACTTTGAAGTTTTTGAGGTCCTTCCTCCCCAAGATTTGCTCATTGATCCTTCTTCAACTTTAGTTGTCACTTCCAAGTAGGTTTGCATCACTCCCGCTGTCGATTAGCATTCTATTGAGAAATGAAACGAACAATCTACTCTCAGTAGTACTGATCACCAATGGTGAGGATTTGACAACTATTATCTTCCATAAGCTTTCCTCGAATGGTCACTGAACTTATGCAGAGCTCCTTTGCTAGATAAATAAGAGAATTGGGGTACTACGTTTCGCCCATTCTCTTTGAGTTGAGAAGGCAAAGGTTACTTGATTTTGCCTGCCTCCTCGAGGTTATACTTCATGCATTGAGTTGGTTACTAGCATTTCGCCTGCTCTTTGCTCACACTTCTGAAGCACTTGAAGTGTTTACACTCCTTCTATTGAGTTAGCTACTGTAATTCGTCTTCCCACTACCATTGAACTTCCAAAATACAAGAAGTTTTGCCCGAAAAGAGCAAAAAAAGGCTTACCCCAACTTGGAGTAAGTCTTTGATGGTTTTGATCACCTCTGGGATGTATCGTCTTCTTCATCACCTTTGTCGCCTACTCCTCTGAGTAAAAAAAGTATAGTGTCACGTACTGCCTACTTCGTTCCTTGGTCGAGCACTCCTGCATCAACCCAAAGCCCCTCACTTTCGCCTATCTTGATGAGAAGCCCGTCGACACCGGGTTTATGAAGTTCCTTGGCCTCTGCCCTTCCGTCTTATCTTGGTACTTGGAGTTTGCCTCTGCATTCTCCACCTCCTCAGCACCTTTTACGACCAACGCTCTCCCTCCATGAGAGCAAGGGATCGATGACTCCATGGAAGTCTCACCTCTACGGTACCATGGCGCTGCCAGTCCATGGCCCTACTATCTGTTACTTTACATCTGTGTCTCTTTCTTCACAATCGGTAGATCCGCCTCTATGGCACTATGGCACTTCTCCGAGTCAACCTCCCTTCTAACTAACGATTTGCTTTTTGGGGGTAGCTAAGCCCCTCTAGACTCGTCGTCGCTTCCTCACCCCTTTCGACCACCTGCTTCAACACCTCTGTATTCTCCTAGCAGTTCTCCTTGGTCGGTGGAAAGACAGACTACAACTCTCATGCATGGCCTCCGCCATCTTGTTGCAGGGCTCGTGCCAATTTTGTTCTCCTTAGCTATCTTGGTCTCTGACTTGTCAGGCTCCCTTAAACGAATATAAGCACTAAAGTAGTCCAACTCTTCAGTTACTCCGACCATACATCTGTATAATCAAGTCTCCTCCATGAGACTCACTGGTACTTACAATCTGACTTCTCTCTCGATGGTACACAGTCCCCATATGCTAATGACTAAAGCTTTCATCTGATGTAAGATTCGAAGCGCACACACGGAAGACCCGCCGATGCGATACCATGGCATTCACTCCTTAAATCCATAGCCTTCTTTCCATTGTATTGTTTATCGAAATGGAGCTCACAGTAGCTCTTGATCATACCTCCGCATGATTGCGTCCCTCACGGGACATCTCCGCATGTGTTGTATTACCGCGAACTATTCCACCATGAACTACTGCACCATGTCGCCTCCTGGTGACATCTCCATTGTATTCAGATTCTTATGTGATGAACTCGGACTATGATCTCTCCATGTGTGGCCTCTCTCAGCACATCATAGGGCCTCCGTGATCTCTGATTTTTGTTCGTTCCCTTGGCAATTCACCTTCGCCCACCCATTCTCGAGTCACACTCGGACGAAGCATAGCTCTAGGATAGTCCATCGCCTAGTAGCTCTCAAAATCCCTTGACTTCGCTAGGATTGATGCACCATTGTCTAGATCCTATGCCTCTATCCCCCTACTAGCACAATCTCTGCTGTGCATCACTTTCTTAATGACAACTCGAATGATAGCACTGTAGTATATTCTTCAAGAGTACCCGCCTCTATGTCCTCTTGCCCCATGCTAAGGCCTTCTGATCCCAGCTTCGTCTCTACAAGTTGAGTCACCTTAGTTCCTTTGTCAAATGCATCTTTGAGATAATGTGTATGTGCCTCGAAGCTCCCTTCGTCTTTGGCACCATATAAGATGAGTCCGCTCCATTAGAATGAAGAACCCATAGAACAACATGATCTCACTCTTGCCTCTACAAGAGTTCATGCCCTTGACCTCTATCCAAGGAAAGCTCTGTGCCTCCGCTCCATGTTCCATCTTCTGTGTCGACTCCCTTCATATGGCTTGGATACTTCACCAAGTTCCATCCAAGTTGCTCCGCCTCTCGATTTACATTGAGTTGATGGTGGCCCTCATGCCCACCATTCCATAGGTCAGCCCTTCGTTGAGTTCGATTTCCACATCGACTCTAAGTGTGCATTTATATGATGTTGTCATAATCTCTCCCCCACTTGATCTCGCAATGCATCCACCAATGCATTACTTCATTCGAGATCATGCAATGACTCCTCGCTGCTCGCTTATTCCGTTGAGCTTTATGGAGATACTGTCTTGAGATACTCTTCCTCAATATGTGCGGTCCGCTACACATGATTCTCCCTCTGGAGGACTAGGACCTATCCCACTTGGATATCTGTCCTATTGGAGTATCTTTCCTCTTTACATTCTTCCCACTGGAAGTTTCAGAGACCACCATCCCCTTTGGACTACACCATCTTGCTGAACAACTTATGCCTTGTTCTGCCCCCTGCAAATGCACTTGCTAGATTGTGATTCTTCACCAATACAGTCCCCACTGTACCCTTAAAGGTCTAGCAACATGCTGAACTTATTGCACACTTCAACCTCCTACGGACATATCTTTTTCATGCTGAAGAGAAAGTTCTGATGCTCAATGGTGTCGAGTTCCGATCCCCTTAAAATGGTCATGAACACTCAATCATCCGCATACAAGCCCTTGCATGAGTACCAAATTCTTCGAGTTAGTAATTCCTCTCACCTTTGTTAGCTTTGCATAACTCTTTCGGTCGTTGAGCAACATATCCCACTTTGCACGGTCTCATCTTTTACTAAGTGCCCGCTTGCCTTAAGCACCGTCAAGTTTGGTTGCTAACGTCAAGCCATAGCTCGAACTCAATCATCTCAATCTTTGTACGCTACACATTCTTTCTAGCTTGCTTGTCCTCGTGGTGTCTCTCGCGCAAAGGGTTGGTTATTCCTCTGAATGCCAATCAAGGATGTCCACTCCTCTGAGCGACTCCTTTCCCTATATCTCCATGTTCATTTCTCCCAAACGATCATGCGTGCTGGCTACCCTTATGCAGCCTAGTTAGGTCCCTCATGTTTGCATGGCAAGTGTTTCTGCATGTGCTTGTCCCGCTCTGATACCAAAATGTCATGGACTTAGCTGGTTTTGCCTAAGTCGTACGACACCCTTGTGAGTCCGTCCATAAAGGTCAACCTCCCCGAAACCTCCTAGGGTCCATTAGGACAAACAAAAGAGAAAATGGGTTAGAGGAAGCACTTCTCATGGGATCCACAAGCAACAGCTATAGCAAACACTTTATATAGCCAATACAAATTACACCCATGGACTTTACAAGTTCAGAAAGGTTACACACAAAGAATAATAGTTTATTACAGACCGAAGTCTCCACAAGTGCCTACATGACACAACTCTTATTTACAAGCCGAAATCGACTATAATAGCTAACCAAACTAGGGCTGCCAAGCCTACTACTGTTTAGATCAATTGGCATTAAAAGGGGGGGTGAATTAGTGCAAGTGTAAATTTTATTTCTAAATAAAATCTTTTCGATTAAACCAAGATAAGGAAACCGAAGCTTTAGTGAAATGATTGAGTGAACAAAGAAAAGTTGCTAAGTTAATAATCAAACCGAAAAGATAAGCAACGTTTGAAGGAAGGAACTTATCGTGAAAAACTTTGCTTTCTAAGAGTTGAGATAAATCAGAAGCTTCAATACAAGAAATATGTAAGTAATGAAAGCAAAGAACCACTCATAATTTTTATAGTGGTTCGACGGCAAAGGCCTACATCCACTCTCGAGTCCTCCTTCTTGAGCCACACCGGTGTCCACTATCAATCTTCTTTGGGTGAAGATCAAACCCTTACACTTTCTTACAATGGAGACTTGAGAAAATTTCTAACTTTAAGCTCTCTCCCTTCCCTTTTCTTTTTCTTACAAATCACACACAATTTCTTTCTCATAGAATTTAATTTGCCCAAATAGAGTTATTGTGAATGTAAGAATACTTGGGTATTTATAGTCCCTAAGTGGCTTCAGAAATTGGAGCCAAAAATCAAACATACCCAAAAAAACCTGGGTACGGGCGGTTCAACCGCCCAGCCTGGGCGGGTCAACCGCCCGAAAACCTGGGCGGCGATGATACACCCATCGCTCGCCGACGGTTTACCTGTCGAAATTTTCGTAAAAGTGGTTCCCTCCACTTTTTGAATTACGGCTTGAACCTGATGTTGACCAACCCTTTGGTCAACCAATTGAACTCAACCTAAGCTCAATCAAACCCCAATAGTAGACCCGATACCTTATTGAGTTGATTTGGGTTCCTTTCAAATCCAACTAAATTTGGACTCAAACCCTAATTATGACTCAATAATTACAGCACTTAATGACCAATTAAGATAATCAAGACCTAACTCCCACCAATCTGGTAGCCTCCGGTATTCTTGCGGTGAGTCTTTCGGTCTTCTTCCAGCGATCTCTCGGCGTGTTCCCAGTAAGCTTCCCGATCCCTTCGGCGAATCTCCTAGCGAACTTCAGCAAGATCCAACTACATCGTCCGAACACGGCCCGATGCCCAAGCTTGATCTTAGCCCATCATCTGGTTGTAACTTCAGTGCTCCTATCATAGTTAAACCTGTAAATCTTTTTCTAACACACATGTTAGATAAACATACATCAATTGATCTCATCATCAAAATCCAAAATTCAACAACTACAAGCCCACTACTTGTTGTACATAAAATGTACAAAAACCAAATGACACGGACAAACATGATCATTACATCAAACACCTTGTTTATATTTTTATCCATGATAGAGTGTTGTGAGAGGTGCGCAAGAGTTTATGAGATTTTAGCTGCAATTGAAGGACCATCGCTACAACTATTCAGCATGTGGATACTGCTAGAGAGGATGACACTTAACCTTCTTTATCTTCTCCATCTGGATATGAAATCTTAGGGATATACAATATCTCTAAGTAATCAATTTCTCATATATCGTAAATTTTAATTTTTTTATATTTTTCGGGCACCAACTTTTGCACGACGACTTGATGCAAGTCAAAAACCTATTTTGTTTTCTTTCTTTCGTTGCGCATGAGATGTTCCCGTTGGATTTCCCAATAATACGCATATTAGATCATAACTTTATCAATTGGTTTCTTCATCAAATTTGAAGATTTAACAGTTCTCTCTTGTGCTTCTTAAAAGGAGAAGAGTTGTAACAATGGTAGTTAATTTTCGTCCATTGGAAAGATGATCGGTAGTGAAAGCTGGTGGCCTCGAGGGAAGATGAATCGGGAGTGGACGTAGGTCGGGATGACTAATCTACTATAAATTGGTCTACATTTTTTCTCTTGCATTTTATTTGTTATTGCATACTGATTTGCTTACACACAACCCTTACTTGCTCTTTTTGCTAATCGTATTTTTGATATGGATTAATCGATCAAGCTTTTAAAATTGATTAAATTTGCTATAGCACTAATCCAACCCCCCTCTCAGTGCCATTACGATTTTAACACTCCTCATTTGTCATTAACAAAAAGAAAAAATATACAAGCTACTAGTTTTCTCTTCCCCTTTGTCATCATTAAAAAGAAGAGAATAATATCATGTTATCATGGTGCTATTTCTCTTCATTTATATCAATGTGCCAATTGTAAAACTACTTTGATATTACATGAAGAATATTAATATCAAAGATAAGTTCAAGTCATGAGAGGTCAATTGATGATGGGGTATATAAGTCATAAATGCAAAAAAGTCATATGAAATAAATCTCACATCAAGAAATCAAGATAATGATCCATTGGGATGAATCTCCTCTTTTATAAAAAAAAATAATTATAAGAGAACAAATAGTAAAAGATCTTGATTCATTTAAAATGATCTTAAGTTATAAATATTGAGAAGTCAAGTGAAAGATCATGATTTATTTAAAAAAATCTCTCTCTCAATCATTAGCAAAAAGAAAGAATTATAAGAGAACAAATACAAAATAAAAGATCTTCTTTAGTGAAAGGAAGAATCATATGAGAAGAATTAGTAAGATATCATATATTCTAAAGATTCAACATGCCTAATTCTCTTCTAATAAATTTGAATTATTTTTCATTCAATGATTTAATAAAAATATTTGCTAATAGATATTTTTACGTCAATAAAATCTAAAGATATATCATGATTGTTAACATGATCCAAAATAAAATAATGTCTAATATCAATGTATTTAGTCTTGGAGTATTAAATAGGATTCTTTATTAAACAAATTTCACTAGTATTATTATATTTTATAGGGATATTTTTCAGGTGAAGTCCATAATCTTCCAAAATATTCTTCATCCAAATTATCTGTGCACAATATGCACCTGCCACTATATATTCAACCTTGACTGTAGATAATGCGTTAGAGTTTTGCTTTTTGAATGACTAAGAAACAAATGCATGACCTAGAAACTAACACATTCCATAGGTACTTTTTATATCTATCCTACATCCTACAAAGTCGACATCAACGTAAATAATTCAATCAAAATTTTTAAATTTTGAAAACCATAATCCTAGATTGGGAGTTCGTTTTAAGTATCTAAAAAAATTTTAACTGCTTTATAATAAAATTATTTAGGATTGGATTTAAATTATGTACAAAGCCCGACACTAAACATTATAATAGGTCTAGTTGTAGTAAGATATAAGAAGCTACCTATCATACTTCAACAAGTCTTTTGATTAAAGCATTCTCCTTCATTGTCCATATCTGATTTAGTAGAAATGTTCATTTGTATGTTAATGGTCTTTGCACTATCCATGAGAAACTTTTTTAATAAATCCAAAGTATACTTAGTTTGACTAGTAAAAGTTTCATCATTTAGTTGCTTAATCTACAATCCTAAAATAAATAATATGATAGAGTTTGCTTCTTAGAAGACTAATAAACAAGTGCATGACCTAGGAACTGACACGTTCTAGAGGTACTTTTATATCTATTTTATATTTAAAGTCCACATCAGCACAAGCAATTAAATTAAAACTTTCAGATTTGGAATACTATAATCCTAGATTTGGAGTTACTTTTAAGTATCTAAAAATTATTTTTATTACTTTATAATGATATTTTTCAAGATTGGACTAAAATCTTACACAAAGCATAACACTAAACATGATATCAGGTCTAGTTACAATAAGATATAATAAGCTATCTATCATATCTCTATAAAAGATCAAAGCATTCTCCATCACTGTCCATATCTAATTTGGTAGAAATGTTCATTGGTATGTTAATGACCTTTACACTATCTATGTGAAACTTTTTTAATAAATATAAAATATACTTAATTTGACTAATAAAAGTTTCATAATTTAGTTACTTAATTTGTAATCCTAAGAAAAATATCAATTCACCCATTAAATTAAAATATTTAATAAATAATATAGTATTGACTATGTCTTTCATAAAATTATTCTGAATAAGAAAAGAGTTAAGCCTCTCATACTAAGACTTAGGGGCTTGTTTCAACCTATAAAAAGCCTTAGATAATTTGTAAACATGGTTTAGAAAAAGAACATTTTCAAATCTAGGTGGTTGCTCAACATAAACTTCTTCGGAAATAAAACCATTAAGAAAGACACTTTTGGCATACATTTGAAATAATTTAAAATTTTTAAAATAAGCATAGGCAAAGAGTATCCTTATGGCTTCAAGTCTTACCACAAAAGCGAATAATACTTTATAGTCTATACCTTCTTATTAGTAGAAACATTTGGCAACTAATCTAGTTTTGTTTTGAACCATGATACTTCGTTCATCTTGCTTATTCCTAAAGACTCATTTAGTGCCAATTACAATATGATCACTAGGTCTAGGAACAAGGGTCCAAACCTTATTTCTTTCAAATTGGTTTAATTCTTTATGCATTGTCAAGACCCATGAGACATCTGTAAGAGTATCATCAATACATTTAGGTTCAATTTGAGATAAAAAGATAGCATTTACATAAATATTTTTAAATGAAAAATGAGTTTGAATACTTTTTTATAATGTATATTCAATAATTAGCTCCCAAGGATGTGTATCTATATACTTCCATTTTTAGGTAAGGTATCTTTTAAAGTAAATGTATCCAAGTTGTTTTGAAGAGGAGAATTTTTATTCAAATTCAAAATCATCATCAAAATTATTTTTCTTAACATCGAAAAATTCATTAAAAACAACATGGGTAGATTCCATAATAACTAATTTTTTTATTAAAAACTCGATAAGCTTTAGAAATAAAGAAATATTCAAGAAAATATCTTCCTTAAATTTTGCATCAAATTTTGCTAATGTATCATTTTCATTTAAAATAAAATATTTATAACCAAAAACTTTAAAATACGAGATGTTAGGTCTTTTGTTGTTCCATAATTCATAAAGAGTTTTAGATAATAGAAGTCTTATGAGAACCTTGTTCATGACATAACATGTCGTATTAATGACTTCAACCCAAAAGTATTTCGGTAGGCTATGTTCATTAAGTATAGTTCTTGCTAAACTCTTATTATTTCTCTTAACAACTCCATTTTATTATGGATTTCTTGAAGTAGAAAAATTATGGTCATATCCATTCGAATAACAAAATTCTTAAAAATCATGATTTTAAAATTCATCACAATGATCACTACAAATAAAAGAAATCATAAAACTTTTTTTCATTTTGAACTTGTTTGAAAGACTTCGTAAAATATTTAAAACAATCACTTTTATTTATCAAGAAATATGTCCAAGTATATCTACTATAATTATCAACAATCACAAAAGTATTTTTACTAACTCCTAGTGATATCAATTGGTCCAAATAAATTAGTATGAATTAATTATAATGGTATAGAGGTTAGATTTAAAGCTATTCTTTATTTGTTTTCCTAATTCACATGCATTAAAAATTTTATCTTTAACAAATTTAATTTGAGGCATTCCTCTTGTAAGTGTTTTAGTTCTGATTTCAAGATCAATTTCATACTTGCATGACCTAATCTCTTATTCCAAAGTTATGTATCATCGTTTAAAATCAAAAATTAAGTTTCATCATGAAAATCATTAAGATCAATAGTATAAACATTATTATTTCTTAAGACAATCATAGATTTATTCTTATGTGATATGTCTATGATACAAGTATTTGATTCAAATTTAATAATATATCCCTTGTCACACAATTGAATAATGCTTAATAATTTAAACCATCTACTAGCATAACATCTTCAATCAAAATATTTGACTTATTACCAATATTTCCAATGTTAATAATCTTTCCTTTGTTGTTGTCTCCGAAGGTGACATGTCCTTCGTCTCGGCTAGTAGATTTAAAAATTATATTGGATCTCCGGTCATTGGCATTGAGCATCCACTATCATGATATCATCTTTTGCTCTTAACTCTTATTTGGAGACATTCCATCAAGAAAGAGGAGTTTGTTGAATCTCAAATTTTGATGATGAAATCAATTGATGAATTTATGAACTAATATACTTTCAAGATAAGCGACATAACTTCGAGACACGAACCATCATAGGGTAAATTATCGAAGCGGAGAATCAAACGTTGGGTCAACATAGTATCGTGCCAGAGATTATACGTCGGGCCAGAGAATTGGTCGACGTGCCAAAGGATGAACTTCATGCCATGAGTTCAAGCATCGGGTCATAAAGATCAGGTATTGTGCTAAAAGATACTATGTTGTGGGAAGTCAACATGTCGATAGGTCAGGCAATAAGCCAAATAAAAGAACGATGCGCCAGAGGTTCGATCAAAGTGTCGAATGATCAGATGACATGTCAGAATGCTGGGCAATATAATGATTGTTTCATAATTATGCTAGATATGTGATTGAGTGGTTAAGTTTAGATGTGGTCATCTAAAGTCGAATTAAGTTGGTATTGGGTCGAAACTATGCAAACTTGATTTGGGGCTCATTAGACATGAACCAGGGCTGAATTGGGCCTAATGAAAAGCTAATTTGGTGTCCTAAAAATGACCTGGGTGGTAGTACCGCCTAGAGTGCCAGAAAGCACAGTTTATGCTTTTTTTAGCTTTCCAGTGGTGGTACCGTCAGGTGGTGGCAACGATACCACTAGACTGGTGGTAGTACCACTAGAGACTATATTCCCAAGCTCTGTTCAGTGGTAATACTGCCCAATGATGAGAGTGGTACTACCAATACAAAAATAATAAATTTAAAATTTTGGCTCTAATTTTGAAGTCATTGGGAATCTATAAATAGGCTACTCATTCTTGCTTGAAAAAACATGAAAGAGCATGAATAAATGTGAAAAAAAAGGGGTGAAAAGGGATAGAATCCTTGAGCTAAAAGTGTTGTAAACTCTTAGTGTTTGAGTCTCTTCCTCCTTGAATTTAGCTGTTATTCTAAGGAGATTTGAGGTCTTATGAGAAAGAGTTTATAAAGGTTCTCTCCTAACCTTGGTAAAAGTAGAAGTATTATAACAAGGGTAGATGATGTTTGCCTATTGGAAAGAAGATCGATAGTGAAAGTTGGTGGTCTCGAGAGAAGAGGAATCGGGAGTGGACGTAAGTCAGGACAACCGAACCACTATAAATCAATTTGCATTTCCTTCTTGCTTTTCTTTGTCATTTGCTTACTAATTACTTTACTCACTACTTACACTTACAAGTTAAATGCATTTATGATTCATATTCTCGCTCGAACTTTTTCAAATTAAATCTTTTTACCAAAGCACTAATTTACCCTCAGTGCACCCCCCCATCTTCTCTTATTGCCATTATGATCCTAACAGTTGATATCATAGCCAAGTTCTCTCAGTTGGATTAACACCCAAGTGAATTTTAATAGCTTTTTTTTTATAATTATAATGGTCACTTTATTATTTATCCTCCTATGTTCAATGGGATGAACTATACTTACTAGAAAACATGAATGAGAATTTTCTTGATTTATATGGATTTTAATTTATGGAACGTCATTGAAAATGGTTTTAAAAAATATTTCAATCCAATAAATGAATTGAATGATTTTGAAAAGAAAATATTTTCTTTGAATGCTAAAACTATAAAGGCTTTGTATTGTGCTTTAGATAAAAATGAGTTTAATAATGTTTCTACTTATGACACTGCATATACATTTGACACACACTAAAAGTTACTCATGAAGGTACAAGTAGAGTAAAAGAGTCAAAAATTAATCTCTTGGTACATAGTTATGAACTGTTTAAAATGAAGTCAAGGGAAACCATTAGTGACATGTGCAACTATTTTATGCATGTTGTCAATGATTTAAAAGCTCTTGGTAAATACTATACTAATAAAATTTTAAGATCTTTTCTAAAATGTTGGGGTCCAAAAGTAACAACTATACAAGGTACAAAAGACTTGAATAATTTTTCTTTTGAAGAACTCATAGGGTTTTTTAATGCCTTAGGAAATAACTTGTAAAGCAAATGAGTGCCACAACTGAAGATAAATTACCGACCCAAAAGAAGAAGAAAGTATTCCCGACAATGTGGGATGAATTAAGTGCATCTGAAGTAGAAAAGCAAATAAATGAAGACGACATGGTGAACTATGCATTGGTGGCCTTCAATGATGAGGTATGTGACTCACTCGAAACATCTTTTTTTTATGATAAACTACTTAATGCATTTAATGATTTGTTTGATGAAAAAGGTTAGTAAGAAATATAAATTACTAAAAAAAAGTATCATATATCTCTCTCTAATGAATTTGATAAATTAAAAAATAAGCATGACAATATCTTGCACTAAATATGAAGAGTTTAATTCACCCAAAAAAATATTATTATAACAAACTTTAAAAAAAATTAAAATTAGTAACAAATCAAATCTTATGATTAAAGATGCTCCTTTAGTAGATGATTTGAAATATAACTCATTAAGCATTAGTCAATTATGTGACAAGAGATATAATATTAAATTTGAGTCTAATGCTTGCATCATAGACATACCATATTATATGATTGTCTTAAGGAATAATAATATTTATACTATTAATCATAATAATTTTCATGATGAAACTTATTTTTTTATTTTTAAACAATGATGCATAACTTTGGCATAGGAGATTAAGACATGGAAGTACAAAATTAATCTCACAAATTTGAACTAAAAAAGTTTAGTTATTTTCTATCTATATTATTTTCAATGAATTTTTTGAATATAAGAAAAATGATTTTGATGATGATTTTGAATTTGATTAGATTTTTAAAAAAACTCATGATCTTTTACTTGACTTCTTGATATTGCTAACTTAAGATCTATCTCGTATGAATCATAACCTTTTACTAATTATTCTCCAATGACCCCTTATGATATTTATTAAGACGGAGATTTATTCAAACAAATTATGATCTTGACTTCTCGACGTTTATAACTTGAGATTTATTTTATATGAATCAAGATCATTTACTATTTATTCTCCTATAATCCTTATTGATATTATTAAGAAGAATTATTCAAATAAATCATAATCTTGACTTCTGGATATTTATAATTTAAGATTTATTTTATATGAAACAAGAACTTTTATTATTTATTCTCATATAATTTTTCTTTCCTTTTACTAAAGAGGAGATTCATCTCAATAGATTATTAATTCTTGATGTTTATGATGTGAGATTTACGTCATATGACTCATTGGTATTAATATCCTTCATTGACACATTAATATGATAAAATGATATCATTATCTTCTTTTTAATAATGATAAAGGGGGAGAGAGAAGTAATGACTAACTCATTTCTTTTTTTTCTTGTTATTAATGACAAAGAGGGAGAAGTAATGATAATATTTTGATGACATAACACTCATATTCATGTTGTATTATGATGCTATCAACTTATGATATTTGTTTGAGATATATGGATATAATATGAAATTATATATATGGTTTTTGTAATTTTTAAAGTTCATTATAGCATATAGACGGGGAATTTAGTTAAAACTCCATTATCAATTGGTTGACATTATTAAAAAAGGAGAGATTATTGAATCTCAAATTTTGATAATAAAATCATTTGATGAATTTATAGACTAATATACTTTCAAGATAAGTGACACAAGAAAGACTTCGATCACAGACACGAACCATCACATGACAAATTGTCAAAGTTGGAGAATCAAACATTGGGCCAATGGAGTATCATGTTAGAGATTGAACGTCGGGTCGGAGGATTTGTCGACATGATGAAGAATGGATTTCATACCAAAAGTTCAGGTATTGGGTCGGAAAGATCGGGTATTACGCTAAAAGATCGAATGTTGTGAGAAGTCAACATGATGATAGGTCGGATGATACGCCGAAGGAAAGGACAATGCGTCGAAGGTTCAGATGAAGTGTCAGATGATCAGATGACATGTTGGAATGCTGGACAATGTGTTGATTGTTTCGTAATTATACTAGATATGTGATTGAGTGATTAAGTTTTGATTATAATCATTTAGAGTCAAATTAAGTTGATATTGGGTCGAAGCCATACCAACTTGATTTGGAGCACATTGGGCCTAAACCAGGGTTGAATTGGGCCTAATGAAAGGCCAATTCAATATCTAGAAAATGACCTGAGCGGTGGTATCGCCAAGTCCAAGCGGTGGTACCACTAAGTGTTGAATCTCGGATTTTAATGATAAAATCTTTGATGAGTGTTTGATCTAACAAGGTTGTTAGAGTTTATTGATGTAGGATTAACTACAACAGAAATATTATTATAATCAGGGGTTTGGCCAAAGTAAAGTCCAAGTATCGGGCCGGGGTTTAGACGATACGATTGGGAACTCGCTAAGAGTGCATCGGGAGCTCGCCGAGGGTATCGGGAGCTTACTAGGATGGTGCAAGAGAGTTCGCCGGAAGAAAACCAAGACTCACCGGAAGATTGTCGGGGGTAGCCGAAAGGCTTGCCGGGAGTTGGGAAGGCCTTGAAGTGGACTTGTGGATATGATTAATTGTAATTAATTAAGTTGTAGTTAGTATCGTACAGATTAACCACGATGGAGAAAATATGTTACAGATTAGACATGGACCTAGGATCAAGCTTAGGCATCGGGCCAATGATTGGACGATACGGTGGGAGTTCGCTAGGAGATTCGCAGAAGGGATCGGAAAGCTCGTTAGGAACACGCTGGGAGATTGCTAGAGGAAGACTATGAGACTCACTGTTAGAGATTCCAGATGTTGCCGGATTGCAGGAGTAAGGTTATACGCTTGGTGGTCATGTCTTGATTGTAATCTTTAAGTCGTAGGTTAAGATTGAGTCCTAAATGAGTATGATTTAGAAGGAATCCAAATCAATATGGTCCACTATGAGGGTTTGATTGAGCTCAATCAGTTAACCAAAGAATTGGTCAACATTAGGTTCAAGCCAGAATTCGAAAAGTGGAATGAACCACTTTTCTGAAGATTCCAGCAGGTAAACCACCGGTGAGTGATGGTTCAACCAGCACTGCCCAGGATTTTGGGCGACTATTAGCGGCTGAATAGCCCGTACCCAGGAATATAGGCACTTTCGACGGTTGACCCACCTAGGTTGGCGGGTGAACCGCCCGTACCTGGATTTTTCAAGTTAGTTTGATTTTTGGTTCCAAATTATAAAGTCATTTGGGGCCTATAAATACCACAAGTTTTCTTACATTCCATACAACAATTTTGAAAATTATATTCTGAGAAAATATTGTATGTGAATTGTATGAAAAAAAAGGGGCAAGGGAGTAATCCAAGTGTGTAATCTTGTCTCCCTTGAAATGTTGTAAGGGTTTGATCTTCACTCAAAGGAGATCAATAGTGGATACTGGTGTGTCTCAAGGAGGAGGACTCGGGAGTGGATGTAGGTCCGTTGGTGCCGAACCACTATAAAACTTGTGAGTTCTTCATTTGCTTGTATTGCTTACTAATTTTGTATTGACGCTTTCGATTTCGTTTACTCTTTAAAAGTAAGGTTTCCACGTCAAACACTTCATTTACAATATTGCTAATCTTGCGGATTTCCTTGCTCTTTCTTAAGTAATTTGTAAACAAGTAACTTATCAATCTTTTTTTAATCATTTACTTTTTATGAAAAGCTTTGGATTTTCCTGTCTTGCTTAAAGCCAAAATGTTTTTGTTTAAAATTAAATTTTACACTAGCACTTATCCCCCCTCCCCAAGTACTAATTGATCCTAACAATTGGTATCAGAGCCATGTTTTTTCTCATTTGGTTTAACACACAAGAGAAATGACTCTTTTCGACATTAACAAGGGTCAATGCATCACAAGTCCTCCTATGTTTAATGGGACTTACTACACATCTTGAAAAATTCAAATGTGTATGTTTTTTATCTCGATATATTTTGATTTATGGTGTATTATTGAAAAAGATTTTCAAAAGTCATCCAATCCAACAAATGATTGGAATGATTATGAAAAACAAATATTTTCGTTGAATGCAAAGACTATGAATACCTTATATTGTGCACTTGATAAAAATGAATTTGATCAGGTTTCTTATTTTGATTCGGCTTTCGATATATGGCATACATTAGAAATGATGTATGAAAGCATAATTAATCTAAATGAATCATTAAATAAAAATATTTCTAAAAATAATTTGAAAAACACCTTCCAAAGAACAAGAAGGAATATGAACTGAGAATATATTACTCCTCGAGTGAAATCTCGATTGATGAGGACTTTGAACCCTTGACAAATGAACTGGATAAATTAATAAACATAAACCTTTAAAATGATCTAAAGATGAAAAAAAAAACCTCTTGCTATAAACGTAAGCTAAGGAGCTCTAAAGGTGAAATGCACAACCAAGAAGTGGAGAACCTCGCTCTTATGGCCATCGACGATGAGGTTAGTGATTCATTAAGTTTTTTTTTTTTAATTATTAAACATGTTCCATGATTTGTTTGATGAGTTTAGAAAACTTAGCAAATCTTTTAAGTTGCTTAAAAATGAACATAATTTGTTAGTTGATAAAGTTGATGAAATGCATGAGTTATTAGCATCACATAATCCTAGTTCTAAATGTGAAATGCTAGACAACGTTAAAGAAGAAAATAACATGCTTAAGTCAACACTAGAAAATTTTGAAATTGAGAATAAATCTCTAAATATGATCCTTGCCAATAAGAGTTATATTAATAAAAGAAATGACATAGGCTTTGTTGGAAACATTCAACAAAAGTCAACCATGTTTGTTAAAGGACCTATCTTAAATTTGCCACTAAAAGTTAAATATAATTTTTGTGAAAGATTATGACATATGACTTACAAATATTCATTTAAAAATTATAGTCCTCATAAATTAATTTGGGTTCCTAAGGGAACAACAAATTACCAAAAATCATTAGATAAGAAAGATAAATTTCTTCATATATGTCCCAATGTAAAATGGGTACCTAAATCTTTCTTATAAATTTGTCTCCTAACAAAGCTAGGAGCACTAAAAATGTTTTGAAAGTAGATACTCAAGACATATTACTTGAGATCTAACACTCTTTCAAGCTCACTAGCCTAAGTAGAAATAAGAAAATTATTGAAATTAAAATTAATGACAATGAATCTTTTGATGGTTCATCATTATACAATTAATCTTGATGATATATAGTTAACGCGTACTAATATGAAAATGAATTAGAACCAAAGAACCTTATTTATTGAAAAGTATGTTGAAATTTACATAAATGAGATTTTGATGATGATTAATTAATAGGTTCAAAATCATTAGTTTGGATGTTGGTTTAAATGTAAAGAATATTGTTAAATGGTTCAAATATTGACAAAGTCTATGAAATAATTGATTTGAATATTACATTGATTGAAATACTATGATCGAATGATTATGTTGAATGTTAGAATTTGAGCATAGAAAATATATATGCTTCATTTTTAGGCATTTAAAAAATGAGTTTGTCAACTCCTTGCACAATGTGTAAAGAGTTAGAAGTTAAAATTAAGATAGGTTGAAATTTTACTTTAAAGATATTTTATCATTTTGATGTGTTATAGCAATGACCTTGACAACTTCTTCTAGAATAAAATTTGGCTTTTGATCTTAACCAAAAAAATTCATTGATTAGAAAATCATTCTTGAAAGAAATCACATGAAACAACCAAAAGGAGGCTAATTAATCTTTAAAATATTTTTATCCTATAAATCATTCAACAAAATAAAATGATACCATTTTGTTGAATCTCTTAAACTGTAAAAATGGATTAGAGAACTTTATTTATTAAAAAAATAATCTAGGATGCCTTCATTGAATTTTTCAAGAAGCAATTTTTTATGATGATTTTGGATAAGTTTTTGAATGATTTTATTTTAAAAAGAGATTGATGAATCTATCCAACGTTATTGATATTTTGATGATTTTATCATGATCTTGATAAGTTCAAAAAAATATAATTTGAAATCCTTATATAAATTCGTTCAAAGAAAATCATATAAATAAATCATAATTTATCTCTTCAGATCTATAACTTAAAAATCTTCTTATGAACCATATTCTTGTAAACTTGAAGTTATATATATATATATATATATATATATATATATATATATATATATATATATATATATATATATATATCAATCAAGATCTTCTACTTTTTCTTCCTTAAAATTAACTTATGATCTTGATATCTATAATTTGATATCTTTATGAATTAAGACTCTTCTTTGATCTCTTAATATTCTATTTTATTAAATTAAATCATATCTTTAATATTCATGAATGTCTTTTGATTCTTAACATGATTTATTTTAAAACTCATGAATGACATAACTTATCACCAAAATTAGTATTTTTTAAATTTATGATAAGTTAAAAATTAAAAGAGATTTGTATTATCATGAATATTCCCTTAATTTCTCGACTTGACTTATCCGTTATAGGAATCATGTTATTAATCTCTATGATTTTTTATTTTTAATAAAAATGAGATTTATGATCTTGACAAATTATAAGTTGAAACTTTTTATCAAAGATCGTTCTTCCATTTTATTAAAAAAAAAAGGGATCTATCTAAATGAATTATATGTCTTAAGATTTATCCTCAATGAATTGAGATTATTTAATCCCTTGACTTATTTTTATTATTTATAATAAAAAAGAGGAGAAATGAAATCACTAGCATTTCAAGAGACCGCTAAGTCTATTAATTTTATTTTGAAATCTCTTGAAAGTGATTTTGATGATTTTAAAATTGAATGAGTTTTTTACTTATATCATGATTTTGATTCTTCAGAATTATAACTTGAAATCTTTTATGAATCAAAATCTCTTATTATGTGTTCTCATATTATTTAAAAGGATATTTTTTATATAAATCATGATTTTGACAACTTGAGATTTCTTATGCATGAATCAAGATATTTTATTTGTTTCTCCTATGATTTGTCTCTTGATATTCATAATTTGTCTTCATGAATTATATATCTCATCACCATATTAATTTTTCATGATATATTTCATGTGATGATTTGAAAATGATGTAATGGGAAAAGTTTTAAACTATTGTAACTATCACTTCTTTTTGACAATGACAAAGGGGGAACAAAACTTGTTAGCTTGCATGATGTAAATTTGTTAACTTGAACATTACAAAGAAATCAAAAATTTACTAGCTTGCACTTCTCAAAAGAGAAGAAAGAATTCACTAGCATGCATGTTCTAAAGTAATAAAAAATTTATTAAATTGCTAAGCTTTAATATATCAAAAACTTACTAATTGTACTTCTCTTTTTGTTGATGACAAAAGGGGAGAATGTATGATGATGTGAAATCATGTATGATGATCATGCATGTAATGATGATTTTAAAAATCAATATGAAGATAATGATTTATTATTGTTCGGATTTATTGCTATATTTTCTTGAAAATTATATGAAAAAATATGTTGAGCTCATATTTGAAATTTTCTTTTAAAATCTTATAACTACAATATTAAGGTTGAGAGTTAAGAATGCTAAATTATGAAAATATATGAATTGCTAATCTAGATTTTATGAGATTAATTTTTTTTATGATGATGTTTTTGAAAACTTTCTCCATGTTTTTGTCTTATTGTCTACAAAAAAAAAGGAGGAGAAAAAATTGCATGAAGATGATGAATTGCTATATTTGAAATTTACAAGAGATGATTTTTAGTATCAAGTGATGATTTTTGCTATATTTGAAATTATATGAGATGATTTTAAATGCATGAGTAGCTCCTAAATTCTTGAATCTTCTTGAATATCTTGGATCTTTGAGCTTATTTTCGAAATTCACCTCTACAAAACTGAGAACTATGTTTAATGATGTTTTACAACTTCTCCTTTATTTTATTTCCTTTTTTTTCACAAGATGAAGAAAATTCTTTATAACTCATATCGTATTTTTAAAAGGGGGAGCAAAAACTCATGTCTTAAAATCCTTAGCCCTATATTTCACCTTTTTGTTGATGACAAAGGGGAAAAAATATATAATAATAACACATGATATTGATGATGACACATGATATTAATGATATAAATTGATGACACATACTGATATACTTGGATATCTTGAATATTGATGCATAATTGAAATTCATACTTTCATGACTTAATGCAAATTTGTCTTGAAATTTGCTTGGAATATTGATTGCTTAAAAATACTTGAAATTTAAGAGTGTGTAATTCTCTTAAATTTAAATGGCATGGATTTAAGGGGAGTTAGGATTAACTCCTGTCATCAATTGATTGTCATCATCAAAAAGGGGGAGATTGTTAAATCTCAGATTTTAATGATAAAATCAATTGATGAGTGTTTGATCTAATAAGGTTGTTAGAGTTGATTGATGCAGGATTAACTACAATAGAAAGATTATTATAATCAAAGGTTTGGCCAAAGTCAAGTCAAAACATTGGGCCGGGGTTCGGACGATGTGGTTGGGAACTTACCAGGAGTGCGTCGGGAGCTCGCCGAGGGTATTGGGAGCTTACCAGGATGGCGCAATGGAGTTTGCTGGAAGAAGGCCGAGACTCGCCGGGAGATTGTCGGGGGTAGCCGAAGGCTTGCTGAGAGTTGGGAAGGTCCTAAAGTGGACTTGTGGCTATGATTAATTAAGTTATAGTTAGTATAATGCAGGTTAACCATAATGGAGAAAAGGTGTTACAGATCAGACATGGACCCAGGATTAAGCTTAGGCATCAGCCAAGGATTGGACGATGCAGTGGGAGCTCGTCAAGAATTCGCTAGGAGATTCACCGAAGGGATCAGGAAGCTCACTAGGAACACGTCGGGAGATCGCCAGAGGAAGACCGTGAGACTCGCCATTGGAGATTCCAGAGGTTGTCGGATTGCTGGAGTAATGTCATAAGCTTGGTGGTCATGTCTTAATTGTAATATTTAAATCGTAGGTTAAAATTGAATCCTAAATTAGTGTGATTTGGAAAAAATCCAAATCAACTCAAAAAGGTAATCGGGTCCACTATGAGGGTTAGGTTGAGCTTAATCAGTTGACCAAAGAATTTGTTAACACCAGGTTTAAGCCAAATTTTAAAAAGTGAAGTGAACCACTTTTCGGGATATTCCGACGGGTAAACCGTCGGTGAGCGATAGTTCAACCGGTGCTGCCTAGGATTTTAGACGGCTGTCAGCGGCTGAACCGCCCATACCTAGGAATCTGGACACTTTCGACGATTGACCCGCTCAGGCCGGTGGGTGAACTGCTCGTCTCCGGATTTTTTTGGGTGAGTTTAATTTTTGGCTCTAAATTCTGAAGCCATTTGGGGCCAATAAATATTCCAAGTTTTCTTACATTTCATACAATAATTTTGAGGATTATATTCTGAGAAAATATTATGTGTGAATTGTAAGAAAAAGAAAAGGGGTAAGGGAATGATCCTAGTGTGTAATCTTGTCTCTCTTGAAATGTTATAAGGGTTTGATCTTCACCTAAAGGCGATCAATAGTGGATACCGGTGTGCCTCAAGGAGGATGACTCGAAAGTGGACGTAGGTCCATTGGTGCTGAACCACTATAAAACTTGTAAGTTCTTCATTTATTTTCCTTTCTTACTAATTTTATATTGACGCTATTGATTTCGTTTACTCTTTGAAAGTAAGGTTTCCACGTCAAACACTTCATGTACAATATTGCTTATCTTTCAGATTTTCTTGCTCTTTCTTAAGTAATTTGTAAGCAAGTAACTTAGTAATCTTTTTTGAATCATTCACTTGTTACAAAAAAAATTGGATCTTTTTATCTTGCTTAAAGCAAAAAAAAAATTGTTTAAAACAAAAATTTGCATTTGCACTAATTCACACCCCCCTCCCTCTTAGTGCCAATTGATCCTAACACTAAGAGTGCTGAAAAACATAATTTGTGCTTTTTCGGGCTTTCCAACGATCGTATCGCCTAAACCGACGGTAGTATCTTAAAAGCATAGATTCCCGACCTATGTTAGACGATAGTACCGTCGAGTGATGATGGTAGTATCTCTAATACCCCGAAAAATTGGGGATTTAAAATTTTAGCTCCAATTTTGAAGTTATTGAGGTTTATAAATACCCCACTCATTTTTGCTTAAAAAAGCATGAAATAACATGAATAAGTGTGAAAAAAAGGGATGAAAATAGATAGAATCCTTGAGCTAAAAGTATTGTAAACTCTTAGTGTTTGAGTCTCTTCCTCCTTGAGTTTAGCAGTTATTCTATGGAGGTCTGAGGTCTTGTATGAAAGAGTTTGTAAAGGTTCTCTCTTAAGCCTAGTAAAAGAAGAAGTGTTACAATAAGGGTAGTTGATCGCCATCCATTGAAAAGTAGATCGGTAGTGAAAGCCGATGGCCTCGAGAGAAGAGGAATCAGGATTGGACGTAAGTCGAGACAATCGAACTACTATAAAATGATTTGCATTTCTTCTTGCTTTTCCTTATCATGTGCTTATTTATTTACTTTACTTACTACTTACACTTTTAAGTTAAACACATTTTCAAATTATATTCTCGTTCGAACTTTTTCGAATCTAATCTTTTTATGAAAGCTCTAATTCACCCCCTGCCCCCTCTTAGTGTCATTATGATCATAACAGGGTTTACTTTAGGTACCCATTTAACTTTAGGTCCTTCATGGTTAGATCTATCTTTTTTAACTTTTGGTATCAAATCATTTATTGTTCTTTTAAGAATATAAATTAACTTATGAGAGCTATATTTTTTAAAAGAGTATGTATAAGCATAATGACCAAATCTTTCATAAAAAATATATTTAATGTTAAGAGAAATATGTAATGTGGATCCTTTTATAGATTTTATTAGCTTTTTATTAGTGTTACTTCCTTTCTATATACACAACATTGGTTAGCAAAAATCATTTTAATAATTTGTTTCTAATTTTAAACTTTTTAATGTTTATTGTAATAACATAATTTTCTTTTTGAATGAGTCTATAACTTTTCACATTTAGAGCAAGAAGTACAATATATATGTTGATATTTCATGTATAATTTTTAATATATCAAATTTACTAGTAAGTAATGTATAATCCTTTTTAATGAATTGTGTTTCTTACCAATCTTTTTTAGTTCATCATATAAATCATGAAATATATCAAATAATTCATCATATGATAAAGATGTTTCGAAAGAGTTACATACCTCATTGTTGAAGGCCATTAATGTGTAGTTTGTCACTTTGTATTTATTGATTTGCTCTTCATCTTCTGATGCACTTGACTCGTTCTTGAATATTTTTTCTTTTTCTTTTGGGTTTGCAACTTATTCTTTGATTATGACACTCATTTTTAAGTTTCCTGACTTTTTACATTCTTAACATATTATTATATCCTTTTTAGGTTCAATTTTATTCTTATTAGTTTTGTTCCTTTCCATGAACATTTTAAATCTTCATGTAGGAAATGCAATGTCATTATCATCATCAATTGAGCTTTCGCTCGAGGAGTCTTCTTTGGTTCTAAGTGTAATATCCTTCCTATTCTTTGGAATGTTTTTCTCTTGTTTGTCATGTGCTTTATAGGTCATTAAAAATCCTATGAGTTCTTAAAGAGTAATGTTGTTCAAGTCCTTTGATTATTGGATAGCTGTTACTTTTGAATCCCAATTTTTTGGAAGAGATATTAAAATCTTATTCATCAATTCAAAATTGATGATATTTATAAAACGAGTATTTATGTAATCAACGGTTTCACTTGACTTCATTTTAAATAATTCATAACTATGTACTAAAATATTAATTTTAAATTTTTTAACTCTACTTGTGCCTTCACGAATAACTTCAAGTATGTGTCAAATATCAAGTGTAGTGTCACAAATGGAAACACGATTAAACTCATTTTTGTCTAAAGCATAAAATAAAATGTTCATAGCTTTAGCATTTAAGAAAAATATTTTTTTTCTCAAGATCATTTTATTCGTTCATTGGCTTAAAAGATTTTTGAAAACTACATTCAATAACATCAACAAATCAAAATCCATAGAAATCAAGAAAATCCTCATTTGTGTTTTTCATGTATAGTCCATCTTATCGAACATATGAGGATGAGTGATAGAGTGACCCACTTGATTGCTAAAAAAGCTATTAAATCTCTCTTGGGTGTTAATCTAATTGAGAGAACCTGGCTTTGATAACAATTCAATTTTATACCAAACAACCTTGATCAAGACTTAACAACTCAATCATATATCTAGCACAATCATGAAGCTATCGTAACATTGTCCAACATTTCAGTATGTTATGTGATCATATGATACTTTGTCCGAACCTCTAGCACATCGTCATTTCCTTCGGCGTATCGCTCGGTCTATCAACTTGTTGACTTCCCACAGTATATGATCTTTTGATGCAATACATGATCCTTTCGACCCGATGTTTCGGCACATGGCACAAAGTTCATCCTTCGTCACATGACACAAAGTCAATCCTTCGGTCCGACGTTCGATTTTCCTACTTCGATAATTTACCTTCTGATTGTTCAAGTTCATGATCAAAGTTTTTTCTACGTTACTTATCTTAAAGCATATTAGTCCATAAATTTATTAATTATTTTTTTCATTAAAATTTACGATTCATCAATTATATTATATACTATTGTATTAAGTCCCTAGAAGTATTTGTTTATAGTAGAGAATAAATGATCTAGTATAAGTAACTAGGAAATTCTTCTCCATCAAAATTATCTCCTAAGAAATCGTATCATAAATAAACTTCATTTTTATTAATCAATAGCCATAATCAAAATCTGATACTATAAAATAATATCTCAAAAATATTACTAGTTGAATTATATTTCTCATTTTTTAGTCATACTTATATGAGAAATATTACTAGTTGAATTTTATTGTAAAATTTTTGAATGATTTTCGTACGAGGGACAAGTTGTTATTTAAGACAACTATTACGTATCTTTCTAAATTTTATCTTTTGATGTATTATTTTAAATACTTATTATTTTTTATCAAAATCCGTGTATTCTATTTTTAACCAACAATTTTGAATCAGAAAATTTTAAGATCAGTACTTAGACCAAAATCATTAAATCCCATGGCACACTATTAAACCATCCACAAATGTGGAAAACTTGGTGCATACTGCATGCGATTAACAACAAAAGAAGATTCCTTTTTCCTCATCCTAGCGGTAAAAAAACTATTATGCTATAAAGAAGCTTGACATGTCTTAAATTTATATTTCAACATTGATTGATTATGTTTGTATGTTTTCTTTTTTAAAGCAGATAACTAGGCCGGATTCAAGCACAGGACTTCGCATGTTGGTATTGTATATATATTTATAACACTTCATTTATGATTACATGAGACTCGTCAACTATCAAATAAATAAATAAAAAATACTATGAACAAGCCATTTATGAATTTTATTAATAAAATTATTGAAGTAAGTAAATTAAGTACAGCTCAATAATATTGTCAATCCTATAATACTAGTGAATCTATCAGTTATATTATGTTAATATAGATATTATTATCAGTAATCAAAACCTGTTGTACATCCTTTATTCAATTTAAATAAATAACCGTCAAAACCTTTTTTAAAATGTTGAATACTTCATGTGCATAAATCATTTAGGATAAATTAAAAAAAACTTTATAAGTTTAAATTTTTTTACAGAATTTTAACTTCAAAAAAATTTTCAAATAATATTCTTTTGTTCTTTCTAATGGTTATCCTATTTTTATCAGCCATCGACCCTGTCCCGTCGATCATCCTCTCATGATCACTTATAATTTCATGTATAGACTAAACTTATCGATCACCTAGCTCGCTTAGTGTGTGTGACATTATTGAGATCTAAAAAGTACGATTGAAGTTAGTGGGCATTTATACCCACGCCCACAATGTCTCTGGGCCTAAAGAGGGCACAACAGCAATGGCAAAAGTGATACAGTATAGAGAAGACGATGAATTTGATGATAAAATAATTTTTTCATATCATTCGGATACTCGAAGAATATTTTTTTTAAAAAAATTGAGACTTGGGCACTCTCAAAATTGGGACTCCTTGAAATGTTTTGGAAATTGAGGCGGGAAATCCTCAAAACTTAAAAATTCGCCCAATCATTGAAGTCGCCCCGAGCAGTCATCGGTTAAAACGGATGTTATGGTTTCGTACTACTGTTGTCCGGCTTCGGTGTCCTTTCCCTCCTCCCGTTTCTTGTTCTTGAGGCCAACAGACCGGCAGAATATTCGGCGACTTGGCGGCGAAGGGGAAGAAGGCGATGGAAGTGTCCTCGAAGAAGCAGAAGATCGCCGACGACGTCAGCAGCAGCGGCGCAGAAGGAGATGAGCCGGCGGTGGCTAGCCAGTCTTTCAATTCCTCCGTTAACACTGTCACCGTCACCGTCTCCTTGATGGGGGTTGACGAGTTCAGAGACTTCACGAAGAGTTCACTCGGCACCCCTTCCATACCACCCAACGTGACTCCCCCAATCGGAAACGTGGCGAGTTCCACCGGTACCCCTTCCGACGCACCCAGTGTGTCTCCCCCAGTCGGAAACGTGGCGAGTCCATCCAGCATGCCTTCCAAGGAACCCAGCGTGACTCCCCCAGTCGGAAACGTGGCGAGCAAATCCATGGACATGTTTCAACCCGATCTTCTCGAATGCGTCATTCAGAGTTTTCTCGACAGCGGCGATCAGGTCGCCGACGACAGCGCGTGCGTTGGCCACAAGGTGAACGAATCTCCCTGCCCCTCTGGATCCTAGCTTTCTTCACTCTTTTATCTTTGGATCACTCGATACTGTGTTTGTTTAGTCCCACATTCTTGGTAGTTCGTGTACATTCCCATACTCATGGAAGAGTCATTTTACCCATTTTAGGATCCTACGTCTTATTTTTCTTAAATTGGCAGCCAAAGATGTAGTCTAGCGTAATTTAACGATGCTATTATCACATCTATTAAAGCTCTGCCCCATGATGTGCATCACATCAGTAGGATCCTTGCTGCTTGACTTCTTTAGCATGGCAATATCAATTGAAGGTTTATATGTAGTGGATTCCAATGGTGCAAGCTGTGATGTTAGCTTGTTCCTGTTTGTTCTCTGGTTCCTTTCAAGATTTGTGTAATAAAAATGAATTTCTATTTTACTCAAGCTTTTGTTACTCTTTAGTGCAATTTTCAGAGTATCCGCGCTGCTTTGGTTTACATTAAGTATGTTTGCAGGAATTCTTATTCTTTCATATCGTGCAAGAAACAATGATGTATTAAAATGTATCCGCTGCATGCAAGTCCTCTAATTTGTTTTTTCTTTGACCCATAGTTGGATTTGGGCTTTCCGTTACACGCAAATCCCCCAACTAGTCTTTTTTCTAAACACTAGTTATTTTTCCACAACAGTTGCAAGATCTAAGTTTTGCTTGTTGTTACTGGGTTCTTCTTGATATGTGATTCCTTGAGTTAATTTCGCTCAATAATCTCAATGGTGGCACATCTTGTAATTTGCTGCTCGCAGATAAGGGAAGTCCAAGGCACATTAACTATTATGATATCCATAAAATATTTTTTGTTGTAATAGATGGTAGAAAGTCTAGAAAGCACAGAACATAAAATTTCGACAAACTAGTTTTAGACTTATGATTGATCTACTCAAGCATCATGACATGTTAAGGTAAATAAAACTATTCTTAGGCTTGACTTCATTTGTTTATTTAAAATATTTTTTTAAAGTTTGATCTGTTAGTGAGATACTCCAAAATAACTTTGAGTCAGCAAGGAAGAGGTCTAGGCATGATGAAGCATATTTCATCAACAAAATATATTGATCATATCATACAAAGATATTGAAATATAGAACTTTTACTATGTATGCCATACTAAAAATTTATCAAATGACATCTTTAAAAAGAATGTAATCAGCAAACCCATGTTGTTCCTTTTATATAAAATGGTGATGTTTATTTCCTCAAAGGTTACTTATTTTTTGCTTCCTTTCACTCTCCCAGTACCATTTTCTCTCCATTGTATTAGTAATTGACCACAGACTTCACAGAATCGTCAGACGATAAATAAAATGATTGCAGTGAGTAGCGAATACAACATTCTCTATTTGAGTATCATATAAAGCAATAACAACGTCTTCTTTATTTTGCTTCATAGGATTCTCTTTTGCCTTCAATTTTTCACCTTGCTTGTCCTTTTTATTTATCCCTATCTACCCCTCTCCTCTTCTTTCCTTCTTTTGAGTCTTAAATTTCAAATAATTAGCTTAAATCGACTAAGTCTGGTTGAGATTGATCAATTTTAGCTAATTTTGATCAATTCTTTTGGCTAAAAGCTGAGAGACCCTTTGAAATTGTATCAGTCATAGATAAGACCAACAAATCATGTTCATTTTATAGAAACTACTTGGTACCACAAACTATGTTTTTCTAACCATACATGTTTTTAAAATTGTTGCCAACAATGTCTGTATCGCATCGTGTCTGCATGTCAGTGTCTATTTCCATGCTTCTAGTTCTAAGACATTGCAAAATATTTGCACACACATTTTAGTCTTGAAATTGCAAGTAGCTGGTTATGAAACTGTTTAGGTGTTGAAGTGTTACATCATGCATTAACTGATGTTCTTGTTGGTAATTATATTCTAAGATATGTTGTATTATATTATACAATGTTGTCAAGTAAAAGCCTACTCTTTATCTTCTGACTGCATAGGAACCTCTTTCCTCACTGGTTGCTGAGTTTCAATCAGGCAGCCCCATCATTCAGGCAAAAATCAAGGTTCATGGAATGACTCGACTGTTGCTGCTGCTCTGTTCGTTATCCATTGATAATCATTAAGCATTACCTTCAGGATTTTGTTTGTGTCAAATATGTTGCTAACTTGCAGCTCCTTTATGATAAATATGCTGCATTGAGGCGAGTACGAAAAGATGGAAATTGCTTCTATCGAAGTTTTATGTACTCCTATCTGGTAATTTCTTTCAAAATTAACAAAAGCTCTTGTGACACTCTGTGATTTGTTAGCTCTGCAAAAGCTTTTAGCATGAGTTAGCGATGTTTATGTGATGTGCAATTAGGAACATATATTGGAAACAGAAGACAGAGCTGAGGTTGATCGCATTCTTGCAAATATTGAACAGTGTAGGAAGGCACAACTAGTTCTGGGAGACCAAGAATATAGGATCAGTGAAATATTCTCAGTAAGCTTTGTCACTTAGGTTCTTCACTTCTGTTTCGTTAATTCTTCTTTCTGTTTGTTCCATGCATGCTGGTACTGAGTACACTCTAACTAAAGCAAATTCTGTTCTGTGACTGGTACACATTGATGAATGACGTCAATTTTTCAGATCAAATAAAGCATATAAGATTTTTTTAGATCTCCCTGTCTGGTATTTCCTGCAACTCAATGCATGTTGTCTAGTTAACTTGGAATCATATCAGATGGCCTTCATACGTACTGGTTAATGGGGAACTCAGCCACCACCTACTTACACGAATTTATATTTTGTTTGGGTGATCTAGCCTGGTTCAGTGGTTGATCCTTATCTTATTTTCTCGTATTTGTTTTTTCTCATTTCTTCTACCTTCTCTCTTTTCTGACTGTGGTTGATACTTTAGGAATTCACTTTTAAGGTAAATTATTTATTATCTTAATTTACTAATCACTTTCAACGGGCCCACTTTCTGTCATTCTTTATCAATATTTTGAATTGGCATCACCTGTAAGTACTGAAGTATCTTAAGTGAACATCAAAGAGTACAATCGAATGGATTTTGCACAAAGAGCCCCTTTCTACTATGTATGTTTGTTCATACACTGTGTTCTGCTGAATTCTTCACTATGAAATGAATGAAAAGCCTGCTATGATTTTTTTCTCTCTGACAGCTATGACTATTATTGTCTCAGTTATTCATTGATCTGCTGAAAAGTATTACGGACAATTCAATCAGGTAGATCTTCGAGTGCAACATTGTCTTGTATGAGCCACCAAGCAAAAGGGAGATATCATATGCAATTTAACTTCTAACTAACATGCTGGTTCTGCATTTGCAGTCACGAGTTGCTTCTGGAGAAGAGCTGTGATCAAACGTTTTCAGATAATGGTGAGGAAATCTCGGCTCCAGAGCGTACGATAAGAGTCTCTTTCTTCTAACAAAATTTCTGGCAGTTGTTTTGTTCCTCAGGATGGTTACTTCTGGCGAATTGCGCATAAGAGCAGAGTTTTTTGCACCGTTTGCTGGCGTAGAAAGTACAGGCATGGCCAAGGTCGGTTATATTTGTGCTTTCTCATCCTTGTTACATACATCTTTAGCGGTATCAATCGCTATACGAAGTTTGCACATTAGGCATTAAGCCATGGCATAGCTATGTCTACTAATCAGATATGAACGAGTAGGCAGAACTTGTTGATCACTAGTGCTGCAAATCTCGTGTGTCTTGCTCTCGCAGTTCTGCCAGGACACGGTGGAGATGATGGGGGAGGACTGCGACCATGTGCACATCACGGCTCTATGTGATGCATTAGGCGTGCCGACACGTGTGGAGTGTCTTGACCAAAGCACATCCAGCTCCGGCGACTTAACGCTAAGGCATCACGACTTCATTCCGATGCGTAGCAGTGCGTCCGATGCAAGCAACGTGCTGCTCGTGACCTTGCTGTATCGCCCCGGCCACTATGACATCCTCTACCCAAAGTGATCTCTTACAGGTATGGTGTGTTTGCCTCCTATCTATCTATCTGCCGTCAACGGGTTTGCAATTACCAATGCTTCACGTTGCTGCAGACTGCTGCTACATTGGATCAAAGTTGTACCAGGGGGAATTATCTCCAATGCCAGATGAATCACGTTAAAAGAGTCTCCTGGGGCATCCTCCTACTCGTAAGTGGTGATTCGCATTTGACGCATAGAGCACAAACATCCAAGTCTTGACTAGTGGTGTTTGCTTTTGTCAGCCGGTGATCACCTCATCATCATCACATAATTGAAAGTCGTGTTCGAAGGCTTATAGGGTTGTGATACACCGCGATATGAGCTTTGGATCTTACAGAAACATATGACAACAGATGCCTGCTACCGACAATGTTTCCCTATTTCTGATGAAGCTTTATATTCGACCAGCGGTAACATTCTCATCCTTCATTCCTTGCATTTTTTAGTTGTTTTATTGAGTTGGATTTAGGAAACAAAACAGAACATTGGCTCCTTCAATCTCGCGTCACTAGGTTGATCAAGAAATCGGACCACGTCTGATATTTTTCTAAAGAATACAAATATAAAACATACGTATAAAATTATTAAAAATAAAAAATAGTTTTTATACTGTAGTTATAACCATAGCAAACATAATCAGAAGATGAGCGAATTAATGGATATGATGGGATTTTTCCTCTTCCATACTTATAGTCCAAGGATTTTAATATCCTTTAATTAAAAGTATTTTAGTCGTTAAAAGGTTCAAACTATTGAAGGCACACATCTTAATAACCTTGTCAACCATACGTTCATATTCGAATTCTAGTCTTGTTTTGGTTGCTTGAGCTCTCAAGATTTGGTACCATCACACAAATCCAAACTATACCAAATGCCACATAGCTCTCTGGTTGTAATTGTACCTTTTGGTCTAGTAGTAATATTGCCAGCATGGCATAATTTGGTTTGTTTGATTTCTTTTAATTCCTTAGATTAAAAATTGGGAGAGTGGTTTTGTTAAGATATTCGTTTTATTGGAATGTGTTAGCTATTGCCATTTTACTTCCACTAATTATAATTAATATATTTCATCTAACTCACTACTTGGTATTAATTTAGTGAATTTTTGTTTACTTTCTAAATTTCTAGATTAAATCTTCTCGGCTCAATAAAAGATTAGTGTATAGTTTTGTTGTACCTTGGTGTATAGTTTTGAAAAAAAAGTATTCTCTAGTCTATCTAGAAATCACTATATATTTCTTCAATAAGATTCTTTACGAGTATTATCGAATTACTATTTTAAAAATAAAATAAAACCTTATATTATTATTATTTTTTATTCTCAGGACAATCGAGACCAGACAAACGAAGACATTAAATTTTCTCCCGACCAATCGAGTTTATTTCCCACTCCTATGTTATCGACAATGTTTTCCAGGTTCATATGTCATACAAAAACATGAAAAACAAAATCAATTTCAGGATGACAGATCCACGAGAAGATTCAACTGTAAAACCAGAATTAGAATCAGATCATGTTTGCAAAATATCCTGAAGAACAAAGAGCGAGCAGATGGAGCATTAGATATCGAGTTGGAAGGCAGGACGCACACACACACATCACTCACTGTTAACGTGCTTAGACTTGTAGGCCGAGAAGAGAATACAGACGAAGAGGAAGAGAAGAAAAGCCACGTAGGAACAGCCCAAAGCAATCTCTGTCCTCCCGTAGAACCTCTTGTAGTCGGGTCACACCTTCACCCACCCGATCTCGTCGTTTCCATGCTTCCCCACTTAGCCGATCGTGCTCGCCTTGGCGCCGCCGCCATCACCAGCCCCAGGTTCATCTGCACCGGCACCAACAGACGGTGAGAGCCACCATGAATATTGCTTCCATGATTCAAGCTTGGTGAAGGATCTCATACATGTCAGATCAAACAGGTTTAGCATGCATCCCTCAACCAGATTGGAGACGAAAGACGGGGATACTACGGAGTAGCCGCATGCAATGGCGTTGCCAATCAGGAGGAACCTGTGTCGAATAACTCAAACTAGGTTTAGAGGCGTGACTCGTGGAAATGTATGCATGCATGCACTCGATCTGCACCGAGTTTTACTGACTTGCACGTAGGAAAGAAACGGTAGGAGGCTTCGATTGTAAATAATAATAATAATAATAATAATAATAATAATAATAAGAATAATAATAATAATAATAATAATAATAATAATAATAATAATAATAATAATAAAACAACCTTCGTTTGTAGATTAGTTTCCTCCGTTGGATTGTAATGTGATCCTTATAATCTTATTACACCCAAAAAATAGATCGACCACAATCATTGTCACTATTTCCTTCTATTATCCCTGAAAATTAAGCTGATATCACAGAATTACTATTTTGATTTGATTTGTTGTGCATGAAAACAAAATTTTAGTTTGTGTTTATGGGCTCAACGTGGGTTGGATATCCAAATCAATCTTTTCTAACCCATTTTGATCATTAGAAGACCGAGTTTAATCAAGATAGAGCTAAGAAATTTCTAAACTCATCATGGTAGGCGGAGGATGCCCACTCATGAACTCGAATCTGAGACATATCATTTTGCACAATTATGCACTCGATGTCTTAACAAAAAAATTAAAAAATTAAAATTTGGGTTGAGTCAATGATTTAGAGCAACCCCCACTCAACAAAATAAAATCTCCAAATTTTATTTGATAGCCATCGATTTTGGTTCGACACATAAAACCTCAAAATTAATACAGTGATAGGAAACAAAAGGTTTTAATTTATGAACTGGGTTAATTAGAATCAATGGGTTAATCTATACATTAATTGATCAATCGGATGAATCATATCAAGTCAATTATGACCAAATCTATATAAGATTAACCTAAACCCACTAAATCCATGTTGGATTCGGATCATATATCTGGATCCAGAGAGAATTCTCGATGAACTAACTACATTAGGGTTACAGTGAGAAGGCAAAGTTTTAGATGCATGATAAACTTAACGAGAATCATATTGTAATCAGATTAGGCCTTTTGGTTTTCAGTACAATCACAACTGCTTGAGACAATTAAACGAGTGAGTCCTGCACGTTTTAAAGAGATTATTATTTTGGGTGCAACCCTAATCACTTAAAGCATAGAGAGAGAGAGAGAGAGAGAGAAACTTTATTTAGATGCCAAGAATCACCCTTTTGATCATGTTAGGTTTGGAACTCATTCGATGCTTTGTATCTCCAATCTTTTAGCTTTAAAAGATCAAATCATAAGATTTACATTCTCACGCAAACATCCATTTTTGAGCTAAGTTATGTCATCATCATATTCTCTATATCTAGCAATATTAGACCAATTTAAGTCATCCAGCCAACAAGCAAAAAAATCAAACTTCATGGCAAGGTTTGCTAAATTGTTTGGTTCGACCTGTATTTACGGGTTCGGTCATCAATCCATACGTGAATCACAACCCAAATCGGATGGTCAGGTTCATGAATCTGATCGAAATTTTTTCCTTGATTAGGGTTTGTGACTTTTGGTTAATATATAATATTTTTTTCATGGAAAAATAATGGTATCCTTGAGATACTTCATAGATGATTAACAAAAATGCATTTTATCATCTCTATACATTTTAAAGAAATGACTTTTTGACTTTTAATGCTATAATATTAACTGTAATGTTGGATTTGGGCCGTCCCAAATCTAATCCATAGATCTCAAATAAAGCTAATCCAAGACCCAATTAAACTCTATTGTTGGAGATAGGCCTAATTGGGCCGAGTCCCTTATCGCTTGTACGTATGCTCACTTAACCTGTTCCGCAGGAACGCCCAAACCCAAAAAGGCCACCACTCTTCGCTTTTTCGAACGCCTTTCCTTGTTCGCGGCCCCAAATGCGTAGCCACCTTCGCCACCAATTCTCCCTCGAATAGGATTCTTTCCTTCCTTCCTTCGCTGCGAGGGTTTCCCGTGATCACCTCGATCAAAGCCTGCGTTCTTCGTGGCCGGTGATTCTAGGTGGTTGGGTGAAGATGTTGGACGTGTCTAGGGTTCAGAAGGAGCTGGCGGAGTGTAACCGGGACACAACCATCTCCGGGGTCAGCATCGCCCTCCACGATGGGGGGAGCGACCTATCTCACCTATCCGGCACCATCTCTGGCCCCGTCGCCACCCCCTACGAGGGCGGCACGTTCCAGATCGACATTCGATTGCCCAGTACGATTCCTTTTCTTTGTTCTCTGAAAAACGTGATCTTTGGTTGTATCTTTGAAGCGATTGTCTGGAAGGATTCCCTTATTGCTGGAGATTATGGCTCTTTTGGATGGCATTCTTGATTCAATGCAAATGATTTAGGGTCTTTCTCTTTTTCTTTTTGTAAATTGAGAGAATCAATACGAATATAGACGGATAATCTTTATGTTCTTGTTGTGGAAAGAACGGTGAGATCAAGGAGGGATATGGTTGACTTAGAAGCAATAATTTGTACAAGAGAGGAAGAATCGGCCAACCTTGGTTCAGATGATAATTCATAGAGATGGCCAATTTCTTTATTGAAGGTACCTTTTTTTTAAAAAAAAAAAATTTATCAAGCTGTCCAAGAAAAGGGCTAAATTAAAGTGAAAATTGTTTGGTTCAATAAAGTTTTGAAATTTTCGTCCGATGACTATATTGGTTGGCAGTTAGACTGGTACGGAATTGGTATGGATCAACTTGCTGATCCTTGGTGCAAGTGGATACCGCTCATCCCATATACAAAGAGGGAGAGAAGTGGGGGAGAGGATGAGGAGGCACACCAATAGGAGGAGAAGGTGGCAATGATGCTGTGAGGCAGAGGAGGAGTCAGAGGAATAGAAGAGAGAGACGGAGAGATCTTGGTACATACTCAGATCCATATGTACCAGAACTCCATACGTACTAGTCAGGGTTAAATGTTGCACCATAGCCTGGTCCAAAGAAAATGATGGAGAGAAGAGGGGGAAGGAGGGGGGAAGGAGAAGAGGAGAAAGAGGAGGAGGCAGAGGTGGCGATGCTGTGGGAGGGATAAGGCGGTGGAGGAGGGAGAAAGTGTGTGCATGAGAGATAGGGTGCGAGAGAAATAGAAAAAAAATAAAAAAGACAAATAGCTGTTACAAAATTAAAAAGTAAAAGTTGGTATTTGTATCGGGCACTAAGCATACTACCCGATACAATTTGGTACTGAGCTATTTCCCATCTAGTGAGTCCAGTATGGTGAGCTTATTAAGTGGTACAGTCCATACCAGTATGATGAGCTATTTCCCATACCTTCGTTTATGGAGAAACACTGATGAACAAAAACATCACACTTTCATACATCTTGCACATTGATATAGATTTGTACCATAAAAAATATGACTTCACACCACTCATATGTATGAAAGAATCTTAATTTCTTGATTTATTCTCTGATTTTCTAATTATAATGTCTTTTCTCTTTTAATAGTCTTTCCCAAGGTTTGACTTACCGGTCCGTATTGGTGTACCGATATATTGTCGGTACCGGTACGGGACCCATACTGGGTGATATGCACAGTGCATACCGTCCGGTAATATAATATAATATTTTTATAATATAATATTATATAATATAATATTAAAATATTAAAATATTTAAAAAAAGAAAGAAAAGGGGGCGACATCCCCGAGGCGACGTCGCCTCAATCTGTCTCCCCACGCGGGAGAAAAAGCGGCCACGGGCGGCGACGGCGCCCAGGCGACCTGCGGGCGGCGATGGCGCGCAGGCGAGGTATTCTTTCTTCCCCTCTTCTTTTTTTTTTTCTTTTCCTCTTCTTTTTCCCTTTGTCTTCCTCAATCGACCGCCGACGGTCGATTTCTCTCTAAATCGACCGCCAACGGTCGATTTCTTCTTCAATCGGCCACCGACGGTCGATTTTTGACGGAACCGTCCGGTAGCGGGCGGTCCGCGTACCGGTAACCTGACGGACCGGTATGTACCGCCCGGTACAGATCGAAATTGCAAACCTTGGACTCTTTCCAAGTAGAAGAAGAAAAGGAAAATGTAAACAGAAAAATACAATAAAGAAAATCACATCTCATAAATCAGAAACATATTTATTATTCCATCTTTCCTTTTTCTAGGGAAGATGTATTCCTTGTTTTTTTTCCAAAAAATATTCTTTATTGATAAAATGTATTATTGATAGGTTTCCTCTACTGTAGGTTCTTCAATCAAGAAGAAACTTTCTTAGGATGATATCTTCAATTGAATCCAAAACTATGCCCTTGGTTTTTCTTTGGAAACTGAAAATTAATCTAAGATTTGTCTCCTTCCTTCCTTCAGCTAACTTGCGTTTTCTTTCTCCTTGAGCAATTTTGATAACTGATTTAGGATTATGAAAGATAATTCTATTTGACAACTTATGAGACTAATTAAAATTGTCCTGCATCAATATGTATCAAGTACCATATGCATTCTATTAAAATGTTTACTTAAATAAATTTTAAATTTTTTCGACATTTAGTGCCAAATATATATACCTATCTTTGTGCACATGCATGTTATATGTTGAGTGCTCTCGTTAATCCTGTGCATGCATGTGTAACAGGTATTCATGTATTTGCTCATTCCCATATGTATGATCTATGCCGTTTTTTCATAATCATATGATCACCTGTGGTATGTTTTGGGGCTTAACCTTATGTCTCTTTGGTACTTATTTATACTATGTATTTCTTCCTTTATGTTATTAATGTAATGCATAACTGAAGTATTATAGGTTTAGTTTAGAAATTGATGGTGACTAATATATTTGCAGGTGGCTACCCCTTTGAGCCTCCCAAGATGCAGTTTGTAACAAAAGTTTGGTATGAATTTTATATGCATGTGGGAGAATTTTCTAGCTAGGAGCTTTACTATTATACTTTTCTTTTTCACAAAGTTTATTAGGTTTTTTTGTATATATATATAGAGGCCAGCTTCCAAGCTATTCCAGA
Source organism: Ensete ventricosum (assembly GCA_029747655.1). Taxonomy (NCBI): domain Eukaryota; kingdom Viridiplantae; phylum Streptophyta; class Magnoliopsida; order Zingiberales; family Musaceae; genus Ensete; species Ensete ventricosum. The sequence goes on along the minus strand of JAQQAF010000008.1, from coordinate 20,297,089 downwards.
TCATACTAAATTATCATGTATCTAAATCTCCTGTTTAGCATTTTTTTAAAAAGAAATCATTCAAGCTAATATAACTTAAGTGATCCTTCTGACGAGGTTGATGTCTATCCTTGGTCTTCTTTGGGCAACTTGGATTATGTTTCAGCTTGGCACTGTTTTTTCATTTTCTGTAGACATTTTTCCCTTACTGGTATTATATAATGAATATTATTAACAGGATCTCTTGGCAGGTTGATTATGTTTGTATCTTTATTATTGAACAAATATAAAAAAATTGCTTGACCAAATCTATTTGGTTGATGCTAAATGATAACAATGTGGCAATTCTAGTGTATATGAAATGATTGAAAATTGAGGTTTAAATGCTCATATATAAGCAAGGACGCAAGTTAATAAAATGATCTTCATTTTGGTAGGTTGTGTCCATACAATTGTTTGCTTCAAGTTTGATAGTGATTTTAGTCTTGAATAGCTTGTTAGTGATTTTAGTCTCGAGTTTTTAGGTAAATTTGTTTGTCTTTTTTCTTTAAGAGGTTGACATGAACTTAAGATGAGGGGGTTCCAATTAGGAGTGTATTGGGGAAGATGATACAGATTTTGATTATTACCTTCTTTATCTCAAATTTTGATCGCAGTAGACTAGTGTTGGTAGAAAGTGCTTAAATCATAGTAAAGTTAATTGAGATATTTATTTATTTCTTTATAAGCTTATATATAATGATAGATTCAACAAGTTTATTGTGTTATATGCTATGCTCCAGTCACAATCATTGGATCATAATGTCACCACAACTGGGCCATATATCATACTTAATAGGCCGGCCAAGGGGGATTCCACTAAGAGGATATGGGGAAACATGATATGGAAACTTTGATTATTTCCTTCTTGATCCCAGATTTTCAATTTATGGTATTCTCCATTTTTTATTAGAAAATGATTGAATTATGATGAAGTTAACTAAAAACTATTGTCTTTCTTATTATCTTTTATTCGTTGATTGAATTAATGAGTTTGTTGTTTTGAATTGGTGTGATGCACTCATTTATTATCATTGGATCATTTTCACATGTTAAGGGCCCAATTGACCATATTTTATAGACTAGGTGATGTAGAAGTGCATGAAGGGACTTGGTTCACAATTTTTATTTTCTAGGATTTGAAATGTGAAAGAGAAAGAGGTAGAAAGAACAAGATAAAATAATACATGGATGTATAAACTTGGAACACATGGTTCTTACCAGCCTTACTGTTGAGGATTTTTTAAATCACCACATGGTTCTGGTACCAAACCCACCTTCACCACTTATCCTTTGCATAAAAGAAAAAAAATGAGTTCCTCAAACATGTCTCATGCATGAATCATGGCATTGCCCCATCAAGGATGAATAGTAGAGTCACTCTGGCTCAACATTTGCTCCCAGGGATGAAGACCTCACTTTTCTACACTCATATGTGGATAATGTAATTGCCATTGGAGAAAGAATGTGACAAACCACTTGCACGTGATGAGATTCGAGGTTTCTAATGTCAACTGTACTGGTTGGCATGTAATGGTTGTTTACTAGTCAAACCAAGTACGGATATTGAAATAATATAGCTTGGTATCAGTATGCTGTTGTTCATTTTTATTTTCTCAGAATATTAATTAGGAAAAGGAAGCAAGAACTGTGGAATGGGAAAGCTTATGTAAGTCAAATCTTGATGTTTTGTTCTCTTTATTTCTGAGTTAAGATTTGTTTCCTTAAATAGTTCTTCTATTAGTTTGGTTTATGTATATAGAGAAAGACACCCCCTTTTGAAAGCTATGTTTTTCGACACCCTTGCTGCTTCTTCAAGCAGGGGTTAATTGTTGCCTATATGATGTTTTCAGCAAGGATTTACATTGATTTGAAGATATACCTAAGTAAAAAGTGATTATGTTGGATCATAGATCCATGTTGGTATTACGATTTTGTGACAACTATACATCAGTTTTGATTGTTGGACTATATAAATATTTTGGGAGTTCTAATATCTTTTACATGGTATCTTGTTAAGTGAGAGGTCTGTTTTGAGTTTTGATTTTAATTATTCTTCTTTATTTGTCAGATTGGTGATTGGAATTTGAAGTTTGTGTATGCTGCGTCTATTTTCATGTACTATTCATGTTTCTTCCTCAAATAGGTTTTTTGCTTCATTTAGTACTTATAGCAGGATAAATATGGCTTCTGCATATCACATGCTTTTCTATTGTAAAAATGAGTTGACTCTAGAGCTCTGATTATAGCACCAATTGGGCCTGCGTTATTTGCTCGCATGTTTTTGTTGAAGGCACCCAAACATTAGCAGTCAAAATGGGGCTATCTGCTTGGACATTCTCAAGGATCAATGGAGCCCTGCCCTTACATTGAAGACTGCTTTGCTTTCTCTGCAAGCTCTACTCTCAGCACCTGAGCCTGATGACCCCCAAGATGCTGTTGTTGCTCAGCAGGTCTAAGAGAACACACTCTTCCCTCTTGTATGAATACCAAAATGGAGTTGATAGTTAGTATTCATGGCTTTTTTACTTTTATCTCTTCCACATTGGACAGTATTTGCGTGACCATCAGACGTTTATGGCCACAGCTCGGTACTGGACGGAGGCATTTGCTAGAAGGTCATCTGTTGGCATTGAAGAAAAGGTACAATTCTTTTTGTATGTATAAGAAAAAAATATTTGATATCTGTTGACTGCATTTTATGGTGGATCCAGGTCCAGAAGCTGGTGGAGATGGGTTTTCCTGAGGACCTAGTGAGGAGCACACTGGAGAGCGTTAATGGTGATGAGAACCAGGCTCTAGAAATGCTCTGTTCCAGCTAAAATCTGTTTACTTTCTGTAAATTGTGCATCTATATGGTTAAACACTTGCACAAACCCATTTGTCTCCCTAAACAATGCTGATATTAACCTGGTATGATAGTGATTAAATTGGTTAAAAGCTTGTTTTGACCAATAGTCTCGCTTACTTCCTTTGTTGACAGGTTTTTGATTGTAGGACTGTTTGTGTTTGGTTAAAGAGGTTTCAGATGTGTGCTGACCCATTAAAAAATTTGACCTTCAACTGAAGGCAGGTTTCATTTTGATCCCTCTCCAACTAAGATGATATGACTCCTACTATTGTGATTGCTTGATTTGTAGCTTCAAAGCCTTTTCTGCCCCTTCATATTTTTCCCAAGTCTTTCTAGTTAGATTGACACCTTAAGCAGGATCGCTCATTATGATTTTGTCTAATTCTTTGTTAATTTGCCCAATTATTTCAAGTACAAGAGAGCTTCTACTTCTGCTGCTCTCTCTTCTGTGCAGTAGTTAATCTTCATTTTCATGAATTGGGTGGTTAGGCTCGATGTTTCTTGATGCTACATCCCGTCCTGATGTTTTAATTTCTGGTGATTAGTAGTTTGTGTTTCATACAGGATCATGACATTGAAATAGATCTGGTAGCATGATTCAAAGATTTGCTCGGGAAAATTGACTGCATGGTACACAACCTTTCTTGAGAGTGGATGTCAACTTAATATGCTTGATTGACATTAATGGCTGTGTTTTGGATAAAATATGGTATTAACTTTTGTATCTATTCAATGGTTATGTAGTCTATTGCAGCTATGTAAGGCTACTGCAAAAAGATAGCTTAATTTACCATTTTCTTTTTACATGGCATTCTGTGTCACTGTAGAATATCTAAATCATAAATGTTTTGTTCCCTTTTTGGTTGAGCTTATCTTTTCAGGACAATCTCTTTGCATTTAATAATATAGTATATATGTATGCCTTTTTTTATTTGCAAGATAGTATGAGAAATTAGTATAAGGGAGGGAGGGAGGGAGGGGGGAGAGTGGGTGGTGGGGGATAAAACAATCTATCTCCACCTATCAAAATTGAGAAGGTTAGATCTGGTCTGATCTTATTTTTTTGACCAAAATTGGTCAAACTCAACCAAAGGCACATGAAACTGATGTGTTTGGTGATTAGTCCCACTTAACTGCCCTTGAATTGAGCCATCCAACTCCTGTTTGTGTCATTTAATTGACCGAGTCAAGCGGTCACAATGTTTGACACGGGATGGACTCCAGAATACATCCTTCTGAGGGGGGTAAGGTTTTGGTTTCCTAGCTCTCCAAATAGTACCACATTAAAAACAATCCCATCAATGCTTCTGGCCAAGTCGTCCTCTCACCCGACACTAATCCCTATTTGATGATACAAGTAATTTGACTTGTAAGCAATTGATTGCTGGGAGAGAAATGACCCTTTTGACTATTTATTTATTTATTTTTGTTTTCTCTCTTCTTTATAAAGCATAGTCCATCCAACATCGAACTAATTGTGATTAAAAAAAAAAAACTTATCGAAGCAACTATCAATATTATTCTTCTCTACTTCACTGGTCTACAAGAAGTATAATGTTTTATAGGGAATTGTATATAGAATCAGCATATTCATTCTTACCAATTTCATTAAAGCTCAAGTTAATTACTTTTGAATATAGTAAACAATAGCTAACTAAATTTAAAATATTTTAAAAATAAAAGTGATTCTTATTGTCATAATAACGAGTGGTGGAGTTTTTAAAGAGTATTAATGTTATTAAAAATCTCAGTCACAATCAAACAACAGTAAAGTAGTTGGACAACAGCATACACGTTGACCAAAATGATATAGCCAATAAAGAGAGACCCCCAATAATGAACCCATTTGATTTTGCCTCTTTGGTCCTGCCCATATTATATTTTGTCAAGACAAAAGATCTGACTTGGTTAGCAATGCCTTGTCTAACTAGGATTCCTCATGGTGTTATTTATTGGACTATGATCCTAATTGGAAAATGGACAATTAGTCTTCGCCCTCCATAGTTGGAGGATTGGAATGTGTTTGTATAGTCAGTCAACACTGAATCCTAACCATCGTAAAAAGTCAACCTACAATCTTAGCACAGTCACAATCCACACTAAGACGGAATATCATTCCCATCATCCGAATTAATTAAGATGGACAATGTCCATTTTTGAGAAAAAAAAAACATGTAATAATTCATTGCTCCTACATGTTTGCAACAAAAAATAAAATAAAATAAAAAAAATCGTCCGTGTGCATTAATTTTTGTATAAAATAAATAAAATTTTATTTTGTGAAAGAAATGAGCATGTTTTTATTTATTTTAATACAAATAAATAAAAAATTTTTATTGTCTCCTTTCGCTGAGATTGACTTAAATAGTTATTTTTCATTAAAATAAAAAAGAATTAAGCCCACCGTGTAGTATTTACATGCAAGCTTAGTTTCTTTAAAAAAAAAAAAATTATTTTTTGTTTCTCCATTAATGATGCTCTTGGAGTTAATTCACGTCCTCACAGTATTTTAAACTTTATATGTAGATATCCTCGGTTTATTACTGTAAAGGACTATGAAATAGTAATAAAATATCATAACAATAAAGCTTACTTTCTGTATCAAACCCTATGGATATTTATTTCCTAACAAAGAAAAAATAATTTTGAACATTTCATACGGATGAACACAATTATAACTCCTTTATGACAAACTAAGCAAAAATTATTAACAATAATGATAATTAGTACATGATCTCTAATTGGGGCAAATCTATTTGATTTCTCTGTTCCCAAAATATTCCTGTTCTTCACGTTGAATGGAAAAGCAGGCGACCGAGCCAGCTACTCACCACGTGGCCCATCCTGCGAACCCAAAGCCATGTGTTGAGTTTTCCTGTTCGGTTAAATCAGGGAACACGGTATACCGTCTCACACGAAACGCGATGATGTCAAAGTTCTGGATTATGACATCACCATGCACTACGTTAAATGGGTGTTGCCAGCGATGCGCAAAACATATGATCCGAAACCAAAGCAAAATGGAAAGAGAAGAAAGGCGAGAGAGAGAGAGAGAGAGAGAGCGGACGACATATCTCGCCCTCCCCCAATCACCAATCTTCTTCACCAATCGCTCTCGTCGGAGGGGTGATAGCCAACCGCCAGACGCGGCGGCGGCCGTCGGCATAGTCCCGGAACCACGCGCGGTGGTGGAGGTAGTCGCAATAGAGGAGGATCGTGGTGGTGATCCGGTGGCTGTTGTAGCAGGGTGCAAGTCTGAGCCCTAGGAAAGATCCTTTCTCTGCTGTCCGCAGGCAGGAGATTCGTGAGGGGTCGAAATTTGTCTGGGGGGACGAGGTGGTTTAGAGGCGCCGGCGAGAGGTAATGCACGTCGGCCCGCCTGCCCGAGGCTCGGATCTCGGCGCCGTCGGCATGGCGGCTGATGCGGAGGAGCCGAGAGTGTACGAGGCTTGGAAAGGAAGCAACGTAAGTGCTGATCTATGCCCTGGAACTTCATTGACGGCTCTGTCCAGCTTGATTGGTCGAAACGCTAGCGACTTGCTGTTTGGAGAAATTAGTCTTTGGGAAATTAGGGTTTGGTCGTGTGATCTGTTCGCAGGAGGACATGAGAAGTTGAAGTTTCAATTTTTTGGGTGTTTATACTGCATTTGTTTTGTGTTTAAATCTGAAGTTGTCTTCGTTCTGTGGTTGAGTATGAATTTGAATGGTCATCTAATTTGCATTTTTGGTCTAGACTTTCTGTGCAATAAACAGGTTTCAACTTTTTCAGCTTCTTTTTGCTTGTTATCCAATTGTAATCAAGCTGCAATATCTGTGTGCATAATTCTGTCAATAATTTGACCTTGTTACTTAGTTGTAGAATTATGTTGTATTGTTTCATTAATTATTGAAATGGCCTCATTGAATATTTTAACTCATTGTTATGCTCTGGAATTTAACTAAATAATCATAACATGGTATGCATAATTAGGATGCTTAACTTTTATTAGGTGTATCCTAATTCATAGAATACAATAATTTACATGCGCTTTTGCCGGTCATGTAAGTTCAAATAAAAGTCATGTCAAGAGTACCTTGGTGCCTATTTTAGGCATGTCAGATCCATTCAATTTCCTGTTTTGTGTCAGTTGAATTATTATGGCACTTGTGAATAAACCAACCTGTATCTATGGTGTATTGATTTCCTGTATGGGGAACTTCTGAAATAGTTATAGCTCATTCAATAAATATGTTAGACTGAAGATGCTATAGTCATCTCTACAATCAAGGAATTGAGTAGTTTTTTGTTAATTTTAGGGTTCGTTTTTTGATAATTATTTAGGAAACTTATGTGTTAATTCCATGAAAAATGTGAAATAATAGAAATTTTATATGAAGCTGAAAACAGAGAAATTTTTAGTCGGCTTTGTACTACTTGAGAGCAAAGCTTTACCTGTTAACGCCTATAACAAGACTAAAAGTTCTGGGTCTATAACATGTCAATCTTTTGATGTAGTCTTAAAGTTCTTATACTAAACGACTCAACCTTAGAACCTAAGAAGAGTCTTGGTGTTCTGTGATAATGAGCAATACCAGCTTACATTGATTCAGCTTGTGCATTACTTTGTGATCACTTTTTGTTTTCTTGACAAGTTGAGTGGCTTATGTTTATTGTTTGCCTCTATTTTGACTTCATTATATATTGAATCATTGCTATAATTTTGTAACAGCTGTGCAGATTTTTTGTTTTGGGATGATTAATACTAGGAGTTCTCTATTGACATCTTTGCCATATCTTCTGCAGATATTTTTCCTTCAAGGAAGATTTATATTTGGTCCCGATGTGAGATCATTGTTTCTCACCATATTCCTGATTGTTGCACCTGTTTCAGTCTTCTGTGTGCTTGTTGCCGGAAAACTAATGGATGATTTTTCTAATACACTGGGTGTACCTGTGATGGTGATAGCTGTTGTGTTCACTTTGTATGTAAGTGTTTCTTTGTCTTTGTTCCTGTATCATGAATTTTCCTATGATTTCTAAATGCTTTATTTTGGATGTTGCTTTCAAGTATTTTATAGAGACATTGAAAAATGAAAAAAAGATATGATGCGTCTGAAAATTCTGACAACTATATAAACGGTTGCTAATGTTTTGGAAAATCTCCAATTTTGGCCATAAACTGCATCTGTTACTCCCCTCTTGCACAAGCATCTTGGATAAAATACCAACTAGTGATCCTTGTTTTCTGAACCATAAAATTCTGCTTTGGATATTATGACCTGGACTTCTTTATTGAAGATACTAGCTTCCTTTCTTGTTTACAAGATCTTCAATGAGCATGTTGTTTAGATTTGAAGCACTGAACAAAGAGAGTTTCTGATTTATTGAACTTTTTGTAGGTTATGCATATATCAATTTAACCGTTAATCCTGCAAGTAATCTCCTTTGGTTTCAAGTTTCTATGCAAACAAGACTTTCTGGATTCTCTTCTGAAGCTAAAAATCTTTTATGGCCTGTATCTACTATTTAATATGAAATTCTTTTCTCCAAGTGTAACTTCCATCTGATATGATGATTGAATTGCAATAGCTGTTTGTGAAATAGATGTGCTTCTAAGATCCTTAGATTGTTTGTAGGAACAGAAGCTGCCACTCTGATAGCTGCATATAAGTTTTTGGTGTAATGGGCTCAGTTGACACAATTTGTGTCTTATGCTCTATAATCAGTCAAATTGGATCTTGATTTCTTTTATAGTTTTTTAAAGGTATTTAGAAAATGAAAAAATATTATTTATTTTATGATTTAGGAGATATTTCAATGTAGTTTCATTTTGATAAGTGTCTTGATTAGTAAACATAGACTGCTGTTTATCAGTTGTTAAGATAGGGCTTTATAGTGGACATAGTTTTGTTTAATGATTAAAGATTGATATGGATTTTAGCTATTAATATATATTTAAGATGGCTCAGGCTTCTTGAGATTTTGTTTAATTATGAAAGATAGATACAAGTATTACTTATGATCCCATATTTGAAATGGCTCAGGTTCTATTTCCGTTCTTCCTCTTTATCTTTTCTTCTTTCTTACAAAATATATCTTCTTCCTTGTGGACTTTTATCCACCTGTTTATCTTCCGTACTTATATTAACTCTAATAATCTCTATATATCTATAAATTCAAAATTTCTTGCTTAAAGTAATATTAGAGTTAGGAACTGTATGTACTTAATTCATTGGTAATTCCTATATTCTCATCTTATTTCACTTTTTTTTTGTACAAATTTATAATCTCTATATACATGCGGTATTCTCGTTATTCTCATTTTTAAACTGAGTTTTGTATTGAATGTTCATCCAATAATCTATATAGCAACTACATTTTTTCTAGAAATTTTTTTGACACATACAATTATCATTGATGAGGAACAATGTTATAATGTCATGACATTGCAAAGAATGGACAAATAGAAAAAAAGAGAGAAGAATGAGGTAGGTGAGAGACGTATTTTCTGGGTTCCCTCCTCTTGAATTGAGGTTGATCTAGTGAAATGATCACTGCAACTAGGAAAGCTTCTTTTGCAGTAAAGCCAATTTTGGCAAGACTAAGTCTATCGACAAATAAAGTTATGTTGTTGCTTCCTGTCCAACAGAAAAAGATTAAATATGCTGTTGGTTCCTCTCAACCATTAGTGGATAGTCTCTGTGCTCAATCAAATAAATCATGCCAGCAGCTCTCTCATTATTAGTGAATTCTTGATCAATTGCGGTCTCTTGCAACCTTGTGCTCTTGTCTTGTTGGTTAACCAATCAAGGGATCCTTTTCCTAAATTTAATAACTCTTCTTCTCTCAATGGATCTCAAAAGCTAGTTTTGCCTTTATAAGATCATACTAAATAAATTTCTCACTTGATTAGAACATACTAAATAATTAATTAAATTATACTAAATAATTTCTCACTAGAAATGTATCATTATAATTTGAAAATATATCTACATATTTTCCTTTAGCAAGCTCATGTTTCTATTTGTTTTAGTTTGTAGTCACATATTTTTTTGATTCTCCGAGAAGTTGCAAGGAGAGAGCTTGCAATGATGATTATATTATATGAGCATCTTAGTTTGATATCAAACACAATGGTTTTAGAAGGTAATCTAAAACTCTTCAACCATTATTTAATGTGGTATCTCGATATATAATTAGGAGTAATATCATGAAAATTTATGAAATTAAGAAGGCTAAAACAATGGAATTAATTGAGTATAATGAGAATAAGATTGCCATTACTACAAACATATGGACTTCTACTAATCAGAAGAAGGGATACATAGTGAGGGATACATGGTTCTCACAGCTTATTTCATATGCTCGGCTTATGACAATAGCTAATGCTGCCATCCATATGAAATAAGCAATGACAACTATGTTTTCTGTTATTCTGGCTAGTAAAAGGTCACATGTCTGTAGTAATGACAATTCTACTATGATTGTGCTCGATCAATTTCTCTGTTTTAGTTTTCTCAATTTTATAGATTTTCATGATATCACTCCTAATTGTGTTTTGAGACACCACATTAAGTAATAGTTAGAGAGCTTTTAGAGCAAGGTTCGTAATTCGTATCGTACCAACATATCGATCAGCTGTCGGTAGACTACGTACCGAGCTGTACCGAGCTATACCGAGCATACCGACACATGATACACTAAGGTACTGAGCTGTACTGAGCATACTGATCCTCTATCTGACTAGTTCGTACCGAGCGGTATGATACGGTATTGCCAATATTGCTTTAGAGTACATTCTAAAACCATTATGTTCGGCCATTGAAATAGGGTACTTATACAATATAATCATCATTGCAAGTGCTCTCCTCATAACTTCTTGGTCAAAGTTGTATGTGCCTAGAGTGCTTTTACATTCACTTGTTTTGGAAAGTATCAACCTTGATTATCCCCAGATTCCTTTCACTAGGCTGTCCTGATAAGTCATACCAATAGCACCTCAAGTTTTTCCTATTTGATGAACCTCCTGGTACAAGGAGTAATTTTGAATTTGATCGTTCTGCAAACACACTTGTAATTCCACCAGTGTGTGAATCTATACAATCACAAAATCAACCACTTACACAACTTCCTATCATCATAAAACTGAACTTAACATTCAAAAATTCCAAGCATGAGAAGTATTTTAAAACTTTTACAAGACATTGATCATTTCCCGATTGATCAGTTGACATAATATGCCTATAATTAGACATTCAATCTATTAGTCAAAATATAGATATAATTTGGTGTATTTTCTTGGACAGATAGAGCAATCACTCAATTTTTCTTTGGGTATGGTTCAAGCACACAAGTAGAGTCATAGAGACAGAGAAATCACTCAGTTTTTATTTTTTGTTTATATAGTTCAGAGCACACAGTTAGAGAGGAAGAGAGATAAGGTGAGTGGCATAGCAGGTAGGTGTCATGCGGGGAGGGGTGTTGCTGCGGGGTCCCGAGAATTGGATGGGTGTCGTGGTGTCGATGGGGACTGGAAAGGTTAAATCGCTGATGGTTAAAAGGCTGTAATTGTGAGGTACTGAGGCAGTGAGGCTGTCGTGGGAGGCTGGGAAATGAAAATTATGAAATGAGGTGGGAAAGAGAAATCTCAGTTAGGGTTTTGAACTTTTGATGGAATATTTTATTTTACATTTTCTATTGTTTTGTTTATAAAAGTTTTATATGCATTAAAAAATTAAACACAAGATTGGTTTAGTGGTAAATGTTGGAATGTTAAGAGTCATAGGTATTGGATTCAATTCTCAAATATGTATATTTTTATGTATTTTATTAATAATAAATAAAATATATTATGTTTATATAATAATATAAACGGGGTGGGAGATGGTATGGGGATGGGATGGGGAGTGCTCTGTCTGTCCCTGTTCCATAATCGTGTGGGTAATAGAAAATGCCCCCATCCCGTTCATCCCCCATCCTCATCCCATTAGTAGCGGGTGCCCGCAGAATAATTGACACCTCTAATCTGAGCCAACCCACAGCTGAATTGGTATTGTTTGTTTTAAATTCAGGTTACTGAAATTAAAGCATGGTGATGGGCTTGCATAAAATTCATATATAATTATGGGAGAAAAGCTAGTCCCATCATCTAATGAAGTCCTCTAAAAGTGGTACTCGGAACTTCCCAAATATGACATTATCAAACAATTTGATTAACCTGTATTGTAATTATATTAGACTCTTGGACACCAAATAGACTTATAATTGGACTTCAGTGACTTCCTAATAGCTATTAGAAATCAACACGAAAATCAGTTCAGAGACCACTAATTAGAAAAGTCTATTCTATTCTGCTTGAAGGAAGGATATATGCTTTTTGAACCTCTCATCTCCCAGCTTGAATAAGAGGAGCTTCTATTAAGATTTAGGATTCAAACTGTCAGCTGGAAAATGTTGAGTTCTTATTTCCAAAGATGAGCTGTCTTTATTAGGAACACTTCTTTAGTCAGGAAATTCATCTCTAGGCTGTCCTGGGTTTTTACTTACAACTCTCATCCAAGATGTATTCAGAACCTACTGTCCTAGGTTTTGTTGGAGCCTTAGAGGCCCTTAAAGGATTTGGTTTTCCTTGCAGGATTTGGTTCGCCCCTAATAAGGAATGACTACGGTGGTTGTAGCCTTGTTGGTCAGCATAAACCTATGGAAGTTCAGGGCTGGTTCAGTATGAGTTGTATAGGTTTCATCTCAACAATGGGTTCACCAAATAACATTTTCCACTTCTACCTTGTTTTTTCCTTTTGAAGTTTTTGGGTCTGGAAATTGTCATGTATTATTTAAGGCAGTCCCGACTATAGTTGATGCGAACCTGGTTTCCAACAAATACAACTTTCTTTGAAAACTGTGAAAAACTGTTACAGAAATTGATTCAATTCACTTTCAGCTAGTGGGTACTAACAGGCATAACTTTCTTAGATTCCTCCACTGCTATACTTGGGTTAAGGGTCTGATCTTTTGCGTGCAATGTAAGGCTGTGTCTATCTAGCTGGCTCAGAAAAAAGCCTGTTGCTCTAGGTTGCCATTTTATTACCGGATCTTTTCACACATTATTTTGACTTAACTGCAGCATATATTTATTTTATGGTAATTAGTTTGATTTTTAGATCCTGGGAGGCTATTTGTCATAGTGCAGTCATCAATAAAAAATATTTGAAAAGATGTTACTTTCTTGGTTATTTTGCTTTATTTCTCCTTCATTGACTATTATTTCTTTTGATTTTCTAATTTAGCTTATTTCAGGATGAAGAATGCAAGTAAAAAAGCTTAGATACCATGATTAAGTTACCATCTGGCTATAACCTTTATTATTTGGCAGTCTGTATGATAATATCACATTGTTCTTCCATGTAGATTGAGATTGCCAACTAGAACCCGACCTGTTTAAAAGGTATATATCAATTTGGACCTCAAATGCTAGCCTTTCGTGCCATCCATTTCACACGACCTGTTGACTCATTCAGATTTAACTTATCAGTTAGTAGTTAGTACCAACCAGCAGTCACTTATCAGCATATGGAACTTTTCAAACAATCTTATGTGTATAGTTGCTGAATGTTGTCAATACTAAGAATGTTGATTTTCTTGAACATCATATTCAGGATTAATCATTTGATATAGTTGATGTAAATAAAATTAATTATTACATTTGTTCTTCTATGTGATGGGATAATCTGGGTTATGTGACCCAGATTATCGGACCATCCATTTCATAGGATGTCTCTGTTTTGCAATGAGAGAGGAGATTTAAGGTACTTCTCAATGTCTTATTGGTTCCTTTACCCGATGCCTCACTTGCATAGGACATTAAGGTCGTGATTTTAAATAATAAATATTTTCTGGATACTTCTGGGTTACCTAGATCTTAAAGCAGTTCCCTTGGATGCTATCATATTCATGATGAGCAGTGAACCATTAGAAATGGACTAACGACTGCTAGACTTTCTGTTGATATTATAGCTGGAACATTCAACTGCTACTAGCAGATCTCATCGATTTGTTCCTTTTTTCTTCTGAGTTTTCATTTCTCTTATACTATTTTTGGTGCATTATTTTGTGAAAATTAGTCTGTCGCTGAACAAATTAGGGTTGATATCTACGTACTTAATATGACCTAAAAGTTCATAATGGTTTTAATAAGCATTAATAGATAGGTGTTTGTCATGAATGAATGCATGTTTTCATATACATACTTTATGTCTTAATTATTGACATAAGAAACTGTTGATCAAAGTCTCCCTTTGCAAGCTGTTTACTTCTCTTTTCAGTTTGTGATAAAATATCCAAAGCCATGAGTGAAAGTGATGAAATTAGTATGGTATTTTTAATTGTTAATGCTTGCCATATTTTTTATGAAATAACCAAAAGCTTTTAGAAGTTTGCATGTGCCCTTTGATATTGAGCAATACAAAGACACCAGAGGAGAACTTAAGCTATAGGGGATAGGGCAATGTGAAATAGCTGGAGTATCTATTTGACAAGATGGACTTTAATTTAGACCAAGGTTTGCTGTTTCTGGTACTGGACCCGTCGCGACGATCTGGTGGACTGGTATGTACCATCAGCACTGGTGTACTGACTCATAGTGTGTCGGTATGTACCGATGTTTTGGTGAGAAAGAAACAAAGGGAGAATAGGAAGGGGTGGTGGAGGAATAGAGGAGGGAGGGAGGAAGGAAGAAGGAAGCAGAGGAAGTAGTGGAGAAGGAAGAAGAAGAAGAAAGAAGAGTAGGAGAAGCAGCAACGGCAGGGGCGGTGGCATCGTATGCAAGAAGAGGACTCTGATTTGGGTGTTTTTTTAAATGTTAAGTTGGATGAGGCCCCACCACTCGTCTAATTTTTATTATTATTTTAATCGAACTGCTGGAAATGGGGGTGGTCCTTGTATCAGCCCATGCCCAGACTGGCATATACCTCCTATACCGTACAATTCTGAGCAGTACAGCTATCCTTATTTAGACATCCTAGCTTGCTAACAGAGAAATTGTATGTTTTCTCCATCAACTTTAATAAAACATAGTGTGTTTCAGAAAATTGGACAGTAACATATCCAAAAGATTATAATATATTGGAGTTGTGGATATTGAGATGGATGTCTGGCATCATATAGAATCAAACTGAGTGTGTTTAGTCATCAAAAGTTAAGGGTGATATCAATTTTGGAGGAACTGAGTTAAATTGGTTAAGATGGTTTGAATGTCTTAATAAATATCAGTATATTGTTAAGGCAAGGTGAATTTACAAAGACTGGTGGGGCCAAAGGAGAAGAAATAAAGACAAATGATGATTGTTAAAACTGATAAAAAATTGAGTTGTAGTGGCTCCAATTAAACGGCATGTTTCTGTTAATGGAGCTCAATGGTGGGAAAGGAGGACCCATGTAGCCTGTCCAGATAGCTAGGAACTACAATGAGATATTGCAGTATACACCCACTTTAATTTTATTTGTTAGTCCAAACTTCAAGCTTGCTATTTCAAAAGTCAGAACACTGTTGAATTTTGTAAAAATTTCTTTAAATCTATTGGACTCTGGGTAACTATTGTCATATAAAGTTGTTGCAGTCTCCAGCAATCAATTTTATTACCTCTTTGTTATTTCTCTTCTTTTTTTCCATGCTAAGGCATCCTTTTTCTAGTCCCCTATCACCATTGTGATATGTCTGGTGCCAACTGCTAGTTGTGTACAAATATGATAGCTTCTGTATCTTCAATATAATACATCAATTAAGCTCAATAATATTTATTATAAGAAGCTTCTTCTGCTTGTGTCTTCCTTTTTACCTTCTAACCCATATAGTGACCCCTATATTGATTGCCTACTGAAAAGTGCCATTTGACGAGGTTAGCATGTTTACATCAAAGATTTGACATGGTTTTATGAACTATTGATCTAAGTAGCATGATTATCATGCTACCAGATCAACTTTTGAAACATGGTTGGACCAGCCAGGACAGGACAATAGTGTTAGTCATGTCTAATTGAGATTTACTGGCCGGAACATCTCTTGCTGAACTGGCAGTTCACGTTGATGCCCCCTTGAGTATGTTGATCTGTATTTGGAATTACCAAGTGCCAACTGTAGAGTACACAGAACTTGTATTTGCATGAGACATATTGTTCATCCATAAGAAGACACTTTTGGAAATCAGAATAATACAAACCTATATCTGACTGTTTTTATCGTATTTGGTGTATGCCACTTGCAGATCATGAAATGCAATTCATTGTATTACCCAGATTTTCTTCTTCTTTTGTAATGCGACAAGTAACTATTGAACTATACCTACATAGCCTTTGTGCACGGTATCATTGTCTTTGTATTCATTATCCAAAGTGTGATGACGTATTCACTCTGTCAGCTAGATTTGCTCTTTTCATAGTACTGTAACTATGTATTGAATGAAAAAGCAACATAGTCAGTGCATGATATCATTGTACTTGCATTATATCTATCAAAGTTTTTTTTCTCAAATTATTACTTAGATTTTAAGTATGACATTGGCTTTGCATTTCAGGATTTAACTCTTCTACTTCTTACCTCTGGTAGAGATCCGGGTATAGTGCCTCGTAATGCACATCCTCCAGAACCTGAACTTTATGAGGGCAATAATGAAGTTGGAGGTGTCCAAACTCCACAATTACGGTTGCCCCGAACCAAGGATGTAAACGTGAATGGGATGACTGTAAAGGTGAAATATTGTGACACTTGCATGCTTTATCGGCCTCCTCGTTGCTCGCACTGCTCAATCTGCAATAACTGTGTGGAACGTTTTGACCATCACTGCCCATGGGTTGGGCAATGCATTGGGCTTGTAAGTTGCCAATCCTCGTACAATTGTCAAAGTTAGTTTTCTATATTGGTGTGCACTAACTGAATTTGCAAATGAATATGCCTAATGACTAATAAAATCCTGGAACCGTATGCGATATACCTCTGTTAGCTAAATATTAGTATGAAATATTGTTATGAGTTTCTTGTCACAAAGATGGCTCTTGATGAAAGGCAGTTCTATTGGGACAAACTTTTTTTCTGGCTGTTGCTGATGCCTGTTATCATTGATGCAGCGGAACTATCGATTCTTCTACATGTTTGTCTTCTCAACGACTTTGCTATGCCTCTATGTCTTTGGATTTTGCTGGGTTTGTATAGTGAAAATAAAAAATGCTGAACAAATATCTATTTGGAGAGCAATGACCAAGACTCCAACTTCCATTGTTCTCATAATCTACACTTTTATATCAGTTTGGTTTGTCGGAGGCCTCTCTATCTTCCATTTATATCTAATGAGCACCAACCAGGTAATACTTCCAGTGACTGCTTATTGAAAGTTCAGTTAGGTATCTTCCCGTGATATGCATTGACCAGTTTTCCCTTTTCTTTGATAGACAACTTATGAAAACTTCAGATACCGTTACGATCGGAGAGCTAACCCATATAACAGAGGAGTGGTGGAGAATTTCAAAGAGATCTTTTTTACAAGCATCCCTCCGTCAAAGAACAAATTCCGGGCAAGGGTGCCACGAGAACAAGGATTTCAACCACGTTCATCAGGTGGAGGTTTCATGAGTCCAAACATGGGCAAAGCAGTGGGTGACATAGAGATGGGTAGAAAGCCTGTGACATGGGATGAATTAAGGGCAGTCACACAGGTTGGTGATCTGGAAGAAGGTCTAAGCAATAGAAACATAGCGGATGACAAGGATGGTGAGCTTGGTGAAGTTTCTCCAGATTTAAGCAGGGAGGTTCTGGCATCAGGGAGCGTGGAAGTGCAAGCTACAACACACCATAGGCTCTCAAGTTGGGGAAGAGGTCGGAGTTGGGAGACACCGCCTGAGGTTCAAGCTGTAGCAGCTGCAGTAGGGGAAACAAGTAGGATGGGCAGCGGCAGTGGAAGCAGCATCATGGCTCCAGGAAACTCATGAGGTGTTCAGATAGTGGCAAGGTCTTGAAGGCAGGGATTTTATAGATTTAGGATGTGCATTAGGAACTATCTGGTGTTGGTTAATGTGATCTCTTGTGTGAGCCATCTAGTGGGGTTGGGTAATATATATTTCCAGATAACTGCCCTCTGCTAATTTGGTCCTTTTGATCTCTTCTGACTTCCACGTTCCCTCTGTTTCTTAACTTCTGCTGCGGTATGGTCATCATCTTAGTTTGACATTTGAAGACATTGGTTAAGGGCTGAACCTGCTTTGCTTGGCGTGTGTATATATTTGTGTTTTGTGATTTCAGAGAACTTCTGTATTCACGAAGTCCTACCTCTGATAATTTTATTATGTTTCTAAGTGATTTATATGTCGTGTCTCTTTATGTTGTCTTTTCCTCAAATGGGATGATTACAGTACACTGATGCTCTATCTTGTTAGAACTTGTCATCAATAAACTACTGATATGTTAGTGTTGAAGGTTGGATTTTTGAATTTAACATTTTTGCTGGTTTTTATTTTCTCCGAGGATATAAAAGTTATTGATGTTTGTTTTACAGTCACATTCTTTGTGGTTATAATACTTGTGATTCACTTTACAGATTTACTTCTCCTAGGGTTTGAGATAAATAGGCAAGACGGCTTCACTGTGCTTGAGAATATATTTATATTTTTAATACGTATTTAAAGAAAGGGGTCTATTAGAGAATACATGTATATTTTAAAAAAAGGTTTGGGGAAATGCATAGTTGTAGTTTGATAAATAATATTTGAAGAGAGGGGTTCGGAGAAGGAAAATTGTATTCTAAATGAAGTATTATTTGATAAAATTATATTTCAGAAGTTTATCGAATCAAATTCCTCCTTCTAATATTTTAATATTTTTATTTTAATTAATAATTGAATAAAATAAATAAATAAATAGCTGTGTAATCTTATAAAAGTTTCCGTATGGTCTAGATATATAATAAAAAATGAAAATATTCATATAAATTTATAAATAAATAAATAAATTTTTATCTTATAAAAGACATAAGTCCGATAGAGCAAGCGATACGGGAAGAGAAAATGACAGTTATGATTTGTATTATATAGGGAAAATCTTATGACTTTTAAAAATATCATAAGATATCTTAAAAAAAAATTAAAAAAAAATATTAACATCTATGCAGAAGCTCCTACTAGGATGAGGTTTGGAGTGGATCATTGGACTCATGTCTTTATACTCTTCATTTAGCTTTAAGATAAAAAGAAATTAAAGAATCAATCAGGGCAGTGAAGTCTTTAAAAGTGCTGATTTTCTCCTCTAACATAAAGTTGGACATCTTCCTGTAAAACAAAATAATCTACTAGTAAATCTCTTTTCACCACTTTCGTTTTTTTCTTTTTTATATTTTATGTTTCTCTATTCTTTCCCCCACTCGTTCAGACATTTTTGTTCGTCCAAAATCCAAACACAATTAGTTATGTAAACTTATCAATTTCATAAATAAAAATAACCACACAAGTTGATAATAATGTAATATTATTTAATATGATAATACGTATAATTATTTTTTTAAAAAAATATTTTAGTCCTATGATTTTAATCATGGACAACTTAAGTCCTGATGGGTTTATCGTGTCTAGAATAACCTATATATTTTAAAAAGCATAGCTTATATGTCTCTCACATCAAGTTCGAGTTAACATGCGTTAGAGTTTGCTTACGTAGTATGCTGGTTCAAAATAAATTATTAATATAATGACACATGTAATATAAGTTTGAAAAAAAATCATCTTGTCGAGGAAGAGAAAGCCACGCAGGTCGTAATGATAGACAAAGGCGAAGAGATAGAGGTAGGAGAGGTCAAATGCAGAGGTGAGGGAGAGCTAGACCACCACGTCATAGGCGTGACGAGTTAGGGCATAAGAGAGGACGAAGACGCCTAGGAGGAGGAAGAAGGACCAAGAGACCATTGTGTGCTTAGCTGTCACGAACTCAGGTTGTTTTGCCTAAGTCGTGTGATATCCTTGCGTGTCTGTTCGCAAATGTCAACCTCCCCCACTTATTCCTTCGACATCCTTATGGAAGTCATTGTAGATGCTGCATCTCCTTACCTTTTGCTTAATATTCGATCTTCTACTCTTGCTACAACACGCTTCTTAGCTCACAACTGCATTCTATCGCTATTATCAAATAGTCAAACTTTGATATGACATTCTACTTCAACTCGCCAATAATTGATTCTGGCTTGGAGTCAGCTAAGTTGTGCTGATCCTTGTTGATTCCTACGGATCCTTCTGATGAAGGAAAATAACTTCATTATTATGTGCCAGTATCTTAATCGTATCATGTCGCTTAAACTGAGTGAATGTTTGTTGGAGCTTTAACGAGTATCGTCTCGTAGACTTTAAAGTTTTTGAGATCCTTCCTTTACAAAATTTGCCCATCGATTCTTCTCTAACTTAGTTGTCGCTTCCAAGTCGGTTCGCATCACTTTCATTTTCGATTGACATTCTATTGGGAAATGAAGCGGACAATTTATTCTTAGTAGTATCGATTACCATTGGTGAGAATTTGATAACTATTGTCTTCCATTAGATTTCTTCGAAGAGTCTTTGAACTTGCGTAGAGCTTCTCTACTGGATAAATAAAAGAACTAATGTATTCAGTTTTGCCCATTCTCTTAACTTGAGAAGGCAAAGTTTACTTGACTCTGCCTACCTCTCGAGGTTGTTCTTTATGCATCGAACTAGTTACTAGCCTTCACCCACTCTTTGCTGACACTTCCGAAGCACCCAAGTGTTTACACTCTTTGCATTGAGTTAACTATTGTGATCCACCTTCTCATTGCCATTAAACTTCTAAAACGCAAGAAGTTTTGCCCGAAAAGAGCAAAATTTCACCCCAACTTAGAGCAAGTCTCTGGTAGTCTTGGTTGCCTATGGGATTGTACCGTTTCTCTATTATCTTTGTCGCCTACTATTTTGAGTAGAAAATATACAATATCATATATTGCCTGCTTCGTTCCTTGGTCGAGCACTCTTGCATCAACCCGAAGTCTTCTACTTTCAGCTATCTTGATGAAAAGCTCATTGATACTATTCTTATGAAGTTCTTTTGCCTCTACCCTTCAGGCTTTTCTTGGTACTTGGAGTTTGCCTATGCATTCTCCACCTTCTTGGTCTCTTTCACGACCAACGCTCTCTCTCCATGAGGCACGAGAATGATGACTCTATGGAAGTCCTACCTCTACGGTACCATAGCACTACCAAACCCATGGCACTACTATCCGTTGCCTTGCATCTGCATCCCTTTCTTCGTGATCGGTAGATCCGCCTTTGCGATATTATGACACTCCTTTGAGTTCACCTCCATTCTGACCTAGCATAACTTTTCGGTAGTTGAGCCCCTTTGGACTCGTCGTCGCTTCCTCGTCCATTTCGACCACTTGCTTCAACACTTCTATGTTCTCCGAGCAGTTCCACTTGGTTGATGGAAAGACAAACTACAACTCTCATGTATGGTCTCTGTCATCCTGTTGTAGGGCTTACGCTGATTCTGTTCTCCTTAGCTTCATTGGTAGCAACATTCACTTACCCGACCTTGTCCTCTGACATGTTAGACTCTCTTAAGCGAATATAAGCATTGGAGAAGTCTAACTCTCTAGTTTCTCCCTTGGTGGTACACAACCCCCATATGCTGATGACCAAGGCTTTCATCTGATGCAAAATTCGATTTACGCACGAAAGACCCGCCTCTATAGTGTTAGGATCAATTGGCACTAAGAGGGGGAGGGGTAAATCAGTGCAAGTGTAAAATCATATTTTAAATAGAACTTTTCATTTAAGTAAAATCAAAATCAGAAGCATTTCTTGGACTTGAAGGTGAATAAGTAAACGATTTAAAACACAGTCGAAAGATGATGCTCTTACCTTTCTAATTAAGAACAATTGAAAGTAGTAAATAATACAAGTAAAGAGCACTCATAATTTTATAGTGGTTCGGCCCCAATCTTGGCCTACGTCCACTTCTGAGTCATCTTCGTTGAGGCCCATCAGTGTCCACTATCGATCTTCTTTGGGTGAAGACCAAACCCTTACAAACTTTTTACTTATAAGGGAGACTCTTTACAAGAAATACAACACTTAGCTCACTCACTTCCCCTTTTCTTTTTCTTGCACACTTCTAGCACACCTTCTTTTTCACAAAGTTTTGCCCAATGACTTGTGTGAATACTTGTGCTAAATACAAGAAAACTTGGGGTATTTATATACCCTAATTATCTTTAGAAGAATGAAGCCAAAATTTAAACACACCTGAAAAATCGAGTACGGACGGTACAACCGTTTGTGCCGACAGTACAACCGTTAAAAGCCACCCTGAAAATAGGGTATAGGCGGTACAACCATTAGCCTGAGTGATCCAATTGTCGCCTGTTGCCTGAATTCCTGGGCGGCGATGGTACAACCATCTCTCACTAGCGGTACAACCGCTAGGATTTTCGGGAAAGTGATTCCTTCACTTTTCCAATCTCGACTTATACCTCTTGTTAACTAATTTTCAGGTCAACTAATTGAGCTCAATCTAAGCTCAATCCATCCCTTTAGTAGACTCGGTTGCCTTACATTTAGTTGATTTGGATTCTTTCTAAATCAAACTTAATTAGGATTCAATCCTTAACTACGACTCACTGATTACAACCATAAGGACCATCAAGTTAAACAATGACCTAACTCCCGCCAATTCGGTAGCCTCCGGCATTCTTGCGACTAGTTTATGGTCTTCCTCTGGTGATCTCCTAGCGTGTTCCCAGCGAGCTTCCCGATTCCTTCGGCGAACTCTCGACGAACTCCCACTGCATCGTCCGAACCTTGGCCCGATGCTCAAACTTGATCTTGGCCCATCATTTGGTTGTAGTTCCTTTTGTCCGTCGAAGTTAAACCTGCATTACTTCTTCTAACACACATATGTTAGATTAAACACTCATCAATTGATTTCATTATCAAAATCCGAGATTCTACAATCTCTCCCTTTTTTATGATGATAATCAATTGATAATGGGAGTTAAACCTTACTCCCCCTAAATCCATGTCATAATAAGGAAAACTTAAATTCAAGAGAACCACACACTCTTGAATTCAAGTATCATGAAGCAATTAATATTTCAAGGATGCAATCGGACACTCATACATCAATTTCAACAAAATATTTGCTTTGAGTTATCAATTATCAACTTATCAAAGATTTTCATGAATTTCAAAAATTATGCATCAATTTTACATAAGTCATCAATATTTATTTCTCCCCTTTGTCATCAACAAAAAGGTGAAATGTAGGACTAAAGATTTCAAGACACGTGTGCTAATAATTTTCTTATAAATTTCTTTTACATGTATATATTATTTTTGTGTCATCAATTCGTTATTTCTCCCCTTTTGTCATCATAAAAAAGAGATGAAATAATAAATAATTAATTTCATGATATATAAACTCATCACGTATCAAAATTTTCATATTTTTACAAAATAAATTTTGCATTGCTCCCCTTAATAAAATAAGATAAAACCATAATTTTCTTATGAAAATTTTTCTTCTCTTTCTTTGAATAATAAAAAAGAAACAATGGAGGGGAGTGAAAAATATCATATCACAAAAATACTCAATTTTATAGATGTAAATTTTAAAATCTAAGAAAAATCAAGATAGCAAAACAAGCAAAATCATGCATTTTGCATGTAAATTTTGATAAGAAGTGTAATTTATAAAGGCCAAGAAATCCAAAGAAAAATATGATGATAAATCAAGCTTAATTTGTAAATCATGCATTTAGAATTCTAAATTTTCTTTTAAGCAAAATTGTTCTTCATTCAATATTATAAGATTCATCATATCTAATTTTCTTTTAATCATATTAGTAATTTTATTTTATTTTGATTATTATCAAGAAAAAATATGATAACATAATTTCTTCTTAACATCCATATTCAAATTACACCCAAAAGTACACAAAAATCATATCATAAAATCAAATCTTTAAGTACCAAAAGACATAATTTAAATTAATAAGTTTGTCCCTCCTTATTGTTTGTGAATTTCAACATAATTAATCAAGAAATCTTATGCATTCAAAATTCCAAGTAAAATAGAAATCCAATCATGCAAATCTCATGAATTTAAAATTTCTATTTTTTTTAGTAAATTGCTCTTCATCCAATGAAGGTTTTTCATAATCAAAGTATTTAATTTCATTATTATAAAATATCACTTTTGTCTCTCTTGGTCATTGTCAAAGTAACAGTTAAAATACAATAGTACCAAATTTTAATATCATAACGACTAGTAAAAAATCTCAAGGTAATAGAATATATCATTCATGAATACAAGAGAGTTATAAATCATGACATGAAAGATATCAAATTATGAATACTAAAGTTCATGATTCAATTTGACATCTCTCCTCTTAGATATCAAAAAGAAATTTTAAGAGATCAATTTTGTAAACAAAATCAAGTTATAAATATCGAGAAATTAAGATCATGATTTGCAAAATGAGATATGGAAATATAGAATCTCAATTTATATATGTGATTTTTAAATCATCAACATCATTGTTTATAAAAAAATTCATGTTATAGTTCCAAAAAGAGAAACTTCTATTTAATTAAAGGGAAGGAATCTGAGTAAACGATATTAATTTATATAAAAATCTAAAATCAAGATTTCAAGGTTATGATTTAAGTTCTCAAATTATCAAAATCGAAATATCAATAAAGTTGGATGGATTCATCAAAAATAAAAAAATATAAAATCATCATACAAAATAAAAAATTTCAATGAAAGCTACATAAATTGTTTTTTAAAGAAAATAGCTAAAGTTCTCTAATTCATTTTTGTAAAAGATTCAATAATAATAGTTCATTTTATCTCTTGTTGAAGACTGATAGGATAAAAATATTTTCAATAATAATTATCCTCCTTTTTAGTTGTTTTAACTTATGAAATTTATTTCAAGAATGCAATGTCATTTAAAGTCGAAAACTAAGTTTCATCAAGATCATTGCAATAAAACATTTTCAAACAAAAGCTTCGATTCATTTTAATTCTGATGATTTTTCTTTCTTATGTGAGTCTAATTCTTTTGACTTAGTGAGTTAGTTACAATGCTCATTTCATTCTCATTTCAAAAATATTAGTAAATGAAGCATGATCTTTCTCTCCCTTTTTTTAATATTTTATTCTATATTCAAATTCTAATATTCAACCATTCAATCATATTTCAAGTTATCATCAAGGTCATTACAATAACACATCAAGAGGATAAAATATCTTCAAAGCAAAAATTCAACCTATCTCCAGTCTAATATTTAAATGAGTCTAACTCTTTACACATAGTGCAATAAGTTGACAAACTCATTTATTTCAAGTCTTAATTCAAGAATGATCTAACATTCAATCATGAAACATATTTCAAGTTCATCTAATATAACATTCAAATCAATTATTAAACGTACTTCAAAAGATTATGATTTATTTAAAAAGATCTTTAGTCATAACCATGATTAAAAAAATTTAGACTTATATAAAAAGGGTTTTGTTTGGATACATATCTTTGGCAGTCAAGAGGATTGTTTTATATAAAATATATTTCAAATCATAGAAAATAATATATCATCAACAAAATCTCATTTTCATAGATTTCAACATAAATATTTTTCATTAATAATAACTAAGATTCTTTAGTTCTAGTTCATTTTCATACTAATATGCTCTACCTATGCATTATCAAGATTAATTATGTAATCATGAACGATCATGAGATTTCTTATCAATAAACTTAGTTCAAATACTTTTTCTTATTATTGTTACTTACGCTAATGAGCTTGAAAGGAGTGTTAGATCTCAAGTCATGTGGCTTGAGCATCCACTTTCAAGATATCATTTAGTGCTCCTAGCCTTATTAGGAAACAACTTTATAAGATATGAGGTTTTGATTTAAGTACTCATTTGAGTTGGAGTCCCTCATGAAATGTTCTTCCAATTTTCTCTAATAGTTTGAGATTGTTTATAGTTCCTTTAGGAACCAAAATTAATTTGTGTGGGCTATATTTTCTAAATGAACATTTGTAGGCTTTATGTCCTAATTTACCACAAAAATTATATTTAACTTTTGATGATAATTTAAGGTAGGTCCTTTAACAAAAATTATTGGCTTTTGTTGAGTGTTACCAACAAAGCCTATACCCTTTCTTCTATTAACATGACCCTTATTAGTAAGGATCATATTAAGAGATTTATTCCCTATTTCAAAATTTTCTAATATTTTTTTAAGCATGATATTTTCCTCTTTAGCATTATCTAATATTTCACATTTAGAGCAAAGATTATGTGATGATAATGTATTATGCATTTAATCAAATCTACTAACTAACGAATTATGTTCATTTTTAAGCAACTTATAAGATTTACTAATTTTTCTAAATTCATCAAACAATTCATGAAATATATTTAATAATTCAGAAAAAGAAATATTTACTCACTTACCTTGTTGTCAATGACCATAAGCGTGAGATTCTCCACTCTTCTTTATTGTGCCCTTCATCTTTGGAGTGCCTCAGCTTCTTGCATTCATAACAAGATGTTTTCTCCATTTCAAGTTCATTTTTGTTCATATTCATTAAATTTCTCGGTTCTTTTGTCAAGATTTCAAGTTCAAGGTTCTTATCACTCGAAGTTTCACTCAAGGAATCATATATCATTCTCAGTTCACAATCATTCATATTCTTTTGAAGGTGTTTTTCAAGTTCATTTTTGGGAGTCTTTTTATTTAATGATTTATTTAGATTAAGTATGTTTTTATGTGTCATTTCTAATATATGCCAAATCTCAAAATCTGAATCATATGAAGAAACCTGATTAAAATTATTTTTATTTAAAGCACAAAATAAATTATTTATTACTTTTGTATTTAAAGAAAATATTTATTTTTCATAATTATTCCAATCATTTATTGGATTGGATGACTTCTGAAAATCTTTTTAAATAATACACCATAAATCAAAATCTATCAAAATAAAAAAGATAGGCATTGAGATTTTCCAAGACGTGTAATCCATCCCATTGAACATGGGAGGACGTGAAATAAAATATCCCTCATTCATGCCAAACAAAGTCATTTACGGTGTTAATCCAATGAGTAAGACCTTACTCTAATACTAATTGTTCAGATCAATTGGCACTAAGAGGATGGACATTCCATTTCACGTCAATTTTCAACTTACAATGGAGACTCTTTACAAGAATTATAACACTTAGCTCACTCCCTTCCCCTTTTCTTTTTCTTGCACAGTTCTAGCACACCTTTTTTGGGTATGAATTTTTGCCTAATGACTTGTGTGAATACTTGTACTAAATATAAGAAAACTTGAGGTATTTATAGTCCCCAATTGGCTTCAAAAGAATGGAGTCAAAATTAAAACGCACTAAAAAAAATCAGGTACGGGCGGTACAACCATCAAAAGCTACCCTAAAAATAGGGTGCGGGCGGTACAACCATCGGCCTGGGCGGTCCAACTGTCGCATGCTGGCCGAATTCCTGGGTGGTGATGGTACAACCATCGGCCTGGGTGGTACAACCATCGCCTGCTGCCCGGAGTCCTAGGTGACAGTGGTACAATCGTCGGTTACCGGTAGTACAACCATCAGGATTTTCAGAAAAGTGATTCCCTTCACTTTTCCAATCCCGACTTGTACCTCCTGTTAACTAATTTTCAGGTCAACTAATTGAGCTCAACCTGAGCTCAATCCATCCCTTTAGTGGACCTGGTTGCCTTACATTGAGTTGATTTGGATTCCTTCCAAATCAAACTCAATAAAGACTTAATCCCTTACTACGACTCACTAATTACAACCATCAGGACCATCAAGCTAAATAATGACCTAACTCCCACCAATCCGACAGCCTCTAGCATTCTTGTGGTGAGTCTACGGTCTTTCTCCAGCGATCTCCCAACGTATTCCTCGCGAGCTTCCCGATTCATTTGGCAAACTCCTAGCAAACTCTCGACGAGCTCCCACTACATCGTCCGAACTTTGGCTCGATGCCCAAACTTGATATTGGCCCATCATTTAATTGTATTTCCTTTTCTCCATCGAAGTTAAACCGACATTACTTCCTCTAACACACACATGTTAGATTAAACACTTATCAATTGATTTCATCATCAAAATTCAAGATTCAACATGTGGTATCATGACATTCACTCCTTGAATCCATAGCCCTTTTTGCCATCATGTTGTTCACCAAAGTGGAGCTTCCAGTAGCTCATGATCATACCTCCGCATGATTAAGTCCCTCATGAGACTTCTTTACATGTGTTGTATTATCTCGAATTGTTCCACCATGATCTGCTGCACCATGTTGCATCTTGATGACATCTTCATTGCATTCAGATTCTTATAGGATGAACTTGAAATATGATTTCTCCATGTATGGCCTCTACCAGCACATTGTAGGGCCTCCGCCACCTTTGACTGTACTTGCTCCTTTGGTAATTGACTTTCATCCACCCATTCTTGAGTCATACCAAGGCGAAGCATCACTCTATGCTAGTCGGTCACCTATTAGCTCTCGAATTCCACATACTTCACTAAAATTAGTGTACCATTGTCTGGATCCTGGGCTTCTATCCCCTACTAGCACAATCTCCGCTGTGCATTACTTTCTTCATAATGATTCAAATGACAGCACTGTGATATATTCTTCAAGAGTACCCGCCTCTGCATCCTCTTGCCTCGTGCTAAGGTCTTCTGATCCCAACTTCGTCTCATCCAGTTGAGTTTGCTAGTTACAGATACACTGTAAGCCAATAATGTGAGTGATGACATGTGTGACACGTTGTACAGTCTTTTTACATTATTATTATTATCGATATTTTCTCATGTATATTATTTATTACTTATATATTGTGATGTCCTTGGTTATGTGTAATGAGAATTAGATTGTGATGAGATCACGATAATGAGACCCATTTGCCTTTAAACACAAATCCTAAATAATCCCGATCATAGGTTACTTGAGAGGGACATCGAGATAACTAGATAGACTGGTATATTATATACTCGTTCATATGATGTAGGCGATTAGTCTCATAGCCACTCATGTAAGGACACTAGGGGTACAATACAGGTGCTAATTGGAGAATGAGTTCACTAATTGATCTGTTTACAGAATATTATATTATTAATGATACTTAACGTCATACAATGATTCTGTAGTTCCATCTGTGTGTCTGGTCCTTTGACTTGAGATACTACAGATGTCTTGTTTAAGTACTCATTTCTTTGACGTTGAACTTACAGGTCTGGAGAGTTTCATATCTAGTATAGTCGGTTATCAGATTTGTAGCTAATCTTATAAAGACAATTGAGTATCAATATAAAATTATCCACTGTATCATGAGAAGAATATCCCATGTATTCTTGCTCGGACAAATCCATGGCCAAGGTGGTTTGGATTGAGAGAAGAGTTCTCTAGGAGAATTCGATTAGAACAAGACTCAAAGGGTCCGTTCGAGCAAGTTGAGTTTGTTTTCGTCTTCAAGTTGACTTTAATCGCGAGTTGAATCGTACCATATGTGACCTAACAATACCATGCCAATATACGATCTTTGGGATATTAGATGGATGAGGGACTATAGATACATGATAACTGAGGATAGACAGGTCTAATGGATTTGATCCCTTATACCATCTAGGAACTATGTGTTGGGAAACCTTAGCAGGTGCATCACATGTGCAGCAAAAATCAAAATAAAAATCAGTTTCCCACGCAGATCAAATCATCGTGCAAAAGATTGGGGTCGGGAGAAAGATCATAAAAAACCAAAAAAATTATGATATGTGAGAGATTGATTTTACCTAGGGAGATCGTATATCCCTGTATTCCAAATCCTGATAGAGAAGATGAAGGAGGTCAAGTGTCCTCCTCTCTAGCGGTATCCACACGATGGATCTCTACAGTGAAACTCCTCCAATCTGATCTTGCAACTCTTGCTCAGAGGGAGGGAGGAGAATATGAGATGGTGGCTAAAGCTGCAGCCTATCAATCACGAGTCTCCCCTCCTATTTATAGAGAGCCACTAAAACCCTAGCGCTCCTTCCTTAGTGGGTATTGGATCTCCATCAAATAACCTACTAACCTTGCATTATTGGATCTCTATCCAATAATCTCCTTAGGCCTCTAATTGGGTCTTAATCAAGGAGTCCATCAACATATGGTCTCATCTAATGAGAATATGGACTAATTGGATCTTCATCCAATCCTCTATTCGTTAAAGCATCCACAATATGTGTGTGACCCTCTAGGCCCGATACCGAGCTGGCCGTGAGCCACTCCCATCAGAACTCATTCTGATATAATGAATTATTATCCCCATAATAATTCACTTGATTCATCGACTATGGATGTACTAGGCCATTATGCCATAGTCCCCAGATGGTATAAGGGGGGATCAAATCCATCAGACTTGTTTGTCCATAGTTACCATGTATCTATAATCCCTCATCCAACTAATATCCCAGAGACTGTATATTGGACATGGTACTGTCAGGTCACATACGGAATCTGTCATAGTCTTGCTCTAATCAGATTCTCCTGAAGAACTCTTTCTCTCTCAATCCAAATGATCCTGGCCAGAGATTTGTCTGAGCAAGCACATATGAGATATTCCTCTTGTGATACCGAGAGTGGATGATCCTCTACTGACACTCAATTGTGTTCGTAAGGTTGACTACCAATCCCGATAACCAGCTGTACCAGATCTAGAACCTTTCAAACCTGTAAGTCTGACGTCAAAGAAATGAGTACTCATACAAGACATTCTTGGTGTCTCAAGTCTAAGGACCAGATACACAACTGGGACTATGGAATCACTGTCTTACATTAGGTATCAAAAAGTGGATCAATCAGTGAATTCATTCTCCAATGAGCACATGTATTATATCCTTAGTGTCTCCACACAAGTGGCTATGAGACCAGTCACCTCCATCATATGGACGAGTATATAGTACACCGATCTGTTCGGTTATCTCAATGTCTCTCTTGAGTAATCTATGACCGGGATTATTTAGTATCTGTGTTTAAAGATGAATCGATCTCATTATCGTGATCTCATCACGATCTGACTCTCATTGCACAGAACCAAAGACATCACAATATATATACAGATAATGTGAGAATATGCCAATATTAATCATAAGCAAAAAGATCACATAACGTGTCACACGTGCCATCACTCACGTGATTGGGTTGCAGGGCACTTATAACCAACACTATGGTGTCGTGGCATAATACATCCATAGTCGATGAGTTGAGTGAATTATTATGGGATAACAATTCACTAGTTAGAAGGAGTTCTGACAGGTGAAACTCACTGCAAGCTCGGTATTAAGCCTAGAGGGTCACACACATATGATGGATGATTGCAGCGAGTAGAGGATTGGATATAAATTATCCAATTAGCCCCTATTCTTATTGGATAAGACCTAACATTGATGGATCCATTGCATGAGACCTAATTAAAAGGCCAATTGAGATTATTGGATAGAGATCTAGTAATTCAGGGATGAGGATAATTTAATACTCACTAAGCTGTGATCCATTAGGGTTTTGGTGGCTCTCTATAAATAGAAGGTAGTGGGCGACACAATAGGGTGATAGGCTGCACCTTTGGCTACCTTCTCTTATTCTCTTCCCTCCCTTATCTTCTCAGCCGATAAACCCCTCCCTACTATGAGAGGGCAACGAAGAAGATAATAGATCTTCTTCCACGTTCACTGCGAGAAGGTGTGCAAGAGTTACGGGGATTTAGCTACGATTAGAGGAGCATCGCTGCAACAATTCATCATGTGGATACCGCTAGAGAGGAGGACATTTTACCGCCTTCATCCTTTCTAATTAAATCTAAAATTTTAGGGATAAACGATCTCACTAGGTAATCAAACTCACACTACTCGC
Organism: Ensete ventricosum; assembly: GCA_029747655.1. Classification (NCBI taxonomy): domain Eukaryota; kingdom Viridiplantae; phylum Streptophyta; class Magnoliopsida; order Zingiberales; family Musaceae; genus Ensete; species Ensete ventricosum. Next base: position 20,265,261 of record JAQQAF010000008.1, on the reverse strand, counting down.
AGTTTTCAATTTTTATAGTTTTTCATACATCAATCTTTGCATGACGACATGATAAACATGAAAAACTAATTTTGTTTTATTTTTCCACTACGCATGTGATGCTCTCTGATGATTTCCCAATAGTTGTATCAGAGCTAGGTTGCTTATGCAAAGATTGGCTATTAAACTATGTGTGATGAGATTGAAACACGTAAATTATTTTTCTGTATATCATGCTGTAATTTTTTTGTAGTTTTCATATTTAGACAACACCTTTTCTTACTGTAGAGAGGTGCTGTAGAGATGTGTTTTAAGGGTCTTTGATTCAAAAATTATTGACACAAAGAGGAAGGGAAACAGCAGCAACTGTTGCTGCCCTACAACATAGCCAAAGGCTACTTGTAGCCTTGGTCTAGAGCAATGATGTCATTCTCGGCCTTGCCAAGGGCATCATGAATGAGAGTAGCAAGCTCTCGGCCATGGCAGCAACCTCTCATGCGGCCAAGAGTCCTGGCCACATGGGGGACCCTAGCGGCTAGGGTTTCTTAGCCGCTAGAGGTAACCCTACGACCAGGGACTCCTGGCCGCAAGGAGTGCTTGGGCGGCCAAGATTTGCTGGCCGCCCATGGTGGGTTGCAGCCAAAGGGTTGGTTGCAAAAGGACTCGTTGGGGACCAAGGTTTCCTGGCCACCCAAGGTTGCCCTATGGCTAGGGACTCATAGCCACAAGGTTGCTCCTAGCGACTAGGTTTTCCTAGCCGCTAAGGAGTCCATTTTCCTACTATATTAAGAACCCTATGGTAGGGTATCCTAAAAATTTTAGAAATAATTAATTAAATAGTTTAATTAATTATTTATAATCTAGTAGTCCTACATGATGATGTGTACATGTGATGTATGATGTGGACGGATGATCATAAGCCATATGTTGTAATGTGTATATGTGATTATTATTATTATTATTAGGGCTTACGAGCCTTTGTTTTTCTCGTTTATTATCAGGCCTACGTGCTTGTGATTATATTATAATTATACGAAGAGAGCATGGAGGTGTCACTGTGACCCATGATACCATGATGGGTGATCATGATGCACCATCCGACGGAACCGATGATGACGAGATGGATGATCACAGGGCATGGAGATGTGCTGATACATATATAGATCATATTATGAGTGATTGGACCTACTAGCTTGGGCTTAATTACATTAGGTGACGGTTCATGTTCATTCGGTGTGGTATGCATATGTGATATGTGATGATACACCTACTATATATATATATATATTAAATATGTATGTGTATGACATGACATATTAGGAGACCGAAACAAAACAAAAACCCCTCCTATGATAATATTAAATAAAAAAACGTGAGGTAATAAAATTGACCCACGTGGCCTTCCATCATCATATAAAGAAATTGAACCCCGACATAGAGTTGATCCAGTACGTCGAGGCTCACCTATATCATGATTCGAGATCTTGTCTATGATATAGAGATGTCACCAATGACCTGAGGATGTTGTATGCTTGATCGAGTCCCTCGAGGGCATATCATCAACAAAATCATATTATAACGATGGTGATGACTTAACTGAATATCATGGTTGGTCAAGTCCTTCGAAATCATGATGGTTTGAATGTCGAATAGGACAAGAATCACAAGGAGTTGTGATTGAGAAGAGTTGCATACCTTTTTGGGCTTAGTAGAGTCCCTCAAGATTACACTAAGACGTCGATTGGATCCTAATCCCCACTAAAGGTCTGTCGGAAACTTCTGTTCCATTTGTCGAGGGTGTCACATGATTCACCAAAAAATTAGTGAGAGTTGATGAAGATAGAAGTTTGTATCTTAATTAGTTTCCTACAAAATATGCATGTTATTCATTTATTGTATGTCTTGTTTGTCAGAAATATATCGCTTGCAAACCCCTCACGTGGCATACATAATTCCAACTGCCTCACTAGTCCAAACTACACGTATTGACTCTATAATTTGATAATTATTTTCACGTAGAAAATTATGTATGTCCTTGACACGATTGTGCCCACGCAAGAGGAAGGGGCAAGCATAATCACTTACATAATCGTGTATGTCTTTATAAATTTCATATGCTACATATTATTTGTCAGAAACATGTATTCCTTTGAGAATCACCTACTTTCTATTAATAAAAAACTTCATAATCAGTTTAGAAAAATTCCAAGAGACATCACCCAAGGTTAACAACCATTCAATTCGATGCACCACTTTGAAGTCCTCTAAGAGTATCAGAAAGAAATCCACCAGTAGTTCTTGGCCCTATATAATCAGTTAATCTTTGAGCACTTGCTATCACAAGTTAGAATTCATCCATTAGCAACCTTGACTTCGAATTTGTCACAGCCTTCAATGTGATAGGTCAATCGATCAGTAAGCTTTATGTCTATAAAATTATTAGTACTACCAGTATTGATTAAAAGAGTAACAAGCTATTGTTTCAAAATTTCTTCAATTTTTATGGTTTACGGGTTAGAGTAGCCGGCTAATGCATGCATTGTATGTGTGATAGGTCCAATATCTTCATCAGAATGCATACCTTCATAATCGGAGTCCACATTATCAGTTTTTGATTCCTCCATTATTGGTTCAATCATCAGAAGCTGACCCTGTTTGCATCAGTGTGCATTACTTCATTTTTCATTTTAATGCCAGCATAACCCTTTTACTGATCTTTCTTTGAACTCTTCTCTGGTAATTCTTTGAGGCTTTGGGTTTTGAGTGGAGGTAGGTGGGGCCGTCGGGTTGCTAATTACCTGTCTGTTGATGCTTCTGTTTCTATAGTTGTTCATATTGAGTTTTTCCTCGTGCACACAGGCGAAGGATATGACAGTCATCATGGTACGGGGTTAATGAGCTTTATCTTCGCACCAAATCTCAGGAGTGAGCCCTTCAATGAATGTCCCTACTAGTTATTTCTCAAATCAATCTCGAGCTTGGTTCGACAGGTGCTCAAATCTGCTTTGGTACTTTTGTACTATGAAAGTTTGGCAGATTTTGGTGAGCTATCCATCAACGTTCTCGTACTTTGATAGTCCGAAGCAAATCAGGAGCCCTCTCTTGAACTGCTCCCATGAGGGTTCTCTGTGACTGTGTTCATACCAATCGTACCACTGGAGTGTGTCTCTTTCGAGTTAAATAGAAACTATCTCCACCTTGGATTCCTCCGGAGTCCTATGGAAATAAAAAAAAATATTTAACCCATGAGATCCAATCGATCGATCTCGATCTTCCCATTGTGAAAAATTCATCCTTATGCATGGGTATCCTGTATCTTGCCCTTGATCACACTTTCCTATATTTTCACATCGGTTCCCCTTGAGACTGTAACTTTTACCATGCTGAGATTTGTTGGGGGTTCTCTAATAGACTTCTTTTGAATACATTAAAGATTTCTTGTAGTATATTCTTTATACGGGCCTCCAAAGCTTCAAATCTTATATCTATTGTATCATCAGTAGCTATCGCATAGGATTGTAGATCAGTAATGTTCAATTCTTTTTTCTGGTGTCGGGTTAGGGGTATCAGTTTGCGACGTAGATGCCCATGAGCTTTGGCTGCAAAGGGGTTGCCGACATAGAGGAAGATGGTAGTGATTGAGGGGCTGGTCAGCGACGGCAGATGAGGGCCATCAAAGGCTACGTCTAGTAGAGGAAGAAGAGGACAACAATGATAAGGAAGGAGCAAAGCAGCAACATCGTGTCGCTGGGAGCAACCTTGCCAAGGGCTTTGGTTGGAGGGGAGATGTGGGCAATGCGATGGTTGCTAATTGTTGACAAGATGGAAGATGGCGTTGAGATGGGATATGCTAGTTGCTGATCTCAGCTAGGATCGACTGTTGTTGATGATGGCTGGCGGTACTCGGGTAAGGGTGAAAGATGGCAGCAAAGGAAGATGGTAGGAGGGGGCACTGGCAACGGAGGAGGGAGCAACACTGATGGTGGAAGCGGTTGGTGGCGCGACTACGTGAGCTACAGGCGGCATATGAGGGTGATCAAGCGTTGCGGCTGGAAGTAATGGAGGTGGATGGCAATGCAGGGCAAATGAGGGTGATCACAATCGTGGCTGGAAGCTGCAAAGGTAGATGGCAGCGATGGGCAGATAAGAGTGATCATGGTCATGGCTGGAAGCAGTGGAGGTAGATGGCAATGTCGGGCAGATGAGGGTGATCATAGTCGTGGTTGGAAGCAGCAGAGGTAGATGGCAACATCGCTAATCTCTGATAGGGCAAGCGTCCAAACGGCTAGAGAGGCTGTGTGGCAACGACATAGGCGGTGAGGCTGTGGTGGGCAAAGGAGGGTTATGCACTGCAGTGGGAGGGAGGTAGATGCGGCTACAGTGGGAGGCAGCAGCATTAATGGGGCTGTGTGGCAACGGTAGAGGAGCTGGTAGAGGAAGCAACAGTGAGGGCATGGGTAACGGTTGAGGCTGCTGTGACTAAAGAGGGATGGCATCGGTGTGGAGAGCGGATGACGGCAATGGGGGCTACGACAGTGGTGACGAGTCACTAGAGAGGAAGAGGAGGCACATGGTGCAGTTTGAGGGGAACAACAGTAGTAGTGAGGGCAGGGAAGAAGGGACAAAGATGAGGGCAGCAGTTGGGGTCCAATGAGACTCTACAGTGGATGTCAAGCAGGAGTAGGGGAGAAGGGGAAGAGCGGGGAAGAAATGCCTTCCTTGCAGATTGAGGGTGACACAATGGCAAAGGGTAGCAACATTGTCTCCAACAGAGGCGCAGGAGATGGCAGCGGTAGGGGAGGAGGGCGCTGGCGATGATGGAAGTTGCAGCGGAGAGTGATTGTGGAATCACAGCGAGAACGCCAATGATTATCACTCTGATACAAATTGATAGGAACCCCTAAGATTCTACTGTGGAAATGAGTGATAAACAATCACTTCGAGGGGATCGGGCCTCCTTGATCACTTTGAGGGGATCGACCTCCTTTATCACTATAAGGGATCAACCCTCCTAGGGTTTTGTCCTATTGGCTAAAATAATATTGTCTTCACTAATTGCTAAAAAGAAATAGTTACAGCCCTATTTATAGAGTTTTACTAAGAGTCCCTCTATACTTGGACTCTTCGACCTAGAGTTTTCAAGAATTTGGATTTTTAATTAAATAATAAAAATTAAATAAACTCCTAACTAACTCTAACTGGTCTAACCAAACCACAGATTACATAACTCAAATGACTCAAAAATTTAAAAAATTAATAGTTTTCTAACAAAGTATTATATGCTGGCCTTCATGACTCTTAAGTTACAGGGCAACATGAGAGAATGAATGCTAATTCTATTATTCTCCATCTTCACCAGTTGTTCAAAGAACATGAAAGAACTCATAGAAATGATATATCCAAGAGTCTCTTATAAGCCAAGATAATAGAAAGGACATCGGTTCAGAACCATGTCCTAAAGATGATAGAGTGGATCGAGAAACTCACAGGTCTAGGAATAGTCCTAGAGGATAACTTATGTGTTGGTATTATATTTCAGTTCTTGCTAGATTCTTTTTTTCAGTTCATCATGAACTTTAATATGAGCAAGTTTGAGGTGACTCTCCCTTAGTTCCTCAATATGTTGAGGGAGGTTGAGAGCACCATCAAGAAAGAGAAGCCAGTTCTTTATATTAATGAGATCAAGAAGAAAAGGAAGGCTAATAAGACCCTTGAGAAGGGCAAGGGCAGACCGGGTAAGACATATGTTGCTAAGAAAGATCTGATAAAGGACAAAGGCTAGTGCTTCTACTATGATAAAGACGGGCATTGGAAGAGGAACTACAAGGATTACCTTGTAGAGAAGGCGAAATAAAAGCTTGGAGAAGCTTCAAGTACATTCATGATCAGTCTCCATTTGTCAAATTATTATGATAACACACGAGTATTAGATATTGGGAGTATTTATCATATATGCTATTTGTTGCATATTCTAGCAAAGCCTAAGAGACTAGCGAGAGGCGAGATGGACCTCAAGATAGATAGTGGAGCAAGAGTTATTACTGTTGCTGTTGGCGAGGTTACCCTACATCTGCCTGGTTGTCACGGACAACAAGGTAAACAAGATGTTCGATGAAATGCTCATGTTTGTCCGTGTCATTCGGTTTGTGTACATAACTTATACATCAAGAAGCGGGCTTGCAATAGGCTTAGTAGCCCTAGTTTGGTTTGCTTTATGGCCAATTTTGGCTTGTAAATACGAGTGTGTCTTATAAGCACTTGTGGGAACTTCGGTCTGTAATAGATCATTATCCTTTGTGTGCAACCTCTCTGAGTTTGTAATGTCCATGGGTGTAATTTTCATTTGACTTTATGAAGTGTTTGCTTGAGCAGTTGCATGTGGATCCCGTGGGAATTGCTTCTTCTGGCCCGTTTTCTCTTTTGTAAGTCTAAGGGACTCTAGGATATCTTGGGGAGGGCTGACCTTTGCGGATGGACACGCATGAGTGCCACACAGCTTAGGCAAAATCAGCTAAGCCCGTAACAATGTGGTATTAGAGCGGGACAAGCACATGCAGAAACACTTGCCATACAAACGTGGGGGACCTAGCTGGGCTGTGTGGAGGACAGCCAGCATGCGCAACCGTTTGGGGGAAACAGACATTGAGATGTAGGGAAAGGAGTCACTCAGAGGAGCGGGCATCCAGGTTTGGCATTCAGAGGAATGACCAACCATTTGCGTGAAGGCACCACGAGGACACGCAAGCGAAGAAGAATGTGTAGCGTATAAAGATTGGGATGGTTGAGTTTGAGCTATAGCTCGACGTTGGCAACCAAACTTGACGGTGCTCAAGGCAAAGCGGGGCGCTTGGTGAAAGATGAGACCGTACAAAGTGGGAGGTATTGCGTAACGACTGAAAGAGTTGTGCAAAGCTCACAGAGGTGAGGGGAATTGCTAACTCGAAGGATTCGGTACTCATACAAGGGTTGTACACAGATGACGGAGTGTTCATGGCCATCCTAAGGAGCGATCGGAACTCAGTGCCATGGAGCATCAGAACTTTCTCTTCGACATGGAAAATATACATTCGTAGGTGGCTGAAATGTGCAACAAGTTCAACACGTTGCTAGACCTTGAAGGATGTAGTGGGGATTGTATTTCGAAGAGTCGCAATCTAGCAAGTGCATTTACGGGGGCAGAACAAGGCACAAGTTGTTCAGCAAGACGGAGTAGTCCAAAAGGGATGGTGGTCTCCGAAACTTCCAGTGGGAAGAATGTAAAGAGGAAAGTTGCTCCAACAGGACAGATATCCAGGAGGGATAAGTCCTAGTTCTCCAGAAGGAGAATCATGTGCAATAGATCGCACATATTGAGGAAGAGTTTCTCAAGGTAATATCTCCACAAAGCTCAATGGATCGAGCGAGCGAAGAAGAGTCGTCGCATGATCTTGAACGAGGTAATGCATTAGTGGATGCATTTCGAGATCAAGTGGGGGAGCAATCCAAGGCAACATCATATAAAGGCACACTTCGAGTCGATGTGGAAATCAAACTCAACGGAAGGCTGACCCGTCGAATGGTGGACGCGAGGGCCACTATCAACTCAATGCAAATCAAGGAGCGGAGCAACTTGGGTGGAACTTGGTGAAGTATCCAAGCCGCATGAAGAGAGTCGACATAGAAGATGGAACATGGAGCGGAGGCATAGAGCTTTCTTTGGACATAGGTCAAGGGCATGAACTCTTGTAGAAGCAAGAGTGGGATCATGTCGTTCCATGGGTTCTTCATTTTGATGGGGCAAACTTATCTTGCATGGTGCCAAAGACAAAGGGAGCTTCGAGGCACATGCAAGCTACCTCAGAGATGCATTTGACGGAGTAACTAAGGTGATTCAACTTACGGAGGCAAAGTTGGGATCATGATACCTTAGCACGGGGCAAGAGGATGCAGAGGTGGGTACTCTTGAAGAATATATCACAGTGTTGCTATTCAAGTTGTCAGGAACAAGTGGTGCATAGCAGAGATTGTGCTGGTAGGGGATAGAGGCCCATGATCCAGACATCGGTGCACTAATTCTAGCGAAAATGAGGGACTTCAGGTTGATGCAAGAGTGCTCGACCAAGGAACGAAGTAGGCAGTACGCGGTACTGTACCTTTCTACTCAGAGGAGTAGGCGGCAAAGGTGATGGAGAAGATGGTACAATCCCAAAGGCGACCAGATCTATCAAATACTTACTCCAAGTTGGGGGACTCTAAGTTGGGGTAAACTTTTTGATAGAGTTTCGAGGAGGTATGATCAAGAGCTACTGGGAGCTCCACTTTGGTGTACGACACAATAAGAAGAAGGGCTATGGATTCAAGGAGTGAATGTCGTGGTACCGCAGAGGCGGGTCTTCATGTGTGCATCGAAGCTTGCATTGGATGAAAGCCTTAGTCATCAGCATATGAGGGTTGTATACCACCGAGGAAGAAGTCCAAGTGCAAGTACCAGTGAGTCCCATGGAGGGGGACGTGATCATGTGAATGATCAGGAGCTGTTGGGAGCTCCACTTCGGTGAACAATGCAACGGAAAGAAGGGCTGTGAATTCAAGGGGTGAATGCCATGGTACCGCAGAGGCGGGTCTTCCGTGTGTACGCATCGAAGCTTGCATCAGATGAAAGCCTTGACCGTCAGCATATGGGGGCTGTGTACCACCGAGGGAGTAGTCAAATTACACGTACTAGTGAGTCCCATGGAGGGGACTTAATTATACTAAGGTATGATCAGAGCAGCTGGAGAGTTGGACTGCTTCAATGCTCACATTCGCTTAAGGGAGCCCGACAAGTTAGAGGACAAAGCCGAGTAAGCGAACGTTACTACCAATGAAGCTAAGGAGAACAGAATCGATGCGAGTCCTGCAACAAGATGGCAGAGGCCATGCATGAGAGTTGTAATCTGTCTTTCCATCGACCAAGGAAAACTACTAGGAAGACACAGTGGTGTTGAAGCAGGTTGTCGAAAGGGACGAGGAAGCGACGACGAGTCCAGCAGGGCTCAGCTACCCAAAAGCAAAGAATCGGTTAGAAAGGAGGTGGACTCGGAGGAGCACCATAGTGCCGTAGAGGCGGATCTACCGATCGCGAAGGAAGGGATGCAGATACAAGTCAACAGATAGTAGGGCTATGGGCTTGGCAGCGCTATGGTACCGTAGAGGTGGAACTTTCGTGGAGTCATCGATCCCTTGCTCTCATGGAGGGAGAGCATTGGTCGTAAAAGGGACCGAGGAGGTGGAGAATGCAAAGACAAACTCCAAGTATCAAGACAAGGTGGAAGGGTAAAGGCCAAGAAACTTCATAAGACCGGTGTTGATGGGCTCCTCATCAAGATAGCCGAAAGTGAGGGACTTCGGATTGATGCAGGAGTGCTCGACTAAGGAACGAAGTAGGTAGTACATGGTACTATACCTTTCTACTAAGAGGAGTAGGCGACAAAGGTGATGGAGAAGACGGTACAATCCCAGAGGCGACCAGATCTATCAAAGACTTACTCCAAGTTGGGGGACTCCAAGTTGGGGTAAACTTTTTGCTCTTTTCGAGCGAAACTTCTTGCATTCCAAAAGTTCAATGGCGGTGGGAAGGCGAATCACAGTAGCTAACTCAACGCAAGGAGTGCAAACACTTTTAGTACTTCAAAAGTATGAGTAAAGAACGGGCGAATGTTAGTAACCAGCTCAATGCATGAAGTATAAACTTGAGGAGGCAGGTGAAATCGAGTAACCTTTGCCTTCTCAACTCAAGAGAATGGGCGAAACTGAGTACCCCAATTCTCTTAACTCGAGGAGGTGAGCGAAGCCAAGTAACCTTGCCTTCTCAACTACTAAGAGAATGGGTGAAGTCAAGTATCCCAGTTCTCTTACTTATCCAACAAAGGAGCTTTGCACAAGTTCAGTGACCCTTCAAAGAAAGCTTATAGAAGACAATAGTTATCAAATCATCACCATTGGTAATCAATACTACTGAGAGTAGATTGTCCACTTCATTTCCCAATTGACTAATCAAAAGTGGGAGTGATGCAAATATACTTGGAAGTGACAACTAAACGTGGAAGAAGGATCAATGGGCAAACATTGTGGAGGAAGGACCTAAAAAACTTTAAAGTCTGTGAGGTGATGCTCGTCAAAGTTCCAACAATCATCCACCCAGTTCAAGCAACATGAGTATACTGCGATACTAGCGCATAATAAGGCAGGTCTTTTCCTTCATCAGAAGGATCTGCGAGAACCAACAAGGATCAGCATAACTTAGCAACCCCACACCAGATTCAGTCATTAGTGAGTTGAAGCAACATAGCGGATCAGGGTTTGACTACTCAACAATAGCGGCGAAGAGTGGCTAGGAGCCAAAGTGGTGTGTTGCAGCCAAAGCAGAAGATTGAAGATTCAGCAGAATGCGAGGAGATGCAGCGTCTACAGTGGCTTCGATGAGGACGTCGAAGGAATAAGTGGGGGAGAATGTCACGGACAACAATGTAAACAAGGTGTTCGATGAAATGCTCATGTTTGTCCATGTCCTTCGATTTGTGTACATACCTTGTACATTAAGAAGCGGGCTTGCAATAGGCTTAGCAGCCCTAGTTTGGTTTGCTTTGTGGCCAATTTTGGCTTGTAAATACGAGTGTCTTATAAGCACTTGTGGAAACTTCGGTCTGTAATGGACCATTATCCTTTGTGTGCAACCTCTCTGAGTTTGTCATGTCCATGGGTGTAATTTGTATTTGGCTTTATGAAGTGTTTGCTTGAGCAGTTGCTTGTGGATCCCGTGGGAATTGATTCTTCTGGCCCGTTTTCTCTTTTGTAAGTCTAAGAGACTCTAGGAGATCTCGGGGAGGGCTGACCTTTGCGGACGGACACGCATGGGTGCCGCACGGTTTAGGCAAAATCAGCTAAGCCCGTTATATGATGGAGCTACTATTGCATTAGATACATGCTATTGTGTTCCCTCTATTATCAAAAATATTATTTCTATTTCTTGTTTGATAGTTAGTGGATATAAATAAGTTTTTTAGAATAATAGTTGTTCATTAATTTTGGATGATGAGATCATCACTAGAGGGACGTTAATGAATGACTTATATGTGCTAGACATTTCTCCACACATCATGAATGTAAGTACGCCCATGAGAAAATAAGATGAGGTGAAAAGTACACACCTATAACATTATAGGATATGTCATATTCATGAGGAAATGATTTAAAAGTTGTTGAAAGATTGATACTTAGATCCATTCGACTATAATTCATATGCAACTTACAAACATCGCCTTCATGAAAAGTTGACCAAGTCTCCTTTTAATAGAACTGGAGAGAGAGCTACTTAGTTGTTGGAACTCATACATAACGATGTATATGGTCTCATGTAGACTCAAGCTATAGTTGGTTACTCCTATTTCATTACATTTACTAACAATTTCTCTAGGTATAGATATGTGTACTTGATGAAGTACAAGTCCGAGGCCTTTGAGAAATTTAGGGAATATAAGAATGAAGTAGAGAACCAAACAAGAAAAAGTATTAAGACTCTTCGATCAGATTAAGGAGGAGAGCACTTGAGTACATAGTTCACTCATTTCCTCAGGGACCATAGGATTATATCATAGTGGACACCTCTTTATATACCTCAGCTCAATGGTGTATCAGAAAAGAGAAATCACACGTTGTTAGACACAGTGCGATCCATGATGAGTTTTGGTAACTTACCCGTCTCATTTTGAGGATATGCCATAGAGACTGTAACTTACTTTCCGAATAAAGTTCCATCTAGGTCGGTAGTGTATACATCATATGAGATATGAAAAGGGAAGAAGCTCAATCTTAAGGTTGTTAAAATTTAAGGTTACCCTCTCACGTTAGAAGACATAACCCTAACAAGTTCGAATCAAGGATGGAACGATGCAAGTTCGTGGGATACCCCAAGGAAACCTATAGGTATTATTTCTATCATCCCGATGACTAGAAAGTCTTTGTCGCCAAGAAAGCTGTGTTCCTTGAGAAGAAACATATTATTTATAGAGACAGTGGAAGTGTGATAGTGTTGAGCGAGGTTGGAGAACCTAGCTCAAGCACAATTTCGGAGGTCGAGTCTATTCATATACCTAGCACACAAGTTTCAACTTTATGCAAGTCTAGTAGAGTGTCTCACCCTCTCGAATGATACGTGGGATATATCAGTGAAGATAACACATAGGATATTGATCCTTAGACCTACGAGGAGGTTATTATGAGTATAGACTTTGAAAATTGGCAAAAAGCCATGAATTATGAAATTGAGTCCATGTACTATAACAAGGTTTGAAACCTTGTAGATGCACTTGAGAGTATCATACCCATCGGTTACAAGTTGATCTTTAAAAAGAAGATCTAAGTAGATGAAAAGGTGAATACCTATAAGGCAAGGCTGGTAGCTATAGGATATCGTCAAAGGCAAGGAGTTAACTATCATGAAACCTTCTCCCCTATAGCCATGCTGAAATCCATCAAAATTCTTTTGGCTATTGCACCACATTATGACTATAAGATATAACAGATGGACGTGAAAACTGTATTCCTCAATGACAATCTCTAAGAGGAGCTGTATATGATATAGTAAGAGGGATTCGTATCCAAGAAGAGTCCAGATAAGATGTGCAAGTTTCTCAGGTCCATCTGTTGATTAAAGCAAGCTTCCCAAAGTTTGAATATAAGATTTGATAAGGTGATCAGATCTTATGACTTCGTTAAAAATGAAGATAATTCTTGTGTGTATAGGAAGGTAAGTGGGAGCGCTATTACCTTCTTGGTGTTATATGTGAATGACATCCTAACATTGGGAATAATGTAAGAAAATGCTCCCCACACTTAAGGCTTGACTATCCAGAAACTTCTTCATGAAGAACTTAGGGGAAGCATCCTACATTTTTGGGATTCAGATCTATAGAGATAGATCCAAGAGGATGCTTGGTTTGTTCGAGTCCAGGTACATAAACTCCATTGTCAAAAAGTTTGACATAGAGAATTTCAAGAGAGGTCTCATACTGATGAGACATGAAATATCATTTTCTAGGAGTATGTCCCCAAAGACTCTTGAAGAAAAGACATACATAAATAAGATACCCTATGCCTTAGCAATAGGGTCTATCATGTATGTTATGCTATGTAACAGGCCAGATATAGTGCATGCTCTAAGTGTTGCAAGCAAGTATCAGGCGGATCCTGGTTTGGAACATTGGAAGGCAGTAAAGTGCATCTTTAAGTACTTGAGAATGACTAAGGATCTTTTTCTAGTATACGGAGGAGGTAGCCTCCAGGTTGAAGGCTACATAGACTCGAGTTTCTAGTCTGATATTGATGATAGTACGTCAAACTCAAGGTATGCGTTCACCCTGAATGGAAGAGTAGTAAGCTGAAAGAGTTCCAAGTAAGATACTACTATTGACTCGACCACAGAGGCCAAGTATATTGCTATGACAAAAGTAGCAAAGGAATGAGTATGGATGAATAAGTTTATTAGGGATTTGGGAGTCGTACCGAGCAACATGGAGTTGATTCACAAATACTGCGACAACAATAAGGCGATCGCTCAAGGGAACCCAGGTCTCATTAGAAGTTCAAGCACATTCTGAGGAGGTTTCACTTGATCAAAGAGATCATAACTCATAAAGATATAGCAACAGAAAGAGTTTCATCCGAAGATAACATTGCAGATCCACTGGCAAAGTTACTGGCTCATACTGTCTTTGAGTGTCACAAGAGTCTGATAGATATTAGACATATAGGTGATTGATTTTAGGTCAAGTGGGAGATTGCTAGTTACATATGTCCTATAAGCCAATCATGTGAGTGATGACATGTGTGACATGCTTTTTACATTATTATTATTATCAATATTTTCTTATATTATATTATTTAACACATATATATTATGATGTCATTGGTTCTGTGCAATTCAGATCATGATGAGATCATGATAATGAGACTGATTCGCCTTTAAACACAGATCCTAAATAATCTCGGTGATAGGTTACTCGAGAGAGATATCGAGATAACCAAATAGACCAATATATTTTATACATGTACATATGATAGACCCGGCTGGTCTAATAGCCACTTGTGTGGGGACACTAATGGTACAATATAGGTGCTCATTAGAGGATGAGTTCACTGATTGATCCGCTTACAGAATATTGTATTGTCAATGATACCTAATATATGATAATGATTTTATAGTCTCAATTGTGTGTCTGGTCCTTAGACTTGAGACACCAATGATGCCTTATTTGAGTACTCATTTATTTGACGTCGGACTTACAGGTCTGTAGAGTTTTAAATTTGGTACAACCGATTATTGAGATTGGTAGCCAACCTTATGAAGGTAATTGAGTGTCAATAGAGGATGATCCACTCTCAGTATTACTCAAGGAATATCTTATATGTTCTTGCTCGAACAAATCCTTAGTTGGGGTCGTTCCGATTGAGAGAGAATGAGTTCTTTAGGAGAATCCGATTAGAGTGAGACTCTGATAGATTTTATATGTGGCTTGATAGTACCATACTCAATATACGGTCTTTGGGATATTAAATAGTTGAGGGACTATAGATACACGATAAATGAGGACAGATACATCCAATAGATATAATCCCTTGTACCGTTTGAGGACTATTGTGAAGTGGCCTAGTACGTCCATAGTCGACGAGTTGAGTGAATTGTTATGGGATAATAATTCATTGAGTCAAAAGGAGTTATAATAGGTGGAACTCACGGCCAGCTCAATATTGGGCCTAGAGGGTCACACACATATGATGGATGATTGCAACGAGTAGAAGATTGGATATGAGTTATTCAATTAGCCCCTGTTCTCATTAGATGAGACCCAACATTGATGGATCCCAATTAGAGGTCAATTGAGATTATTTGATAGAGATCAAATAATCCAAGGTGTGAGAGTAATTGGATAGAGATCCAATACCCACTAAGGTAGGATCCATTAGAATTTTGGTGGCTCTCTATAAATAGGAGGCAGGGGCGGCACAATAGGATGATAGGCTACACCTTTGGTTGGCCCCTCTTATTCTCCTCCCTTCCTCATCTTTTCAGTTGACCAGCCCCTTCCTACTGCAAGAGGGTAGCAAAGAAGATAGTAGATCTTCTTCCACATTTGTTGCGAGAAGGTGGACAAGAGTTGTGAGGATTTGGTTGTGATTAAAGGAGTATCGCTGCAATAATCTATCATGTAGATATCGCTAGAGAGGAGGACATTTGACCTCCTTCATCCTCTCTAATTAGATTTGAAATTTCAAAGATATACGATATTCCTAGGTAATTAATCTCACACTAGTCATAGTTTTTAGTTTTTATGATTTTTCACACACTAATCTTTGCACGATGACATGTTTGTTTTATTTTTCCACTGCACATATGATGCTCTCTGATGGTTTCTCAACAGAGTCGCCTTAGTTTCTCCGTCAAATGCTTCTCTGAGATAAGATATATATGCCTCGAAACTCCCTTTATCTTGTGCACCATGCAAGATGAGTCTGCTCCTTCAAAATGAAAAACCCAATGAATAACATGATCTTGCTCTTGCCTTTACAAGAGTTCAAATCCTTGACCTCTGTCTAAGGAAAGCTTCACGCCTCTATTCCATGTTCTATCTTTTATGTCGACTCCCTTCATGCTACTTGAATATTTCACCAAGTTCCACCCAAGTTGCTTCGTCTCTTAATTTGTATTGAGTTGATGGTGGCTCTTGCGCCCATCATTATATGGGTCAGCCCTCTGTTAAGTCTGATTTTCACATTGGCTCTAAGTGGCCTTCGTTTGATGTTGCCACGAGTCACTCCCCCACTTGATCTCACAATGCATCCACCAATGCATTACCTCATGCAAGATCATACGATGACTCCTCGTCGCTTGCTCGATCCGTTGAGCTATATGAAGTTTTTGTCTTGAGGTACTCTTCTTCAACATGTGTGATTTCTTGCACACAATTCTCCCTATAGAGTACTAGGACTTATCCCTCTTGGATATCTATTACGTAGGAACAACTTTCTTTTTTGCATCATTCCCTTTAGAAGTTTCAGATATCACCATCTCGTGGATCATTCCATCTTGTTGAACAAACTATGTATTATTTTGTCACCGTAAATGCACTTGTTAGATTGTGACTTTTCGCCAATACAATCCCAGCTGCACCCTTCAAGGCCTAAAAACATGCTAAACTTATTGTACACTTCAGCCTCCTATAGATAGATCCTTCTTATACTGAAGAGAAAGTTTCAATGCTTCATGGCACCGAGTTTCGGTCGTATTGGGATGACCACGGACACTCCATCATCCGCATACAAGCCCTTGTATGAGTATCAAATTATTCAAGTTAGTAACTCCCCTCACCTTTGTAAGCTTTGCACAACTATTTCGTTCATTGTGCAACCCATCCCATTTTGCACGGTCTTATCCTTTACTAAGTGCCCTGCTTGTCATGCACACCTCAAGTTTGGTTGTCAACATCGAGTCATAACTCGAACTCAACCATCCCAACCTTTATGCGGTATGCATTCTTTCTAGCTTGCATGTACTCATTGTGCCTCTTACGTAAAAGGTTGACCATTCCTCTGAATGTCAATCTTAGATGTCTGCTCCTTTGAGTGACTCCTTTCTCTACATCTCAATATTTATTTTCCTCAAACGATCACGCATGCTGGCTACCCTCTACGTAGGTCCCCCATATTTGCATGACAAGTGTTTCTACATGTGCTTATCCCACTCTGATATCAAATGTCACGAACTCAAGTGGTTTTGCCTAAGTCATGTGGCACCCTTGTGTGTGTCTCTTCGCAAAGATCAGCCTCTCCAAAACCTCATATAGTCTCTTAGGACCTATAAAAGAGAAAATAGGTTAGAGAGAAAACGTTTCACATAGGATCAAACAACCATTTCAGCAAACACTATAGCCAATGCAAATTATAAACATGGACTTCAAAAAATCTAAATAGTCACACACAAAGGATCATGATCCATTACAGACTGAAATCCCCATAAGTGTCTACATGACACAACTCTCATTGATAAGCTGAAAATGACTATGAAAGCAAACCAAACTAGGGCTGTCAAGTTTACTACTAGCCCGTTAATTGCTATACAAAACATAAACAAAGATCAAAAGACACAAACATACATGAGTATTATATCGAGCACCATATTTATATTTTTGTCAGTGACATAGTGTCAGACTAGTCGACTCACATCCACTTGAGGCAGGACTAGAAGCTCTTGAGCTCATTTATTTTCGAGTGTAATAGGGTCAACTTCCATCAAACGACTTTAAACTTTCCTAGTTATGCTTGTATGAAAATTAATTATTAAAATTGATATGTTTTTGAATAAATTCTATGAATGAGTTTAATTTAATGTATTTTTAAAAGTAATGGGTCAACTTTGATTAAACTTTCACAATTCTATCATAACACTAAAAAGGTATTATAATTATTTTCTAAATTTATAATAAAATTTAGATTTTTTTGTATCAATATTGGTATATTTTTTAAGAGGTGAGGTGAAGGAATATATTTCAATTTAATTTTAAGTATAGAAAAAAATTTCACAACTTTAATAAGAGGAGGAGATGAACGAGGAGGGGGAGAGATGATGGAGGAGACAAGAAGGAAGAGGGGAAGAAGAAGGCAAAGGAGGAGGGGGAGAAAGAGGAGGTAGAGACGGAGGAGGAGCATTTAGGAAGTTCTGAGCTAGTTCTTTGACCCAAATAGTTCATTAATCCAAACTGATTCAAAGAATTTAAAAAATATATGATTAAGATTAGGGATAAAATTAAAATTTAGAAAAGATGACGCTATCTGATAATTTCTTAGGGCAACTTTATGATTAAAAAATGATTATATATATATATACATATATATAATCCAAATAAAGTTATATTGACCAACGGTTAAAAACCGTTCATCCGGTGGTATTGTTATGGACGTTAACGATAAAAAAAAAATATAAGAACAGATCTTAATATTTAAAAGAGCATATGATATACATTCTAGAACAAAATTTATAATAACAAATATGTTACTTTCAAACCTTACCACATACATAAACATACAAAACGTCAAAAAGGCAGTGACTCGATTTCACCTTCTTTTATTTGATTTGCACATAAATGCGTCAAAGAAATGTGTACAATTTGATCACAGTCGATGCACAGAATATTAGTGATCGACAAGTTTAGGCAGTGTAGTACAGAATCTTTCAACTCCAGTGGAGGATTGATGGGTCAAACAAAGACAACCGGGCAATGCATGCCTTAAGTCTCGTTAGGATCGTGCTCTTCACGTTGATCACCGAGAATCCTTTTTTTTTTTTTTTTTTTGCTTTTGCTTTCTTTCGGAACGCAAAATATTTATGGATTAGTAATAGCTTATCATGTTAGAGTTCGATAACATCGAAATGCCAATAAACTTTTGCCGGCCAATGTGTTACTCCTAAACGTATGTTGAATGAACGCAGTAGTCGACGAAATTTTCTTGAGAGAAGAAATATATATTCCCAGTTACATTGAAAATGAGCAATATTTGCTTCGTTTCACATCCACCGATACCGTGTGGAGTTTGATTCTATAATATAGCCTGTGGTAGTCGTGTTCTCATAGCGTCGTGTGAAGCGCTTCGAGGAACATTATCGTTCTATTTTCTACTTACCTACGACTCAACATGAGAACACATTCCCACATGATAAATATGTTCCAAGAAGCATCATAATTAATTTTAAACATGCGTGAACTAATTAATCTTCAGGGATTTCATTTGTCAAAGTACCCATATGATAGTTATATATGATGCAAACGGGACATTCTTCTTCTTCTTCTTTATATATATATATATATATATATATATATATATATATATATATATATATATATATATATATATATATATATATATATATATATTCTTTAATATAGATAAATGTTGATATCCTAATCAAAATTCTGAATTATGAGTTCAAATCTTGCATTTGCATCTCTTTCCTAGTATGTAATTAGGACTTTTATCATACACTTATATTGTCATTCACATAAATATATTAAGTTATTTTCTAGTGGTATACATAAAAATCTTTATGCAAGTGAATTTGATACACTACACAATCACCTTTTTCATAAATATATTAGGTCCGACTTTTGCAACCCATTTTAATCCTAACTTTTCTCTCTTTTCGATGTGTTAATATTTTCATTTTTATTTGGAATATTGTGGGGTATACAACATCTTAGACCGACAACTCAATCATAAGATGTAGAGTTATTGTAGACAAGATGATACATAACATCTCCAGTGCCTTGTGATCCTTCTACCAAGACCATGCCTCACACTGCGGTAATGTCAGGCCCTTCCTCATCTGCCGCATCCTTTTTTATCTGTGTCTTCCATCGACCTCTTGTTTTGATCCTTCTCCTTGAGGCTGACCTGCAACTCTGAAGCTGGGACGGAGCTCAGCTCCGCGATCTTGATTCCGTGCTCCGGCACGGCTGCCACCTCGGCGTCCTTCTTCTTCTTGTTCTTGTAAACTATGTAGACCACCATTTGTGCGACTCCAAATACGAACCCCAAAACGTTTGGAAGCTGAGAGAAGAGGGCGTAAGGACAAGGAGTAATAGGTATGACTTCATGATCTAATCAGCTGTTTGCGGTCTTGCTTTACCTCGACGTACAAGTCCTTGGTGAAGAAACCGTAGCCGAACCATGCAACCGCATTCAGTGTGAGGAAGAATGATAGGTAGAATGGCATGAACTCTACACTCTTTGTGCGTATAACGGGCCTCTGAACATTCGATTCGATGAATTGGTTGAGAGACAGTGGCCGAAGGAGAGAGAGAGAGAGAGAGATGGAGAGAGAGATTGTTTCTGTACTTACGATGATGCTCAATGGAGCAGCAAAGACGGACGGAGAAGCCCACGCAGAGCCACCCGAGTACTGTCACACGTTCAGGACCAGCAAAGGCTAGTCGAATCAAGAGAACGATCGCAGCGAATGCCACCACGTTCAAGAGGACAAATATTTGGATGCAGAAGACCTGCAACTCACGAACAGGTATAGCTAACGCAAGTTCATGACATAGGTGCATGATCACATATAAGATGTTTATAAGATACGGGAGATGGCAAGAACGAATTCACAAACCCTAGCCTTCTTTGTGGCGTAAATGAGGTAGATGGTGGTGTAGGCTGTCTCGATGAAGCATCCAAACGAGTTGATGGTGATGAGAAGGGTTGCAATGGTTTTGGCAAGCGCGTAGTAGATCAGTAGCATATAGCTGACCAAAGCTACGACGTAAGGCACCGCTTGGAACCCTTCGGTTGATTTCTTTCGGTAGATTCGGTAGAATGTAGGACTGCAAGCATGAGTAATGAGCATCAGATCATGACGAGCAAGTCCACACACTGAATCAGCATCGCAAGTGCTCTATGGAGCCACCACTTACACTGGGGAAAGAAAAACCATGAACGAAATGACGTTGCAGATATCAGCGATAAACCACGCAAGCATAGTGGTAATTCTCATAAATTTCAGATCTCCATTAATCGGCTAGTGCATGTAGAGACAGGTGATGAGCAAGAACAGCTAGCAAACAATCCTAACAGTGTATGGCTAAAGATAACAACATAGTGAGTCAACAGAAGTCGAAGAACAACAACATAAGAGACGAGTAATGGGGAAAGGATTAGAAATGAGCTATAATGGTGATCACCTAAAATGCGGAGGGCCCATTTTATAGCAGAGTTGGAGGGGGGGGATGAGCTTCCCTATTTGATTCTAGGGAGTGAGAAAGCAACGGATTCCAGCCTCCAGAAGTGGGAGTCGCATCATCGATCTCCAGAAGATTGTCCAACATATGCCATTATTGATGCCCTTAATTATTAGGGTTGAATCTTCAGAAACAAGAACTTAAGATCATTGTAATCATCAAAGAATCCTGAGGTATCGCCTGCTGGAAACCAATCATGAGGTCAGGATTTAGATCCAAAACATGCTATATTCGATTCATGTCAGTGGGTGTTTAAAGCGTGGAAAATGCTGCATTCAGAATACATATGTAATGGGATTAAAAAAATAAGGAAAGACTTTGCATACAAATAAATATTAACAAATTTGTAATATACAATGAAATTAAACAAAAATTATAATCAAATGAAACATTAAGATTTACATGAAAAAAAATTTCAACTGAAAGGTTAAAAATCATCATAATAACAAAAATACATAATATCCAAAATCTCTCCAAGTGATCATGGTAAGAATATGTTAGGACCGAATCGACACTAAGGAGGGAGAGGGGGGGAGCGGGGTTGTTTGAATTAGTACTTTCGTAAAAACCTTGGTTTGAAATTTTTCATTCGGTTTAAAAATTTTCGTTCGATGAAAACTAATGTCCCAAGTGTACTTATATTAGAGCAAGTGTAGTAAGCAGTTAAACTCGAAAACAATAGCAATGAAGAGCAGAAAAGAAACACATACCAAATCTATAGTAGTTCGATCCATGTGGTCTACTCCAATCCTGATTCCTCTTCACTCAAGGCCACCTAATTCTACTACTGATCTTTTTCCAACGGACAATGACCAACCACCCCTTACAACTCCTTTTCTTTTACTCAAACTCATGAGAGAACCTTTTGTTACCCTCTTTTATAATTATTTTCTAACAATCTCCCTTAGAACAACCTCTAAGCTTCTAGAGAATGGAATCAACTTTCTAACAGAGTTTTCTCACTATAAAACATAAGTTTATGATCTCAGTTCTTGCTATTCCAAGCAAAAATACCTAGGATATTTATAGATCCCAAATGGCTTCAAATCTTGGAGCCAAAATTTAAGTCCCCAAGATTTCAGAGTACTAGCGGTACCACTACCGAATAGAGCCCGAGAATCTAGGCTCTAATGGTACCACTGCCCAAAATAGGTGGTATTACGGATGCCTTATCATGGATAAAAAATATAAAGAGGGTGCTTGTCTTTTGAGTTTTGTTCATACTTTGTACAGCAAGTAGCAGGCTAGCAGCAAGCTTGGTAGCCCTAGTTGGTTAGCTTTCGTAGTCGATTTCGGTGTGTAAATGAGAGTTGTGTCATATGGACACTTATGAGGATTTTGGTCTGTAATGGACTTTGATCTTTTGTGTGCAATCATTCAGACTTTGTAAAGTTCATGGTTGTAATTTGCACTAACTATATAAAGTGTTTGCTGAAGTAGTTGCTTGTGGATCCCATGTGAAATGATTTCTCTAACTTGTTTTCTCTTTTGTAGATCCTAAGGGACCATAGGAGGTTTCGGGGAGACTGACCTTTGCGGATACACACGCAATGGTGCCGCACGACTCAGGCAAAGCTAAGTTTGTGATAGCCTAGTAGTACTACCGTCAACAACCGACGATACTACCGCCCAAGTATCTCAAAAAAATATATTTAAGTATTTTTCGTACTTTGAGCTATATCATCTTTTGACCTGATTGTACCTCCTCCTAGGTCAATAAAATGAGCCTCCTAATGGGCTCAAATCTATCTTAATTAAGGATTAGTTATAGCCCAATAGGCTCCTAATTGAGTTGGCATGGTTACACAAAAAATCAACTCAATTATAATCACAACTACTTCAATGTAGGCATAATTGATCACAAACAAGAATACTAAGTTGTCTGGCATGTCATTGGTTCATCTGACACTTCAGCCAAACCTTCAATGCATCATCCTCTCTTGTGACGTATTGCCCAATCGGTATATTGACCTCTGCAACATCTGATCTCCTTAGTGTAATGTCTGATCCATCTGGCCTGATGCCCGAACTCATGGCACGAAGGTCTTCTGCCGATATGTCGACCATTCCTCCAACTCGACGTCCAATCTTCTGACATATTCAATTCCGACCCAACATTTGATTCCACTACTTTAATTGATTTGCCTCACCTTGATTGAATCTAGTATTACGTCACTCAAACGCATATTAGATCATAACTTTATCAATTGGTTTCATCATCAAAATCTGAGCTTCAACAATCTCCCCATTATTTATGATGATAACCAATTGATGACATAGTTCAACTAAACTCCCTCTATCAATATGTCATATTGATAGAAACTTTGAATTTAGAAAATCATGAGTATTAAAAGAATCAATTGATCACTTCATTGCATGTACCATAAAATTATGCCTAATTAAAACATCAAAGTATATGATCAAAGTTGAACTATTGCATGCATAATTCCAAACCATCATACATACTACAATTTCATCATACATGATCATCATCATACCTTCTCCCCCTTTGTCATCAACAAAAAAGGAAAAGTGCAACTAGCAATTTAGCAAATGTTTTAGATAAGCAAACTAGTAATTTAGCTTTTTTTTTTTATCACTTTAGAACATACAAGCTACCTAGTTGGCAAGTTTCAATTCTCTATAGAAGTATGAAAGCTAGCAAGTTTTAAA
Organism: Ensete ventricosum; assembly: GCA_029747655.1. NCBI lineage: Eukaryota > Viridiplantae > Streptophyta > Magnoliopsida > Zingiberales > Musaceae > Ensete > Ensete ventricosum. The sequence continues at coordinate 20,241,808 of JAQQAF010000008.1, read as the reverse complement.
TAATGTGAAGTTAAAAATTTTTTTGCTTATCTTGGTAGTTTTTTGCTTCTCTTTATGACGTGCAAGCTAGCAACTTTTGCTTTTCTTCCTGATGCTCAAGCTAGCAATTTTTTCTTCCTTTACAATGTGAAAGCTAGCAAATTCTTTGCATCTCTTCGTGATGCGCAAGCTAGCAAATTGTGCTTCTCTTTGCAAGCTAGCAATTTTTATTTTTCTTGAGATGTACAAGATAGTAATTTTCTCTCCCCCTTTGTCATTGTCAAAAAAAATATGACAGTATAATTTTTCTTTTACATCAATGCTCTGATCACAATCATAAATACAAAGAGATTATATAATGAAAATTATGTCATGAAAGATATAATATGAAAGATCTAGTCGTAAATACCAAAAGACATGATTTATTTTGACAACTCTCTTATTTTGTAAATAGTAAGAAGAAGCATAGGTGATCAAATGGTAAAATATCTTAATTTATACAAGTCATCAAGATTATGATTAGTAGAAAATAAATCTCGATTTATAAATATCAAGGTCATGGTTTGTTTGCATAAGTATCCTCTTTAGTAAATGGTAAAAAAAAAGAAATCATAGAAGATAGAAAAGATTTTGAATTGCCATAAAAGATACCTTAAGTAAAGAAATCAAGAGAAAGTTCATGATGATTCGGTTGGACAAAAAATCACATTATGATTCAAATCATCAAAATCACTTTTATAGTTTAAGATATTCAAAAATATCATGAATGGATTTATTAATCTCTTATTGAAAGCTTGATAAGATAGAGATTGAGAATTTTTTTAAAAAAATATTTTTCTATTTGTAGTTGTTTCAATTCATGCGATTGATTTCTTACAAGTATGTCCAAGTTTTTTTTATGTCATCATGTTTAAAACCGAAAAATAAGATTTATCACAAAAATTATCAAGATCAATAACCATTAACTAATAAAACATTTTTAATCATAAGATTTATTACCAATAATTATAATTCTAATAATTTTTCCTATTTAATTTATTATAACTAATTTAAATTTTATTAAGTCATGAAAAGTAGTAAGTAATTTTATCATAAGATAAATGAGTTTCGGTTGAGTCACTTATCTCGTCTTCAGATGCACTCGATTCATCCCAAGTCGGTATGAATGTTTTCTTCTTCTTTTGTGTGAGTATCTTCTTCAGTTGTGGACATTCACTTTTGAAGTGTCCTAGCTAATTGCATTCGTATCAAGTTATTTTATTCTTTTTAAGTTCATTTTTATTCTTTGATTCTTGATTTATAAACTTTTAAAATTTTAGGAGTTTAAGATCATCATCATCGTTACTTGAGTTTTCTTCCAAGTGGTCTTTTTTTGACAAAAGTGTCAAATCCTTCATGTTGGTTATGTGTCAAATAAGTCATTTCATATGTCATCAATGAATCGATGAGTTCTTCTAGTTGAAAAGTATTTAAGTTCTTTGCCTCTTGTATTGTAATTACTTTTGGATCCTAATTCTTTGGAAGGGATCTTAGAATTTTATTGATAAGTTCATGATTAGTAAAGGATTTACCAAGAGCTTTCAAATCATTGACGACATCCGTAAACCGGGTGTACATGTCTTCAATGGTTTCTTTTGGTTTCATTCAAAATAACTCAAAACTATATAGCAAGAGATTAATCTTATATTTTTTTAACTCTACTGGTACCTTCATGTGTAACTTCAAGTGTTAGCATGTGTAATTTCATATATAGAAACATGATTAAACTCATTCTTGTCTAAAGCGTAAACTAAGGCATTCAAAAAAAATATTTTCTTTTTAAAATCAATCCAATCATTCATTGGATTAGAAGATTTTTTTAGGTCATTTTCAATGATGTTCTACAAATTAAAATCCATAGAAGGTAAAACATCTCTTATTCAAGTTTTTCAATATATATAGTCTGTCCCATTGAACATAGGAGGACGAATGATAGAGTAACCCTCTTAATAGCTAGAAAAAGTCATTTAGTCTCTTTTGTGTGTTAGTGCTTTTGTAAAAGCTTAAAAAAATTTGTTCGATGAAAACTAATATCAAAAGTGTGCTCAAAAGTGTGCTTGTCTTAGAGTAAGTATAATAAACAAAGCAATAACAATGAAGAGCATAAAAGAAATGCACACTGAATTTATAGTGGTTTGGTCCATGTGACATACTCCACTCCCGATTCCTCTTCACTCAAGGCCACTGACTTTTACTACTGATCTTTTTCCAATGGGCAAAGATCAACCAACCCTTTCAACTCTTTCTTCTTTTCTTAGGCTCAAGAGAAAACCTTTACAACCCTTTACAAGTATTTCATCACACTCACCCTTAGAACAACTTTTTTAACAAGATTTTTTCACTATAAAATATAAGTTTATGATCTAAGTTCTTACTATTCCAAGTAAACATACCTGGGGTATTTATAGACCCCAAATGACTTCAAATCTTGGAGCCAAAATTTAAATCTTTGAAATTTCAAGGTATTTATGGTACCACCACCGACACCAGGCAATACCACCACTAAATAGAGCCCAGGAATCTGGGCTCTGGTGATACCACTGCCCAGAATAGGCAGTACTACCATCGACAACCGGTGGTACCACCACCTAAGTATCCCAAAAAAGTATGTTTGAGTAGTTTTTGTACCTTGAGCTATACCATCTTTGACCTGACTGTATCTCCTCCCAGGTCAATAAAATGAGCCTCATAATGGGCTCAAATTAGCCTTAATTAAGGCTTAATTATGACCTAATGGGCCCATAATTGAGTCGGCATGGTTACACCCAAAATTAACTCAATTACAATCACAACTACTTCAATCTAGACATAATCTATTACAAATAAGAATACTAAGTTGTCTGGCATATCATTGGTTCATCTGATGCTTCGTAGAAACCTTTGGCGCATCATCCTCTTTTGCAGTATATTGCCCAATCGGCATATTGACCTCTGCAACATCCTATCTCCTTGGCAAAATGTCTGATCCTTCTAGCCCGAGTCCTTCTGCCGGCATGTCGACCATTCCTTTGGCCTGAGTCCAATCTTCTAATATGTTCAATTTCATCCCAATATTTGATTCCACTACTTTAATCATTTGTCCTCTCCTTGATTGACTCTAGTCCTGCACCACTTAAACGCGTATTAGATTATAACTTTATCAATTGATTTTATTATCAAAATTTGAGATTCAATAGAATCCATTGTAAATCTGATCTAACCTGAGGTAAGAACACTGCTTGGATGACTGAGAATAGCTTTTGTGTTGTCCTTGTCTTCTTCCATTTTTTTCCTCTTATTTTTTTATCCTCAACTGCCACTACTTCTTCTCTTTTTTTCTCATCTATGTTTATAGTCATCGTTACCCTCTTATTTTTGCAAAAGAGTTAGGATTTAGGTTAAAAAAAAGGGTTAGGGTTGTGAGTTCTATTAAAGTCTATTATAGGTTAAACAATGGGCTATCTACCCAACAACCTCCTCCTTCAGCCCATAAGGGAGGTTGTCTCATAACTCCTCAATGTGAAGTCATGTTGATCAATCGTTGGTATATATTTTATCTTTCTTTTGGTAAGATCTTTGTCAATGTGTATACCACATTATCATCTATGTGAATTTTTTGAAGTTGTAACTGCTTCTCTTTAAGCACATTTATAATCTAATGGCATTTGACATCTATATGCTTTGGCTTAGAATGAAAGGTTGGGTTCTTACACAAATGGATGGCGCTTTGGCGGTCATAATGCACCATATATTTTTCTCGTTTCAGTCCCAATTCTTGTAATAATTCTTTCTATAACATTTCTTTGCAAACCTCTGTAGTAGCAATATATTTTGCCTCTATGATAGAGAGTGCAATACACCTTTGTAATTTGGATTACCATGACATAAGCCCCCCTACCTGATGTGGATTTTCTCGTATCAATATCTTTTGTTATATCTGCATCTGTGTAACTTGTCAACATAGGTGATCCACCTCCAAAGCTTAAATAAACTTTAGAGATCCCTCTAAGATACCTAAAAATCTATTTCACTATTGTCCAGTGCTTTTTGCTTGGATTTGTAAGAAATCTACTAGCAACACTCACTACATATGTAATGTTCGGCCTTGTGCATACCATCATCTATATTAAACTTCTGATTGCTGAAGCATAAGGAACCTTTTGCATTTTCTCCTTATCCTTATCATTTGATGGACTCTAATCTGAGTACAACTTGAAGTGATTTGAAAAATGAGAATCAACTGGCTTTGCATTGCTCATACTGAACCTATATGATACTTTCTCGACGTATTTCTCCTATGATAACCATATCTTCTTTTTTTCTGTCATGAGATATCTATATGCCCAGTATTTATTTTGTTGGTCTCATATCCTTCATTGCAAAGGACTCACTCAGTTTCTTTTTCAACCTGTCAATTGTAGATATATTTTTTCCAAGGATAAGCATGTCATCAACATAAAGTAAGATAATAGTAAAATCCTCACTAAACTATTTGATGTACACACAATAATCTTAAGTTGTTCTTTTGTATCCATTTCTAACTATAAATGAATCTAATATTTTGTACCACTGACTTAGAGCTTGCTTCAGCCCATACAAGCTCTTCCTCAACTTGCAGACAAAATTTTATTTACCTTTGACTTTGAAGCCTTTTGGTTGCTTCATATAAATTTCATCATCTAAATCACCATGAAGGAAAGCTGTCTTCACATCCAACTACTCAACCTCCAAGTCCATATTAGTAGCAATACCAAGAGCAACATAGATAAAAGATAAATATCTTTTATCTATGTTGATATCTTCAACATATCTTCAAAGTTAATATCTTTCTTTTGACTAAAGTCTTTCACAGCCAATCTAGCTTCGTCCTATGGTTGAGAATATTGTTCTTGAGTCTTCAACCTGAAAAATGACTTGTTATTAAAGGTCTTACTTCCCTTTGATAGTTGCACCAAATCATATGTGTAGTTCTTCTACAGAGCATTCATCTCTTCCTACATAGTAACTAACCATTTCTTTTTCTACTCACTTTCATATGTTTCCTAGTTACTCTCTGATTCACCTGTATCAGTAAACATCACATACTCATCTTTAGAGTATCTTCTGAAAGGTTGACGTGGCATAGAAGATCTTCTCAACTAAGGTTCTACAGGATATTACTTCATATATTCTTCCTGCTCAACATGTCCCGCAGGTAGATTAATATCGCGCTCTACACCATCTTTTTACATATCTCCCTTAAAACCCTGATGTATTGAAGGAGTAATTGGGTCATATTCTGCTAATCCTTCTATAGTAGTCTTGGTTGGTATCTCCTTCTTCAAATCTTCAAGGGTTTGATCCTCAAAGAAAATCACATCTCTGCTTCTAAACACTTTTTGCTTTTATAAATCATAAAGCCTATAACCAAATTGATCATGTGAATAGCCAACAAAAATATATTCTTTTATCTTACCATCCAACTTGGACCTCTCATTGTTTAGAACATGTGTAAATGCACGATAACCAAACACTCTCAAGTGTTTATAAGAGATATCTTTCCCTGACCATATATGCTCTGCAACATCAACATCTAGAGTTGTATAGGGTGACAAGTTGATCACATCAATTGTAGTCCTCAAAGCTCCATCCAAAAAATTTTTGGTAGCTGAACTTGTGAAAGCATACATCTGATCATTTCCAGGATGATGTGGTTCATCCTCTCCATAATTGTATTATGCTGAGGCATACCAAAAATTGTCATCTCATACTAGATGTCATATGACCTACAATAATCTTTAAACAATCCTATATACTCACTACCATTATTTGATCTTATGTATTTCGATTACCTTTCTATCTCACTTTCAACTCTAGCATAAAATTCTTTGAAAATATTAATAACCTGATCTTTTGTCTTCATAACATAGGCTTAAACTTGATTGAAAAAATCATATATATAAGTGATAAAATAAAGTGCACCACTAATACCAAGAACATTAATAGATTCACCAGAAGTTTTTATTCTCAAAGGACCATATGCGTCTATATAGATACGGTCCAAGGCATGTATTTTTCTAGATAAAGTAAGATTAGCAAAGAAAACTCTATGTTTGCTAGCCAAATAATCATTACAAGGGTTCAAACATATACCTTTAAGGTCTAGCAATACCTCTCTCTTGAAAAAAACTTACAGGTCCTTCTCGCTCATGTGTCCTAATCGCCTATGCCAGAACTCCATGTTTAAGTCTTTCTATATAGCATTCAACTGCTCACCACAAACTTTAGCATGTAATTTATACAAAGTGTAACATTTCTTCCCACTAGCTACAACAAGAGAACTCTTAGTGAGCTTTCGTTGCCCTTTGTGAAATCTAATATCAATGTCTTCATCATCTATCCTTCTAACTGAAATTAAATTTAACCTCAAGTCAATCACATGCCTCACATTCTTAAGTACTAACTTGCAGCTAAGGTTGGTCTTTATGTGGATATCACTCATGCTGATGATGTCTACTATGCTATAGTTACCCAATCTTGATAACACCAAAATTTTTAGACCTGTAGATGGCAAAGAACTCCCTCTGTAGTGTAGCATGATAAGAAGCACCTGTGTCAATCACCCACTCGAGATCCCGACACAACAAGTAAAAATATCATTAGAAGTAGACAAAATCAAATAGTCATTACCATGTACTATAGCTAAGTATTCTCTTTTGACTCTGTTGGCTTCACTTATTTTTCTTTTTTCTTACTCTTCTTAGGTTGCTTGTGTTGATTCTTATAATATCTTTTCTCACCATAATTATAGCAAATAATATCTTTTCTTGATCTTGACTTACTTTTACCCATGTGTGAACCACTTTTATCCTTCAACATTGACCTTCTTCTATTCTCTGAACAAGTGCTTGTAAATCAATTTGAGATATTGCTAAATTCTTTATCCTCAACTCCTTATTCAACAAACTTTTTGTTACTTGGCTTATTGTGATAACACCATCTGGTACAAAATTACTGAGGGAAACCACTAATATCTCCTAACTTTTTGGCAATGAACTAAGAAGTAACAATGTCTGCAACTCAGCAATAGAAGTAATCAAGAGATATTTTCATAAAAGATAACTAGTTAGTGACACTCTGTATTTCATTCAAATAATCAACAATAAAAGTGTCCTCTTTATATTTTAGTTTTACATGATCAATAAAGCTTTGTTACTAGTCGTTTTTATTTCATAGAGACCTTCTAAGTTTTTTCAAAGAAAGTATGTAAAACTTTTAGTAGAAACATAGTGAAAGACACAGCCATCGAGCCACTATCGAATGAACCCGATCATTTTCTAATCTAACATCTTTCACTCGTCATCTATTATAATTGCAGGCTTTGCACTATCCTCTTGTAAAGGTCCATACAAATTCTTGCAATATAAGATATCTTCTATTCTTGATTTTTATATCATCTAGTTATTTTCATTCAAACTAATCATATGAGAAACACAAGCAGCTTCTAATTGGACATAAAAAATACCAGTTAATGAGATTAAAAAAAGAAAAAACTTTATATACAAACAAATACTAGCATGTCGTAACACAAATGATTGAGAACAGTGTTTGTATTATCATTATCTTTTTTCTTTTTCTTATTCTCTTATTCTTTTACCCTCATCTATTATTGTTTCTTCTTTCTTTTTCTTAATCATGTCACTAACAGTTTATGTTAAAAGAGTTAAGGTTTAACTTTAAAAAAACGATTACAGCTGTGAGTTTTATTAAAACCCATAATAATAGGCTATCTGTACCGACCCAGGACTCGAACTCGAACAGTGAAGGAAGGCATGTTTGAATTGCAAAGTCTCAGAATCAGTGGAGATGTTTGGCAGTATCATGCACAGGGATGAGTGAAGCGATGCTACGATCGATATTTTATCGGGTTTGATGCCTTAGGTGATGGAAGTCATGGAAAGTTGCACTGATCTTGATGTTAAATTCATGCTCTGTGCATGGTACAGTGGTGGGATTAGCAGCTTGCAAAGTGGGAGATTATGTTCCCAATTTAGTACAGCAAGATAACAAGTTAGAAGCAAGAAAATGCATGGTGTAGTCCATTGAATCACAGCTCTCATTGGAGATTACTTGGAAGAGCCGGCCATGTGAATTGTATTTCCTGGAACAAGAGATCATTCTCATGCGATATAAAAGGATAAAAACATTTAGATACGAATAAATATTAACAGACCATCATATATAATAAAATCAAATAAAAATTATAATCAGATGAACACCAAGATTTATGTAGAAAACTTCTTCAACTCGAGGGGTAAAAATCACGGGACAAGCCAGAGAAAATCTATTATAAAAATAATGAATGTACAAATCTCAAAATCCTCATGTCCAAGCCCAAGCAACAATCACAAGAGAATGATAGGGATACAAGGACTATATTACTACTATGCACAATATTCAAAACCTCCCCAAGTGATCATAGTAAGAATCAACTGGAGATCTAATCTAACCTGAGATGAAAATACTATTTGGATAATTGAGAATAGTCTTTCTCTGTCCTTCTCTTATTCTCTTTCATTGATATCTTGTTTTCTGTCTTCTACTATTAATCTACTACTTCTTTTCTCTCTCCCACGTTTACTACTGTCGCTGCCCACTTTTCCTGAACCCTAGCCACCAAAACTAGAGTTTTGGTTAAGAGAAATCAATGTTAGGTTTGTGGGCTTCACTAAAGCCCACTATGGGTAGAATCTGTGTAATCTGTCCAATAACCTCCCCCTTCGACCTATAAGGGAGGTTGTCCATGACTCCTCAATGTAAAGTCATGTCAACCAGTTGTCGGCACATCTCCTGCCTTTCTTTCGGTAAAGTATTTGTCAACGTGTCTATCCTATTATCATCTGTGTAAATTTTCTGAAGCTGTAACTGTTTTTCTTTAAGCACATTTATGATCCAGTGATATCTGACATTTATATACTTTAACTTGAAATGAAATGTTGGGTTCTTGCACAAATGGATGACACTCTTACGGTCATAATGCACCACATAGTTTTTATGTTTCAGCCTCAATTGTTGTAAGAATCATTTCATCCATAATATTTCTTTACAAACCTCTGTAGTAGCAATATATTCTGCCTTTGTGGTAGAGAGAGCAATACACCTTTACAATCTGGATTATCATGGCACAGCTTTCCCTGTAAAAGTAAGTATAAAATCTGATGTGGACTTCCTTGTGTCAATATCTATTGTTATATCTGCATCTGTGTAATCTGTCAATATATGTGGTCCACCTCTAAATCTTAGACAAACTTTAAAACTTCCTCTGAGATATCTAAAAATCCACTTCACTACTACCCAGTGCTCTTTGCTTAGATTTGCAAGAAATCTGCTAGTAACACCGACTGCATATGTGATATTTGGCCTCGTACATATCATTGCGTACATTAAACTTCCAACTGCCAAATCATAAGGACCTTTTGTATTTTCTCCTTATCCTCATCACTTGACGGACTCTGATCTGAGCATAACTTGAAGTGACCTGAAAGAGGAGAACTAACTGGCTTTGCATTGGTCAGATTGAACCTGTCCAATACTTTATCAATGTATTTCTCTTGTAACAACCAAATCTTCTTGTTTCTTCTGTCACGAGAAATTTGCATGCCCAGTATTTGTTTTGTTGACCCCATGTTCTTCATTGCAAAAGACTTACTCAGTTCCTTCTTCAACCTGTAAATTATAGACATATCTTTCCTAAGGATAAGCATATCATCAACATAAAGTAAAAAAATAATAAAATCCTCACCAAACTGTTTGATATACACACAATAATCTGAAGCTATTCTTTTGTATTTATAGTTGAATCAAACTTTTTATGCCACTATCTTAGAGCTTGCTTCAGCTCATACAAGCTCTTCCTCAATTTACAGATATGATTTTCTTTACCTTTGACTTTGAAGCCTTCTTATTGCTCCATATAAATTTCATCATCCAAATCACCATTAAGGAAAGCAGTCTTCACATCTAACTGCTCAACCTTCAAGTCTAGGTTAGCAGCAATACCAAGAGCAACACGAATAGAAGATATTTTAACAACTGGAGAAAAATCTCTTCAAAGTCAATATCTTTCTTTTGACCAAAGTCTTTCACAACCAATCTAGTTTTATACTTTGGTTGAGAATAATGTTCTTGAGTCTTTAACCTGAAAATTCACTTGTTCTTCAAGGCCTTACTTCTATTTGGTAGTTGCACTAAATCATATATGTGATTCTTTTATAGAGAATTCATTTCTTCCTACATAGCAAAAAACTACTTCTTTTTCTACTCACTTTAAACTACTTCCTGGTAATTCTCTAGTTCACCTGCATCAATAAGCATCACATACTCATATGTAGAGTATCTTCTGGAAGGTTGACGTGGTCTAGAAGATCTTCTCAACTGAGGTTCTGTGGTAACTTGCTCCCTTTCTTCTTCCTACTCAATATGTCCTACAGGTAGATCAACATCAGGCTCTACATCATATTCCTGCATATCTCTCCCATCACCTTGATGTACTAGATGAATAACTGGGTCACATTCTGCTAATCCTTCTGTAGAAGTTTTGGCTAGTGTCTCCTTCTTCAAATCCTCAAGAGTTTAATCCTTAAAGAAGACAACATCTCTACTTCTGAACACCTTCTGCTTATCTGAATATCCAAAGCCTGTAACCAAACTGATTATGTGAGTAGTCAAGAAAAATACACTCTTTTGTCTTACCATCTAGCTTGGACCTCTCATTTGTCTGGAATATGTGTAAATGCACGACAACCAAATACTCTTAAATGCATATAGAAGATATTTTTTCTTGACCATACATGCTTTGTAACATCACCATCTAAAGCTGTATAGGGTGATAAGTTGATCACATCAACGGCAGTCCTCAAAGTCTCATCCCAAAACTTTTTGGGTAGTTTGGCCTGTGAAAGCATACATATGATCTTTTCTATGATGGTGCGGTTCATCCTCTCTACAATTATATTATGTTAAGGCGTACCAGAAATTGTCAACTCATGTTAGATGTCATGTGACCTGCAATAATCATTAAATAATCTTATGTACTCACTACCATTATCTGATCTTATACATTTCAATTGCTTTTCTGTCTCCCTTTCAACTCTGGCATGAAACTCCTTAAATATAATAATAACTTAATCTTTGGTTTTCATATAATAGGCCCAAATTTTCTTAGAAAAATCATCTATAAAAGTGACAAAATAAAGTGTACCACTAGTACTAGGAATATTAATAGATCCATCAGGAGTTTTTGTCATCAAAGGACCACATACATCTGTATAGATATGGTCCAAGACATATTTTTCTAGATAAAGTAGGACTAATAAAGGAAACTCTATGTTGTTTATCAGCCAAACAATCAATACAAGGGTTCAGACATGTACATCTGAGGTCTGACAATACCTCTCTCTTAGAAAGAACTTACAGCCCCTTCTCGCTTATATGTCTCAATCACCTATGCCACAACTTCATGCTGAAGTCTTTCTCTATAGCATTCAACTGCTCACCACAAGCTTTAGCCTATAATCAGTACAAGGTGTGACATTTCTTCTCACTAGCTACAATAAGAGAACCCTTACTGAGCTTCCACTGCCCTTTGTGAAATATGACATCAAAGTCTTCATCATCTAGCCTTCCAACTGAAATTAAATTCAGTCTTAAATCAATCACATGCCTCACATCCTTAAGCACCAACTTGCAGCCAAGGTTGGTCTTTATGTGGATATCACCCATGCCAATGATGTTTGTTGTGTCATAATTGTCCATCTTGACAACACCAAAATTTTCGGACCTATAGGTAGTAAAAAAACTCCCTTCGTGGTGTAACATGATAAGAAGCACCTATGTCAATTATCCACTCGAGATCCTGACACACACAAAAATCTATCATCAGAAGTAGATAAAATTAATAATCACTAACTACCCTATACTGTAGTTGTGATATTCTCTTTCGACTCTATAGGCTCAACTTATTTTCTCCTTTTCTTATTCTTCTTAGGTTGCTTGTAATGTCCTTTCTCACCATAATTATAGCAAACAATATATTTTCTTGATCTTGACTTGCTTTTACCTAAGCGTGAATCACTTCTATCCTTTGACTTTGACCTTCCTTTATTCTCTGAGATTAGTGCCTGTGAATCAATCTGAGAAGTTGTTGAATTCTTTCTCTTCAACTCCTCATTCAACAAACTGCTTATTACTTGACTCATGGTGATAATATCATCTGGTGCAGAATTACTGAGGGAAACTACTAGTATCTCCCAACTTTCTGGTAAAGAACTGAAAAGTAGCAATGGCTACAACTCATTATCAAGAGACATTTTTATAGAGGATAACTGGTTAGTAATACTTTGCATTTCATTCAGATGCTCAGCAATAGAAGTGCCCTCTTTAAATTTCAGGTTCACAAGTTTTCTGATCAGAAAAGCTTTGTTACCAGTCATTTTTCTTTCATAGAGACCTTCCAACTTTTTCCAAAGAGAGTATGCAGAACTTTCAGTGGAAACATTGTGAAAGACATTGTCATCAAGCCACTATCGAATAAACCCAACTGTTTTTGGGTCTAATCTTTTTCACTCATCATTTATCATAGTTGTGAGCTTTGTACTATCCCTTTGCAAAGGTCTATACAAGTCTTTGCAATACAATAGGTCTTTCATTCTTGGTTTTCATATCATTCAATTGTTTCCATTTAAGCTAATCATGCGAAAAATATTATCGACCTCTATGTTCGAATATAAAAGACTAAATAACACTAAACCTTGCTCTGATACAAATTGATGGGATATAAAAGGATAAAGACTTTTATATACGAACAAATATTAGCATACTATCATACATAGCGGAATCAAATAGAAATCACAATCAGATAAACACCAAAATTTACATGAAAAACTCCTTCAACTCGAAAGGTAAAAATCACGGGGCAAGCCAAAGAAAATCCACTATAAAAATAATAAATATACAAATCTCAAAACCCTCATGCCTAAGCACCAATTATAAGAGAATGATAGGGATACAAGGAGTATATTACTATTCATAATATCTAAAACCTTCCTAAATGATCACAGTAAGAATCCACTGTAGATCTGATCTAACATGAGATGAGAATACTATTTGGATGATTGAGAATAGTCTTTCTATGTCCTTATCTTTTTCTCTTTCCTGAATCTCTTGTTTTCTGGTCTCTACTGTCAGTCTGCTGCTTTTTTTCTCTCTCCTACATTCACAGTCGTCGCTATCCACTTTTCCTAAATCCTAGCCATCAAAACTAGGGTTTTGATTAAGAAAAATTAATATTTTCGAGTTGTGGGCTTAAGTGAAACCCACTATAAGCTGAATCTAGCCATCTACCCAACACATTCTCATTATCCGCATTCATTCCTCCATAATCGTCTACCGCATTTGCTTGTCCAGCCTTTCTCTCCTCTTACAACATGAAACATATCTCTTGGCCCCCCTTGAATCTGCTCTACTTAGATGGTCACAATTAGAATACGAGGGAATATTCGCCTTGAAGACCACGATTGGTCTCTACCACCAATTCATTGATTGAAACCCATAATAAGATGCTGTCTAGACTAAGAATCCATATGCATGAATTTGTGACCTACTTCAATTCTAGTGTAAAAAGTTTCACAAGGAAACCAACTTCATCCATAATTATAAGCTAGATAGAACCAGTCGATCTAATCGGGAGGAAAAAAGAAAAAAAGAACTCCTCAAAGTCAAAAAAAAAAAAAACCCTAGATTTCACATCCAAAGGCTCAAACATAACTTGAAGCCAAACCATAGTATGATGCGCGTGATATCCACTCAATACTGATTCATTTGTTTGCGTGTGTGTGTCTGTGTGTGTGTGTGTGTGTGTGATGGTCGCCTTATGGCCAACTAATTGACTTTGTCTCTTGCAAGAAATATGCAAACTGCCTAACTAAGAAGGGTACACTTGCTGGAGCTAAGTTGGAACTATATGCCCAACATGGCAAATGGCTTCAACTCTTGGACTACTTTCTCTGCCACCATCAGATCATTTTTCATGTTGGCCTAGTCAACCCCAACTGATAGGTCAAATCTACACCCTGCATATTATTCTTGGTCAAACCAGTGTGGTGTTGGCCATGCCAATGTTGTAGGTATTATTAGGCTTGGACCACCTAACATCTGTGTTCATGCTCTCCTCCATAAGAAATTGGTAGGATAAGTGAGACAAGTTCTGCTAACAATTATAGATCATGCACTGGCCACACTAATTCTACTTTTACTTCCTCCTCAACTCCTAATCAGTCATTCCAAATGGTGGAGGAATGCACACAGGAGCAGCAATATGGCTCTGATGATGAACTGTACAGCTAGCCTAATACAGATGGAGCTCGATGCTACGAACTCTAAAGTTGAGGTATGAAGGAATAATTGGCCTTCACATATGTTTTCTTTTTTATGCTCTGATGATATGCGAAAAAAAGAGCGGCAAAACCACGTACGTTTTGACGACGACGCAGACGTGCATGCATGCATGGGTACGTGAGTGCACCACGAAACATGCATTCTCACAGTGGTATGAGCTGCTACGCTTCGGCCACGTGAACCGGTCAAATCCCCACAGCTGGGCTGCAGCAGGAGACGGCGGAGATGGGTCCACACCTCGAGCGTCGGCCAATGAGAGAGTGGGGATGTCGGCCGTGTCGTACGGCCCCGTTACGGAGAACGACGGCGGATGGCGGCGCAGAAAACACACGCGTACGTACGTAGACTCGTCGCTTACGACGCCGTTTGCACGTCCGCATGCAGGGCGTGCGGGGGAAAACGTGGAGATGGGAGAGAAGGATGTGATACTTCCGTCAAAATCCAGTGTTTTTACGTAAGAATATAGGTTATTTTATAAAAAAAAATCTTTTTTTTCTCTCAAATGATGCCACTATTTTAAATAATATCAAAAATATATCTCATCAATTCAATGATACTTTTGCTATTAGTTTTAAAGACACCTTATTGATCTGATTCACGCGATGTATCTGTCCAAGTGGATGGTTATAGTATTTTTAGTTGACTCATTTATAGTATTTTTTTAATAATATTATAGTAATTTTATTGAGGCATTAAAATTATAATAAAGTAATTAAATAATAATAAATAACGTCATATTTTACCTTCTTAGTTGCTATTGTTTGTAGGCTATTATAATATTACATTTTTAGGCTTGTTGTTTAGCTTGATTGAGGTTAAAAGTCTAATAGAGTTATTTACAGTATTTTCAAGTAGACTTCATAAATTTTCTTTTTTTTTTTTTTTTTTTTTTTGCGAATAACATATCTATTTCGATCATACTTAAACTATTATAGATACCTATTTGAATCCTAATATGATATATCAAATAGTTTCTAGTATATTTTGATTTCATTTGACTCACTTGTAACGTTTTCCTCTTACATTATGATGTTTTTGTTAAGATATAAAAATATATTATAAAACTATTGAAAAATACTGTATGTGACATTATATCGTATCTCTTTGGTTGTTATTACCTATAGGCTTCAAGCATACCAAAATTTTAAACTTGAAGTTAGCTTAGTTGAGATTATGAATCCATTTGTATTATTTATAGTGTTTTCAAGTAAATTGTATAGTGTTTTTATGATGACGGGGAAGGCATTATAACATCGACTGATGCATCATATGGATCAGTCCATACGATGGCTCCAATAAGGACGAGAATAATAATACCTTGAAGCTGACGAAATAATAAGCATCATGTGAGAAAAATAATAATAATAAAATTAAAAAAATATATTATAAAATCACCCATGATTTTATCACTTTACTGCTATATCTGATTCAATTACATATACTTTCCAACCCACTATTTTATCTCCCATCTCTTCTTGTGACTGACTTAACGTCATGGCTCCATTAAGGATGTTTATTAGGTCCTTCTCTACAGTTTAGCAGTGCAACAAGTTTTTTTGGAATTAGTGTTATCTAATTATAGAACTTTGATCGAGTGGGTTGCAACTGTCATAATGGTGACATGATATTTAGGCCATGTTTAAAATAGTCTTCCTCTCCAAATGTACTTTAAATGGAGCTTTCCTCCAACAAAATCCAAAACTGTTGTCTAACACGAGACCGCTCCAATGAACCCATTCCTCTCCAAATGTTTAATCTGAGTTGTTGCACAGTTGATGAGACAAGTGCTACTTTTGGACACCCACAACCAATGCCTTCACCCGAAGGATGAAGCAAATAGGACGCAATAAAAGAGGACACAACCTAAGGACCCAACCACAGAGCAATAAAAAGGAAGAGAAGGAGAAAGCAAATTAGAGTTGTTTGGCGTCGGAGGAGAAAGCCTTGGCTGTTGTTACTTGGAGGGAGGATGGAAGGCAAATCTTTGGAACATTTTCTACCGATCGCCTTCGGCATCTTAGGTGATCACCATTTCATTAAGGTGTTCATGTTCGATGGAAACCATGCATTACATTTTTACTGATACTACAAGATGGCAATTTGCAGGGAACATCATCTCGTTCCTCGTTTATCTGGCGCCAGTGTAAGCATCAGCTTCACCCTGTCTTTTCTTCTTGCATTTGATATCAACTGATTCACCTCGTGAAGTTGCTTGTCATCACAGTCCTACGATCTGCAAAATCTACCAGAACAAATCAGCAGAAGGGTACTCATCACTGTCCTACAACCTATCCTTGTTCAGCTGCCTGATATGGGTCTACTATGCGCATCTCAAACCCAACGCGGTCCTCCTCATCAGCATCAACGCCATCGGATGCCTCATTCTGATAAGCTACATCACCATCTACCTCGTCTTCGCCACGAGGAAGGACAGGGTTTGTGGATTCTGACGTCGTCTGCTTCTTTCGTTTTATTGCGTGCATGCAAATGCAGACTTAGTTACGTGGGCGTGGGGGTTGAGTTGCAGATCTTTACCCTCCAAGTATTCGTCGCATTGAACCTGGTGACCTTCATCGGTATCCTTTTCCTCACTCTGCTGCTGTTTAGTGGCACTAATCGCTTGACGGTGCTCGGATGGATCTGCGTCGGCTTCTCCATCAGCGTTTACGCTGCTCCCATGAGCACCATTGTAAGGACGGCTCTCGCCCCAACTGTTGTCTTCTTTGTACTGATACTTGGAATCAACTCATGTGCAGAGGCGTGTTGTGCGCACGAGGAGCGTGGAGTTTATGCCGGTGAACGTCTTGGTGTGCCTCACGTTGAGCGCAGCCATATGGCTCGGCTACGGTGTGTTCACCAAGGACGTATTCATCTCGGTAATCATCACAATCACCTTAGTGGGCACGGGACGCAGTGCTGTGTTGGTCTTTGGCCTTACGTAGTGTTTGATTACAGATTCCTTGCATTCTGGGAGTTTTCTTTGGAATCGGGCAGATAGTGGTGTACGTGATCTACAGGAGGAAGGAGAACGCCCCGGAGCCAGCGGAGCCAGAGCACATCGTCGAGGTGGCAGAGCCGGCCCCAGCCCAGGCTGCCGAGGCGCAGGTCACCGCGGAAGGGAGCGACAACGAGGACGGCGACGGCGGCGCCCAGGAGCCGGCTGCGGCGGCCGAGCACATCACCAAGATCGCGGAGCACGTGGCCCAGATCGCGGAACATATCGTGAAGCTCGCGGAGATGACCCCGATGTCCCCGACGCAGGAGGAGAGGAATGCAGCGGCGGAGGAAGGCGAGAGGAGCGCCGTGGAGCCGGTGGTGTCCGCGAACGTTATCAACATCCCGGCTTCTGAGATGAACGGTCGCGACGAGTAGGCCGGCCGGACGGGGATGGCAAACGCACGAAGGGGGGAATGACGGAAGGCGAGGAGGCAAACGAGGTTAGCCCAGTAATGCAGACGGAGAGAGCAGTGAAGATGCCGTATTTATATGTATAGGCATCAATTCCACCCTCTCGCTTCACCGGTTCTTCTACGAATTCTCGGCAGAATGAGATGGTAGTGTTGTTGAGATGTAGCTTCCAGCACTCTTAAGGCTTGTAATTTCTCTTCCTGCTAAAAGTGATGAAGTCTCGACTTCTGTTCGCTCTTAAATATTTTAAATCTTGGAGTTGATTAAGCTAAGCAAGGACCACAGAAGTCAACTAAGGAAGTCAACCGACGGAGAGTCGCCATGATGGACGTGAACATTTGAATGGAGGTCTCAGAACCACGCTGAATCCTACATCACTCTTCTTCCAAGATGCAGATTCTGATGCTCAAGCAAGAGAGCTTGCATAAAGAAGAGCAATCTACAAAAGGAAATCTACGGACCTAAAGCATAGATGCTTACACCACCTTCTTTTTCCATGGCTACTACCTTTTGCCATTCTACAGCTTTTCGCCCACCGGTGATGAGCTGAGCTCATGAAGGAACCACGACGATCTGCCTCAATGGATCAGATGCGTTGCTGCCGCCAGCGTGCCTGACGAACTCCGCCGGCGTGAACGACTTGCCGTGGCAAGCACACATTATGCTGACCACCGATTTGTCGTATCGATACAGGTAACCACTGATCGTCCTCCCAATGGGACCGTCGCCGGTGGTCGACACCCGAGGCACTCCGAGCAACGGCGAGGAGTCGGCGGCGGCGATGCCGGTCTTCCATTCACGAGCCACGGCGACGGGCGTGGTCAGGCAAGCCGCGCGCCTGAGCACTTCGCCTGCATTTGAGACTGATGACGATGCAGGCTTGGCCGCTTTTTGGGTGCTTGACTTGCACTTGGAACAACTACTGCTGACGCTGCTTCCACCTGTAGGATCGCGGAATGCATGTAGCCCAAATTAAAGGTGCGTCTTTTATCCCAGATCAATCAAATTTGGCATATAAATCAACCCTCGCGCAGACCCTAAATCTATACGATCACAAATCGAATCTAACCCAATCCCGAATAAACAAAAAACAGAGAGTTGAACGGAAAAAATAAGAGATTTTTATGGGTCATAGGAAGATCCAGCAAGGGGAACAATTCGTACCTCGAATGAGTCCACTGCGGCGATCGTTGATCCCGGACGAGCTGCTCCCCGTTGAATCCATCTTCGGCGCAAGGTTACCGACTTCCAAACCACCATTAGAGGGGCACGTAGTCGCCGCGTGAAGAGCGACGCCGCGACAAGCCGCCGGCTGGCACGCGTTCCTCTCGAACAGGTGAAATCCGTCGGTCGCAGCCGAGATGGTCGGCACCCAGTAAGGCATCAGGCAAGGGAAACCGAGGCCGTTCGGCACCCCCACGTACTGCACTTGGTGACAGGGGCGCATCACCGGGACCGGTCGATGCCCGAAGGGAATAGGATTAGGGTTAGGGTTAGGGTTGGGGACGACGCAGGGCCTTCCGGTGACATTGCCTACATCCGTGCCGACGGACCTGCACTGGTGACCGGAGAGCGCGTCGCCATCCCTCACCGCCCGATTCGGTACCCTAGACTGCACCATCTGGGCCTCCACCGTGCCGACAATCATTCCATCCTCCGGCATTCGCCACCGCTTGCCGGCGCTATCGGTGCGCCTCAGCTTGGGAGCCTTAGGTGTGCGACCGCCGATGGCGAGGCCGAGGGTGAGCTCCACCTCGTCCCCGTCGTCAGCCGCATCCATCAACTCCATTGAGAACCGGAAAGCGAAAGGGGTAGAAAAGGGCGCCTCGACGAGTTCCGACCGAGAAAGGGGCCGCTTAAATAAACCCGTGCTCGAGCCTCGGTTGCTCGGCACGTGTCGAGGTGTGAAAAATCAATGGGCTCGCGTGGAGCCACGTAACTATGCGCTCTCAGCAGAAGCTGTTCCCTCGCTCCGAAACCGAGACGGCTGCCCGGATTGCCTATGGGAAGACAAAACATCGTAATCTCATCGACCATAGACACGTGTGCGTCGATGGTACGTGGCGCAACAGCGATAGATGTTGCGCCGTGTATGGCATGGCGAGATGGGAAAGTTCGGATTTGGCTGTTTAAAGGTCAGGTGGGCTCGTGGCGAGAAGCGAAACGGAGGGACACTTGAACTCGACACGTGAAGAGGCGATAGCGACACGCGGCGGACTCAGCAGCCAGGTGGATGTGGGGCCAAATCGCGGCCGTCGATACTGCCGCAGGGAGGCGCCACGTGAGCGTGCAGCTGGAACGTTTCTTGCACGCGCGTCTTTTGGGAGGGCGTGAAAGGGGTACGTGGCGAGGGTCCATTAGAGGAGTCCGAAGAAGAAGAAAGTGCGAGAGAAGGGAGACGAGGTTGGGGCCGACATCCACGTGTCGAGGTGAGAGAACGCAATAATACCGCCGCGGTTAATATCACCACACCTGTGTGGCCAACTGAGGGCAAGGCGGAAGAACACAAAAGA
Organism: Ensete ventricosum; assembly: GCA_029747655.1. NCBI lineage: Eukaryota > Viridiplantae > Streptophyta > Magnoliopsida > Zingiberales > Musaceae > Ensete > Ensete ventricosum. Next base: position 20,221,457 of record JAQQAF010000008.1, on the reverse strand, counting down.
TCCATACAGAGGCTACTTAAACCCGCCTTTTGATTGGACCAAGAGGATCGGATCCCGGTTGGGCCCCATAATCGAGCAGCCCTACGGCGGGTAAAAACAAGGTTGGAGACGCCGTTTGATCGGAGCTTTTAGCCCAATGGGCTTGAACCTTTGGCGTTCTTTGGTAGCCCTCGAACACTACGATAACTTCTTTAGGACAATTAAACGTTGGCAAGTATTAATAAAAGATGCAAAGATGCCGCCGTTATGATACTAAACACATTTGTTTAAGAAACACCAGCAATACGGTCCATGGGAGAGAGGAGAAGCACATCATGCATGGGCAGCACCGCTGGAACGCAATGTTTACAACAAAAGCTAGGTTTCAAGCACACCAACAACAATGACAACAAAACAAAATGCAGCACAAGCACAGCAGAGTTTTTTAAGTATCACAATAGCTTGCCTTTTTGAGGGCCCTATATAGATTATATATGAGCTATGAGAGCACTGGGGTAGTAATAATAAGCTATGAGAGCAACGACACAAGTGAGACAAACTCGGATGTCACCCTGCCCTTTGACCTTGTGTTGATGACAAAATGCTCTGGGTATTTTCTTAGCAGCGTTAGGAGGCCAAACCAAGGTCTTCCTTTGGTTTCAGTGGGCAACCACTCCTCCGATGTAAGGTACCTCCTCACTCTGCCATGGTGCCAGACGTTGCCATACTGCTCGACAAGCTGAATGCAATCACAAGACATCGTCAAATTTTACTCAAAATTGATCAGCATCAGGATGGTAATGATAAAGCTGTCAAGTAATGCATTCAAGTTTCGACCAGCTGCAGAGTTGGAGGGATATAAATATTTAGATATAGCATTTGGAAGATGATGGACAAAGGAATAAATATACAGGAGAGACAATCTGAGATCTGAGTCTTCAAATAGATATAGCCAGAAGATATGCTCTTACCATGACTTTGTGTTGACTGCCAAAGAGAAGATTGGTGATTAGTAGTTGGTGAGCAAATGCTAAAATGCTTATTAGACAGCAAATTAGCTTTAAAACATAGTTCCTAGATTCTAGACAGAATATTGTGTCCTAATAATAATCATTCTGTATATTGTGTCCTAGATTCTAGACAGAAATTACCAAAACCATAGAAATACCAAAAGTCTTAAGTCCATCAATGGGCCCAACCAAAACCAGAACAAAGTTCTATAATCTTGCAAATCATGCAGATCAGATATCAGAAGTCAGGAGGCTCCGACTTCTGTAAACGTGAGCTAGAAAACATAAGACTTCCGTATCAGTGTACAGCATGCAATGCCATAGCATACTAGCATAGCAAGATGACTTGGTTCAAATGATTCCAAGTTGTAAATACAGCAAACAGAATGGCATTACCTAGTAAAAATGTTCCTGAAAGCTTCTTTAGGCTTATAGTTAATAATTCATTAGTCCCATGACCATATTATTTAAGGATTTAAGTTACCAAAACTATATCTAATTTTAAGAAAAAGAATACTAACCTCTGAATGAAGTTTTGCCATAGGCATCCACTCTCCAGGTCCACAAAGATCAGACAGAACTGTGGCTACAGAAGAGACAACATCCTTTTCTTCTAACTGCATAAGTTGATGATTATCTGCTTCTCTATCAACCCTTGATCTTGCTTCAGACTTTTTCTCTGGCAAAAGTGAAAAAAGGCATCATGTCACATATATATAAATCCCGCTATCCATTCTATCCCGAAAGTGTCTTGCGCAGCTTGAGAAATATTAAAGAAAAAAGAAGATGAAGAAATGACACTTCATAATTCCATTTCACTTCTATGTATATGAACTGTTAAATCAGTCATCAATCATCAGCTAGGTTTTTTTAGTGTTTTTAGATAAAAGCTTGTTTCATCGTCATATAACAGCCATTATTCCTTGGTTGCATAAGTCTGAATCACAACAAACCAACACGACTAACTCCCTACCTATTAAACTAGCCTTCCAAGTCTCCAAATGACCCCAGTGCTGAATTAGAAATTGGATCACATAAAATAGATTGTTGGAACTAGAAGAAAAGTCTGCAAATAGAAATCAGGCTATAGTGCTAGCACAAACAGTGCATTGAGATCCACAGGTACATAATTTGTCATATCCCGTCTCAGATGACAACTTGTGTAGTATAGTCAACTATTTGGGCATGGATTTTCTCTACAATTCAGCTCTATTTTATTGTTTCTATTAAGTTTTCTTGTGTCTTTCTTTATCTCACCTTTGTGCTAATGAAACTAGTCGACTCACTAATCTAACCAAAAAGCATTTATAGGTCTCCTTTTGAACATGCCTATACTATCTTAAAATAATATTTCTTTGTTACATTCTGTGTTCAATAAATAATTTGTATTCTATCTTTTTTGTTTTAATTCCATATGTCCATTTTAACAACCTAATTTCAACAGCTTAAATTTGTACATGCCACTGTATAACTAACAATATTCTAATCCCTAAAAAATAACTGGCCTTACCACTGTCATATATTTCTCTTTTCCCTCTCCGTTTTAATTTTCTATTGTGTAATATATTTATTAGTCTTCCCTTTCTGCTAAATAATAGATCAAAGGTACCTACAAGTTCTGCTACTAAGAACTTAATAGTTCGTTTAGGTCATCTATAATCCCAATTCTTCTCCGGCATTGTTAAAGTTACACTTATATTCATATTCTATCCGGCATTATCCTGGAACCCTTTGCTTCTAGCATTTGTCTTCCGTCAATCACTCAACATAAGCACAACTAGAATTTCTTCAATAAAGACTATATCGATGACAAATAACATATACACTGAAAGTTTATCTTGAATATGGATAATAAGTTCATCCATTACCAAAGTAAGAAGCACCAAAATAGGAAAAGCAAAGCGAATAAATTGACACTAACCTAGAAGAAATGCTTATGTATTTATTATACATAGAACATAACATAGGACAGCTGATCCTGAATGTAGTTGTCAACTAACTCAAAAAAAAATATGAATGCCAAAGTATAAATGTATACAGGAATGGAAGTGTGTAAATTTAGAACAAGAAGATCAAAGTGTGGATTACCAAAAGGTGTGGAAAGGTAGTACAATATCTCATATTCTTTGTTAAAATGACCAATCATCTCATTGGATGATTGCACACATCATATCTAATATTCAGCTGCTCATACAGAATTTTTCCTTGTTTTGATTGCCTTCATTGTCTATACAATGCAATCAGGCAGCTGTGGACATGATCCAGCTTATCACAAAATATAAAGCCCACTGGAACTGCCATGGGCAGAGTGGATAGCTTGATCTTATAGTACTAATACAGCTTCAACAGATTAAATGCACGAAAAGGTATATCAAGTTGAAGTAAAAGGAAAATTCACTATTAACATTTAATATACCTTCTAATAATATCTGCAACATGAAATAAGAAAAACACATAAGTCAAATGGATCCACTTCAATGTGACATTTAATTAGATAAGAAAAAGGTAAACACAATAGCTTGATGATCGATGTATAAGCATGTGGGTATCTGTTGTCATATTAAATACAAATTATTTAGCTCTCCCATAAAGGAAATTGTTTCCACATTTCCTTAATTTGACAGGGTACAACTTTCTAATTTTAACTATTCAATCAATATACCTAAAAGTAGCACAAAATGGTTATAAGAATCTGTCTGGAATAAAAGGCTATAAAAAGGTACACTTCTGTAGTATGTACTATGTGTAAACTACAGGTTTACAATTACAACAGAGGTTCGTATAAATCTTCACAAGAATAGATTAAGGCAAAAGTTTAAAGGTTTCAGACATCACGTTGGTGCTTATTATAATTTACAGGTTTTATAAATTCTCTCCTCATCTTGACCGCTTTGTCTTTCTGCTTTTAACTTCCTTCTTCCTTGGTCCTAAATCTCATATTTCAAGTATTAACAGCATCCTCAATATTGTGGCAAATTTTGTCATAAAAATGATAAACTTTCCTAAGAAAAATATTTCTCCTCCTCGTGGACAAGTTGTCTCAAACAAAGAGGTGGGGCAAGGATTTAGATACCATGTATCACCCCAGCTAGTGTATTGTAAGTACCAGGTGTCATGCCAGTGTGCAGGTTTGAATTGTAATAGAAAGAATGAAGAATTATATCCTCATATTGTGAGCCATTTTGCATCATTACTTTCTAAGAATTGAAAAAAAAAAGTGAAAAAAAGCAGATTTTTCTACTGGCATGGCACTAACATGCATTTGGGCTACATGCTAATAGCTACAGGCACAGTCCAGACATTTAGACCAGAAGACCAGGATATCATAAAGAGCGACACTTAAATCCAAGAACGTAGAGTCGTAGACCATGAGAAGATTTTGATCATTCATTTATGCAAAAAAAATTTATGTGTGTGGCCATGTGGGTTTTGAGTGTATTTATTTAAATTTATAGTTTTGTCCCTAGCATTTGCAAGAATTCTTAGTACTATGTTGCCGAGGATAAACCTGCTGAGCCATTAACTATAAGATCCTAATGAACACCTGTTCGGACCCAGCATTTATTAATATCTTTCCCTCATAGGAAACAATGTAATTTACATAACTTTTTGGGAGTGTTTCAACATCCAGCTTATCCATTCTGGTAACTAAATGGACGATTAATGAAGTATCAATGTCGTACTCCAAAAGGATCCTAGTGGAAGAGTTATGCTAACTCATGGGCCCAAATATATCCTATTTCTAGTTATAACATCAGTCAGAGATATTTGTACATAAGATTTTTCAGCCAACAAATGAAGTAACATGATCTTACCAATGGGCCTTATAACAAATGAAACTTTTATTTGTTTCCATCATCTTTCTGCATAATTGATATTAGATTCTGCAGCAGGAGCTGAAAAAGGATAGCCATATCCTATTTAAGTTTGCAACTGTGGGACACAGAAACAGTCACTCGACTAATGTATGGGTAAACATGCATACATTGACCCTCACTAAATCCCTCACTGATAGGAGTCTTGTGCAAGGTTCATAATCTCATATTGTATCGGTGTATCGATCAGCTGTCGGTACAGAACGTACCAAACTGTCTGAAAGTACAGATACATAGTATACTAAAGTACGATATGGTATTGAAAACCTTGGTCTTGTGCACTAGTCCATTTATTTATTTGACTGCAAAACATACTTTTTTAATACCTACATGCCCCAAGGTAGTTCTTCCGGTTCTAGAGCTTAGGCAATAGATAGTAGCCCACACAATCAATCTTATAATGTCAAATACTTCAAAATAAATTACATTCAGAGAAGCAATTAGATTAAAAGAAATAAGGATGAAACAATGATGCAATTGCACAATAGTAAATATGTACATTGTATGTAGATATGTCAAACACTCATACATACACATGAATATACATGATTGTATATAAGAGTACATACAGTGTTCCATGCAATTATACTCTAGATGTTCCTTGTACAATTTTAATGGCTTAGTGCTATCTTGGACACCCAAGCAATTGCCACAATAACAGGAACATAAATGCTTAAATTGCATACTATATTCCATATCAAGCATGTGAAGAATACGTATACCCATTGAACACTTCTTAGGCACATGTTTGATGCTTCATTAAAGCACCTAAGTTTAGAAGAGGGGGAGCTTAAGTATGAGGTTCCGTAATAGAATTCGGAGAGGTCTAATAGAAGCACCCTTAGCCTTCAATACGGAGGCTCTTTCTATGATTAAACCCTAGTCATGTAAGTCATAAAGGAACAACCTTATTATCCAATTCTAAAAACAGTATTAAATAATTAGTATTTCAGATACTTGGGATACTTTGAGTACTGATTATGTTATGGATGAGCTGAATATATGATTTACTTATATTGTGGTTTCATTTGTATTGGTTATATTACCTTGATTAGTCAAATTATTCATCTTCTTTGGTTACATGTTCTTTTTACCTTAAGCATTAAATTACTTCTTCCAAATTAAAGGAGAGGTAAGTATTGATTATTATTCATAATGATTTGCAACTACATATTCAGTGACTCAAACATCGTATATTTGAGTATCTTTTTATACACATTGTACCATATATTATTATACTTTTTCATTATTAGATTCTAATGCATTTGCATATCCATATTTGTTTCATATAGACATCATGCACTTAACCATGCTTTGTAGCAATACAGATCTGGAAGCATAGAGTTCATTACAGTACCAAAATGATACAATTAAAGTGTGGAAACAATAGAATTCAAGCACCTTACATTTTCAGTATAAATTTAATCCTATGCTAAGTTGCTAACAATGAAGAAATCAAGGAGCCGCCATTAATGGGAAGTGAGTCATAAGCACCTGATATTAGTATGCCACCAAAGGAACTCCTAGTTCAACTCTAATAGCTGGCCAACTAAACCAAGCCATAGAAACTATGCTCTGATGTGGATTGTCGAGTCACTGATTTTGGCAAGTAGAAGGAAAGGAGTTATGGCCCATGTATCCTTTCTCTCACATACTGACATGTGTCACACTTAATTCCTACTATGAATTTCTTACTGTAATAAAGCACAATACCTTTGTCAGGATCTTTTCTCACCAAAAGAGGAGTGATTAGTGAGCTTGCAGAGACAGCAAAACTGAACTTCTAATAGTTGGCTAACCAAACCTAGATAAAGAAAAACTAATCCTCAATGGACTGCTGTAACATACGAAATCTCTGGCCTTGTCTGGTTAAGACAGCAGGCATCTAACTCTTTATTTGATAGTCAGTGAAATATACCGAATATATACTGTGGTACTGTAAGTCATACATTGGCTTCTCTTCTGCAAATACATAAGCAGAAACTATCATTCTAGGCTGCAAGCATAAGTTATCTTGCAAATATTGAGGTTTCTAAAGAACTTCACATTAGCAAGTATAGAAGGTACCAATCCTACATAGGAAATATGATAAAATCAGAACAAAAATTGCAAGCATCGGCATAGCATGGCAAAGTGATTGAATTTAGACCACTCATCCAATATAGCAAAGACCAATTTCTTAGCAATGTATTGTTCCTCTAAATTTATGAGATACAATAAACTGGGAGTTTATGGTAAAAGACTGGTAAAGAAACCATAATAGGCATTATGTAAGCTGATTACTAACAAAGAATTCTAGAAGAAGTCTCCTTACGCATCATGCTGTTCCAAAATATAATATATCCCATAAAACCTAAGATATTTTAACAATGTGTCATCCGAACTACTTAAGAAATGCAAGCAAATGCATTCATAAATATTTATTTATCTCATAAAGCTGTATACGTGCCATAGAATCTAAAGAACTCTGTAAATCCACATAGTAGAATAGCCTTTAACTTTGAGATGGAACTTGGATTGCAACGAGTCATGCTAATAAACATAATAAAAAAGATATTTGTCGTTATTACTGATTGATATTGTTTGCATGATATTGCAGATGCAATGAGCTGTTGCAAATGACATCAGAGAAGAGCATGCACATGTATAACTGAGATGCACCATCATTCTACAAATAATAGCTTGAAAGGCTGGCTGAAACGAAACTTTGTTTCATGCATGCCAGTTGATCGAGATCATCTGATCATTACACATGAACTACTTTTAATAGCTCACAATACTTGAGCTCCAGAACAGAGTCAGTAAAGTAATCACACTGAAAAAGAATGGACCGTCATTATGTCTTGACGACACTAACTGTTGACCAAACCTCTCGTAACATATCAACAGGACGATGGTAATACCATATCAACGAGTGCATATCACATGGTATAAGAGTTTTGAAGTATAGACCAACCCTTAATGCCACATTAAGCTAAGAAGGAAAGCAGAACCTAGAAATTTACTTCCAAAAGTTATGACAATAGTTCCACCAAGTGTTTTCCAAGTTTTGCATTTGATTCTTTCATCAAAACCTGCAAAAGCTTTGTCACACTATTGTTGTCACATAGAACAAACTGCTCATATTTCCAACAAATCCATCCTCATTTTGCGCCCAGCTGGCAAAAAAAAAGAAAAAAAACCTCATCCTTAGAACTCATCAAGTCTCTACTATGCTCCCGAGATTTATCCTAATAACAGCAAGTTGGCACATAATGCTCCGCAATTAAAACCAATCTCAACATAATTCCATCAAAATCGTCATCTCAATTAACATAATCTGCACCGTGCTAATCAGCTCTCCAAGATCATGTCAAACACTGACAAATTAGTAACCATGTTTGAAGTGACCTTTTTTTTCATATAGAAATGAGGGGTTTAGGGTTTATTTGATCATTACCATATAAGTAAAAGAAAAGGGCATAAAACAAGCAAGGGAAAATTTGAAGGGACTTGGCATAGGGCAGGGGATGTTCTACACTGACCCAGATGACCTGAAGGCCCCGCCTTCCCCGCGAAGGCACCGCCGACCCCGACCCCGTACCCTCCAAACCCTTCCATCTCTCCGGAACCCCTCCTCACCTTCTTCAATCCAGCGCGGGCGACCCCATCATCCTCCATTCCGTCCGCACCCTCCTCTTCCGCTTCCTCCTCGTCGTCGTAGGAACCGTCCCGGAAATCCGACGGCCGCGGCCGCCCCTTCCGTCCAAAGGCCGGAATAACGGGGTGCACCGGCATCGCCGAAGGCGGCGGTGGCGGCGCGGGGATCGGGGGATGCATCTGGCGGGCCGCGGCGGCGGTAGCGTACATGGATCGGATGGGAAGGAGGAAGTAGAACTTCTTGTCGCCGATCTGAAGGAGGTCCTGGGAGTCGAGCTTGACGGGAGGGTTGCCGGGGAGGTGGAGAACGCCCTCGACGAGGCAGCCGTTCTTGCCGATGACCTCGAGGGCGAATCTGCGGCGGGGGAAGTCGTAGAAGATGCGGGCGTGGTGGCGGGAGATGTTCATGCCGCCGCCGAGGCTGGACAGGTCCACGTCCACCGTCGACTTCTTGCTGTTGCGGCCCAGCATGATGGAGTAGGTCTGCATGTAGTACTCGAAGTCCTCCCCCTGCAGCTTCGCGAACCCAGCCTCGACGTCGCCGGATCCACCCCCAACGGCGGCACCACCCACCATCGCCATGGCCGAGAAGGTGCCCCCTACCGCCGAGACTAATGGCTTAGGGAAGGGTTGCGACTTCGGAAGGACGCTATTAAATCCACTTCGCCCTTTGGGGAGGGGTTTCTTTTATTTTATATTTCTTCTATTTTCTTGAATTTTTATTTTCGTGATTAATTAGAATCGGGAGGGAAAGGAAAATTTTCTCCATATGGATTTTAAATCCGAATCCATTAAGATTATACCGTCGGATTCGGATTCATCTCCAATTACAGATTCGACCGATTTCACCTCGACCGATTTCACCTCTATCATCTTCTACTGTATTTTCTGCTGGGCTCCATTTCATATAATTAGCCATAGGAGTATTAACAAGAAGCCTCGGGACCGATGTGGTATGCCACGTCGACATGACACCATGAGGATCAATTATCGATTTCTCGAGTCAATTACTCCGAATAACTTGAAATGGCATCACGTCGACCTATCCCACGTGGATCGGTCAGTGCTCGTACAAGGTACGTAGGTTGTCTCATGCGCAGGATGCCTGGAGCAGCGCTACACAATATCGACCTGTGCGGATCGATCAGTGCCTATATGAGAACGTACGACTAAGTCACCCGAAGCGACAGAAGATATGAACAGGTCATGTACAACCAACTCCTGACCGTAGGTATAAAGTGAACCCACAGACGAACGAAAAAAGAGACACACTCTCTCATTATGGCTTGAGAACTCACCACACTTATCTTTCCTAACTTAATCTTTAAAGGGATCGGGTCAAGAATCTCCCGACTCTGATCTATGTGCAGGACTAGTAAGTATATCTCCTTGCTCCATCATCGATCACCTTAGAAAGGGGATGATCGTATCCAATCCACCTTCGACGTTGATGATTAAAATGACTACATGGGTGACCTTGCATGTCCGAGTTTGAACCAAGTTGTGCTGACGATTCAACCACGACATAAAGATTGTCTAACAGGATTGATAGATACAATGAATAAAAAAATAGGATAACAAAAAATATCCAAAGAGGTATTCAATTTAAGAATTGATATGTTATAAAAAATCATACATAGAGTTGATGTAGGTATTACTTGTAGATAAGTAAGGATTTGAAGTGTAATGTTGTAGATATTAAAATAATTGAAGTTTGAATTATAATTTTAAATTTTATTTTAGGATAATATATTTTGAATGATATAAGTGCTTATTCTCCTTAAGTTAGATTGAATTATCAAACCAAACAAAATTTGAAAAAAAAAATAGATGATATAAGAATGTTTATAAGTAAAAAACTTATTATTAGATTAGAATCAAAAAATCATGTATAAAAATAATATGATGAACAAAGAAAGAAATGTGATTTAACTATTTTGTATGATCTAAATAATTATTAATACTCACTCAAAGAGGATATATTTATATTTAATTACTTATAAAAATAATCATACTTATAGTAAAAATATATTTTTTTTATTATAAAAATAGACAATGGTTAATGTAAAAAGAAAAAGATATGATAAGATTAAAGGTGTAGATAAGGGCTTTGACTATACGAAAAAGAATACAAATGGGATTATGATTATAGATTTTACTATTTTCGTATCATCTTAAAAAGGATATATATATATAATTGAATCTCAGATTTTTATGATGAAATCAATTGATGATTTGTTGATTGTGTTAGAGAAATAATATAGGATTAACTACGATGGAGAAAAGAAATTACAATCGGATATTGGGCCAAAATAAAGTTTGGGTATTGGGCCAAGATTTGGAATATACGGTGGGAGTTCATCGAGAGTTTGCTAGGAGTTCACCGAAGGAATCAGGAAGCTCGCTGGGAACACGTTGGGAGATCATCGAAAGAAAACTGTAAAACTCGTCGGAAGAATGTCGGAGGTTGTCGGATTGTCGAGGGTTAGGTCGATTGTTTAACTTGATGGTCTTGTATGGTTGTGATCAGTGAGTCATAGTTAAGATCGAGTCCTAATTGAGTTAAATTTGAAAGAAATCCAAATTAACTCAAGTGAGATAAACCGGATCCATGTTTGGGTTTCGATTGAGCTCAGGTTGAGCTCAATTGGTTGACTTGAAAATGGGTCAACTGAAGGTATAAGTAGAGAATAGAAAAGTGTAGGAAACACTTTTCTAGGATTCCCGCTGTAGTATTGTCGATGGGCAGCGATCGTACCGCTTAGGTCGACGGTTGTACCGTCGTCGCCCTATTTTCAAGGCAGCTTTCGACGGTAGTACCGTTGACGCTAGTGGTTGTACCTCCCATACTTGGATTTTCTAGATATGTTTAAATTTTTTGCTTCATTTTCTAAAGTCAATTGGGGTCTATAAATCCTTGAGTTCTTGCATTGAGCATAGAAAATTAGGTAAGAAAACTGTGATAAAAGTGTGTTAAAAGTATGTAAGAAAAAGAAAGGGAGCAAGAGAGTGAACAAAAGTGTTGTAGTCTTTGTAAAGGTCTCCCTTGTGAGTTGTAAGTGAATTAATTATAAGAGTTTGGACTTCACCCGAAGAAAATCAGTAGTGGACTTCGACAGGCCTTGACAAAGGGGACTCAGGAAGTGGACGTAGGGTTATGGCCGAACCACTATAAATTGTGAGCATCTCTGAACTTAGATTTTTGATTATATATTTTCCTATTCAAGCTTTCCTTTAGCAAGATCGTAACTTAGCTTCATTAAATAGTTTTATTGCTCACTTACTCAACTTAAACGAAATATTTTTGATTTTCGATTTTGCTTCAAATCGAAGTTTTCTTTAAATCGAGATTTAAGCACTTACTTAAACGAAATATTCCTTATGAGTTCTAATTGATCCTAATAATTGGTAGCATAGCGAGGTTTAAACTCAATGGACTAAACCCAAGTGAGTAAATGGCTTCGTTTGGCATGAACGAGGGATATTCCATTGTATATCCTCTCATGTTCAATGAGACGAATTACATGTATTAGAAAACAAGAATGCATATTTTTTATTATTTCTATAGACTTTGATTTATGACATTTTGTTGAAAATGACTTTGAAAAGTCTTCCAAACTAATGAACTAATGGAATAATTTAGAAAAGAATGTTTTTTCTTTAAATATAAAAGCAATGAATATTTTATTTTATACTCTTGATAAAAATGAGTTTAATCAAGTTTATATTTGTGAAACTACTTACAAGATTTGGCACACACGAAGGCACTAGTAGAGTTAAAGAGTAAGAATTATTGAATCTTAGATTTTGATGATAAAATCAATTGATGGTTTTTTTATCTAACATATGTGTTAGAGATTATTGATGCAAGATTAACTACGATAGAGAAAAAAAATTATAATCAGATGTGGGCCAGAGTCCAGTTCGGGCATCGGGCCAGGGTTCGGACGATGCAGTGGGAACTCATCAAGAGACTCACCGAAAGCTTGCCGAAGGTATCAGGGGCTTGTCGGGAGTTTGCCGGGAGCTCATCGGAGGTGATCGGTAGCTTGCCAGGAAGACGTCGGGAGTTCACCGGAAGAAGACCAAGCGACTCGCCAGCATATCGTCGGGGGTAGCCGAAAGCTTGTCGAGAGTTAGGAGGGTCTTCTTGGACTTGATGGTCGCAATGGTTGTAATTAATTAGTTGTAGTTAGCATCAGAAAGGTTTGAATCCTACTTGAGTTAGATTTGGAAGGAGTCCAAATCAACTCAAGTGAGACAAACCGGGTCCACACATGGGTTTGGATTGAGCTTAGGTTGAGCTCAATTGGTTGACCTGTAAATCGGACAATTTAAGGTATAAGTCAGGATTGGAAAAGTGGAGGGAAACACTTTTTTGGGATTTCTGGCGATTGTACCACCCAAGTCGGTGATTGTACCGTCACTGTCCTATTTTTTAGGCAGCTTTTGGCAACTGCACCATCGGCGTCGGTGATTGTACCGCTCGTACCAAGTTTTTTTGGATACATTTAAATTTTTAGCTCTAATGTCTGAAGCTAATTGGGGTCTATAAATACCTTAAGTCTTTTGCATTTAGTATAACACCTTGGATTAGAAATTATGTGAAAAATAGTGTGCTAAAATTATGCAAAAATAAAAGAAAAGGGGCAAGGGAGTGAGAAAAAGAGTTGTAATTCTTGTAAAGTCTCTCTTGTCAGTTTGTAAGGTTCCTCTTCTGAGCCTGTGAAAAGGAGAGTAGGAAGTGTAAGGGTTTGATCTTCTCCCGAAGAAGATTGATAGTGGACACCGGTGGACCTCGAAGAAGAGGACTCGGGAAGTGGACATAGGCCAAATTTTGGCTGAACCACTATAAATATATGAGTTCTCTAGTCTTATCTTATTTACTGGTTTTAATTACTCTTAACTAGTTTAAAGAAAGATACAAACATCATTTTGTGACTTTTTTAAAAAAATTTAATTATTTATTTCCAATAAAACTCAAGAAGCGCTTCTGATTTTTCTTTTTTACATTAGTAAGTTTTTCGAATCGAGCACTTTCACTCTTGCTCTAATTCACCGCCAACCCACCCCCCCTCTCTCTTAGTGTCAATTGATCCTAATAATTGGTATTAGAGTCACGTGCTACTCATTAGAATAAAAACTCAAGTGAGTAAATAACTTTGTTTGGCATGAATGAGGGATATTCCATTACACATCATCCCATGTTCAATGGGACAAATTACACATATTGAAAAACAAGAATACATAATTTTCTAATTTCCATGGATTTTGACTTATGACACATTGTTGAGAACGATTTTAAAAAATCTTCTAAACCCATGAACGAATGAAATGATTTTGAAAAGAAATCTTTTTCGTGAAACGCAAAAGCAATGAATATTTTATTTTGTGTACTTAATAAGAATAAATTTAATCAAGTTTATATTTGTGAAATTACTTATAATATTTGGCATATACGTGAAATCACACACAAAGTCACTAATAGAGTTAAGGAGTCTAAAATTAATATTTTAGTTTATAGTTATGAATTGTTTAAAATGAAACCAAGTGAGTCCATTGGAGACATGTACACCGGGTTCACGAATGTCGTCAATGGTCTAAAAGTTGTTGGTAAATATTTTTTAATTTTGAATTTATTAGTAAAATATTAAGATCTCTTCAAAAATTTAGGATCCTAAAGTAACTGCAACTCAAAAAGCCAAAGATCTTAGTAATTTTCCTCTTGAAGAACTGATTGGATCTCTTATGACTTATGAACTAAGCTGTAAAGCTCATGACAAACTTGATGAACCTCTTCCAAAGAACAGGAAGAATTTGACACTAAAGACTGCATATGACTCCTCGAGTGAAACTTCAAGTGATGAGGACAATGACATTGCACTATTATCTAGAAAAATTAAAAAATTATGGAAAAGAATAAAAATTATAAAAATAAAAATGAACAGAAAAAGGGACAATGTTATCTGCCTTGAATGTAAGAAGCCAAGACATTTTAAAAATAAATATTCTCAATTAAAGAAGAAGACTCTCTCGGCGACTTGGGATGACTCAAGCTCATCGGATGAAGAAGATCACATCAAAGAAGAAGTTGTCAATTATGCTCTCATGGTCATTCATGGAGAGGTAAATAAGTCTTCCAATATTTTATTTACTGAATTACTAAATATGTTTCATGAGTTTAGAAAAATTAGTAAGTCTTATAAGTTACTTAAAAAAGAGCATGATTCTCTAGTTAGTAGATTTGAACAAATACATGTAACACCATCATCAAATATTTCATGCACCGAATGTGAAAACTTAGATAAACTTAGAAAAGAAAATCTTATATTAAAATAAACATTAGAAAATTTTGAAATAGGGAATAAATCCATAAATACCTTGCAAATAAGAGTCATATTAATAGGAAACAAGGTATAGGCTTTGTTGGTAACACTTAACAAAAGCCAACTATTTTCGCCAAACGACCTACTCTAAACTTACTATCACAAATTAAATACAACTTTTGCGAAAAATTAGGACGTAAAGGCTACAAATATTCATTTAGAAAATATAGTCCATATAAATTAATTTGAGTTCCTAAAGGAACCATAAACAACCCCAAGCCATTAGAGAAAATGAGAAAAATCTTTCATGAGGGACCCTAACTCAAATGGGTACATAAGCTAAAACCCCATATCTTGTAGAGTTATCTCATAATAAGGCTAGGAGCAAAAAGGAATGATATCTTGATAGTGGATGCTCAAGCTATATGACTTGAGATCTAACTCACTTATCAAGCTCTCTAGATAAAATGACAAAAAGGAGAAAAAAATATTTGAATCAAGATGATTGAAACTTAATGATCTTTGTTTTGATTATAACAAATCTTTTTATTAAAAATAATTCATGATCTAGCATGATGCATAGCTAGAACATGCTTAGTTATTTTTAATGTAAAATTATCTAAGTTGACACTTATGGAGAAAGGGTTTTGATGATAAATTAAAAATTATTGGCGTGAATGATTGAAATGTTGGATAAGTTATATGTTGACCTAAAGAAGGTTGTATAATTGAATGATAGATTACTTTTGAATTTGAACATAGAATAAATAAAAATTTAGAAATGAGTTTGTTAACTCCTTACACTATTGTGTAAAGAGTTAAACTCATTTAAATGTTGAAATTAAGATAGGTTAAATTTTTTGTTTTAAAAATATTTTATTATTTGGATGTGTTATAGTAATGACCTTAATGATTTCTTCTATAATGTTATTTGGTTTTCGGTCTTAAATGATAATTCATTGATTTGAAAAGTATTCTTGAAACAAATAATATGAAATAACTAAAAAGGAGGATAATTCTTCTTGAAAACATTTTTATCCTATCAACCCTTCAACAACAGATAAAATGATATCACTATTGTTGAATCTCTTAAATTACAAAAATAATTGATGATTTAAAATGAAAAGGGTTATTGTTCTTGAAATCTTGAAAATTATAATTTGAGATCTTTATAAAAACCATGATCGTTTACTAAGATTCTCTCTTTATTAAAGAGAATTTATAAATGAATCATAAGTTTATCTTTTTGAAACTATAACATGAATCTTTTTATAAATAATGAACTTGATGATTTGAAATCACTTATATATAAACTGACATCTTGTATTTTCATATCTCATTTTTCAAAATTATGATCTTAATTTTTTGATATTTATAACTTGATAAATGAAGACCCTTCTTATTATTTGATCTCCTAAGAAATCGTTTTATTATCTAAGAAGAGATTTATCAAAATAAGTTATGTCATTTAGTATTTATGATTTGATATTAATATTCTTCATGCCACGATTATTTATGACTTCCTTCTTAGTATAACTTATCACCAAAATTAATATTTCTTAAATTTGTGATAAGTTAAAAATTAAATGAGATTTGTTTTATCATGAACATTTCCTTGATTTCTTGACTTGATTTATCCTTTATGAGAATCACATTTAATCTCTATAATTTTCTTTTTTTAAAGAAGATTTATGATCTTAACAATTATAATTGAGATTTTTTATAAGATCATTCTTTTATTTTATTAAAAAGATTTATCTAAATGAGTTAGGTGTTTTAAGATTTATCTTTGATGAATCATGATTATTTAATCTCCTAAGACTCATTTTCATTATTTACAAAAAAAAGGAGGGGAGCATTTTATTAAAAGAAATCATGTTTTTTGGTACTCATGATTTGATCTTTATCTCGAATGACATGATCCCTTTGTGCTTATGGTCATAAAGAAACATATCATTATAATCCTTTTTTATAATAAAAACGGGGAGACAAAATTATTAATTTAGTTAGAAGAAAATTTAGATATAAAAAATATTCTAATATTGGATGATCAGCGACTTGCGTAAAAGAAAATTAGGATTTTAAATACATGAGATTTGCATGATTTGATTTCTATTTTACTTAGAATTTTAAACACATAAGATTTCTTGATTACTTATGTTGAAATTTATAAAAAAAATGATAGGCAAATTTATTAATTTAAATTATATCTTTTGGTACTTAAAGATTTGATTTTGTTACCTTTAATGACATGATACCATTTAACTTTTGGGTATAATTTGAACATGGATGTAAAAAGAAAAATATGATTAGAATATAATGACATCATATTCCTTTTCTTGACATGACAAAAGGGGAATAAAATTATCAATATGATTAGAATAAAATTGGATATGATGAATCTTATAATATTGAATGAGGAATAATTTGCTTAGAAAAAAATTAGAATTTTAAATTTTCTAAATACATACGAAATACATAATTTACAATTTGAGCTTGATTTACTATCATATTTTCTTTTGGATTTCTTGATTTTTACAAATTGAGCTCATTATCAAAATTTACATGAGATAATATTCAAAATGTATGATTTATTATTTTTCATATTTCTTGATTTGCTATTTGTATTTAAAATTTAAATAAGATGAATGCATAAGTAACTCTTGGATTTCTTGGATTTTTGAGCTCAACTTCAAAATAATTCTCATTAAAATTGACATTTCTAAGAAGGGGATTCAAGATTTTTTTGTGATATGATATTTTTCACTCCCCTCCCTTGTTTCTACTTTTTCTTATTTACAAAAAGGGAAGAAAAATTTTCATAAAAAATTATGGGAGCAATGAAGTATTAAACATTTTGTACAAATATGAAAAATTTTGATGCATGTTGAGTTTATATATCTTGAAATTACTTGCTTATTATTTCATCTCTTTTTGTTGATGGCAAAAGGGGAGAAATAACATATTAATGACACAAATATGAAAAATTATACATATATGATAAAGGGCAAGAAATAGTATATTAATAAAAAATGATAAAATGAGGTATTTCTTCTTTTTAAAGAAGAAAAATTTTAAATTAATTGTATGACTAATATTTGAATTTTAAAATTCTTAGAATATTCTTAAAAATTTAATGTTTCTTGATTTGATGGTTGAAATTACTATTATATCATGTATCATTGATAATTTGATGATTTTTTAGATTCATGATATATCATTTCAAAATTTGGTAAATGGATGTTATGATACTTGAATTCAAGAGTGTTTGGTTTTCTTGAATTTAAACTTTTCATATTTAGATTATGACATGGATTTAGGTGGAGTAAAAGTTAACTCCCGTCATCAATTGATTGTCATCATAAAAAAAGGGAGATTATTAAATCTCATATTTTGATGATAAAATCAATTGATGATTTATTGATATAATAAGTGTGCTAGAGATGATTAATGCATGATTAACTGTGACAGAAATAAAATTACCATCAGATGAGGGCTAGAGTCAAGTCCGAGCATCGGGCCAAGGTTCGGACGATAGAGTGAGAACTCACCGAGAGACTCACCAAAAGCTTGCCGAAGGTATCGGGGGCTTGTCGGGAGTTCATCAGGAGCTCGTCAGAGGTGATCGGGAGCTTGCCAGGAAGGCGTTGGGAGTTTGCTGGAAGAAAACCAAGAGACTTACCGAAAGATCGTTGGGGGTTGCCGAAAAGCTTGCCGGGAGTTAGGAGGGTCTTGTTCGACTTATAATTAATTAGTTATAGTTAGCATCAGTAAGGTTTGAGCCCTATTTGAGTTAGATTTGGAATGAATCTAAATTAACTCAAGTAAGGCAAATCAAGTCCACACTTAAGTTTAGATTGAGCTTAGGTTGAGCTCAATTGGTTGACCTAGAAATAGGTCTATTAAAGGTACAAGTCGGGATTGGAAAAGTAGAGGAAAATACTTTTCTGGGATTCCTAGTGGTTGTACCGCGGGTGGACAATGATTGTACCACCCAGGTCAGCGGTTGTACTACCGTCATCCTATTTTCTGGGTAGCTTTCGATGACTGCACCATCGACATCGACGGTTGTACCATCTGTACCTAGGTCTTCCGAATACATTTAAATTTTTGGCTCTAATTTTTGAAGCCAATTGGGGTCTATAAATACCCTAAATCTTCTTGCATTTAGCACAACACTTTGGGCTAAAATTCTATGAAAAATAGTATGCTAAAATTATGCAAAAAAGAAAAGGGGCAAGGGAGTGAGAAAAAGAGTTGTAATTCTTATAAATTCTCTATTGTGAGTTTGTAAGGTTCCTCTCTTGAGCCTATGAAAAGGAGAGTAGGAAGTGTAAGAGTTTGATTTTCACCCAAAGAAGATTGATAGTAGACTCTGGTGGACCTCGGAGAAGAGGACTCGGGGAGTGGACGTAGACCAAGTTATGGTTGAACCACTATAAATCTGTAAGCTTTCTACTATTTTCTTATTTACTGCTTTTAATTGCTCTTAACTAGTTTAAAGAAAGATATGAGCATCATTTTGCAACTTTCTCTTAAATCGTTTGATTATTCATTTCCAATGAAACTCAAGAAGCGCTTCCGATTTTTCTTTTTTATATTAGCAATTTTTTGAATCGAGCACTTTAACTCTTGTATTAATTCACACCCCCCCCCCCCCGGTCTTAGTGTCAATTGATCCTAACAAGATTAACCTTTTAGTGTATAGTTATGAATTGTTTCGATTGAAACCAAGTGAGACCATTGGAGACATGTAAACCCGATTCACGGATGTCGTCAATGGTCTAAAATCTCTTGGTAAAAGTTTTTCTAATTTTAAACTTGTTAGTAAAGATAAAGATCTTTTCCAAAAAGTTGGGCTTATAAAGTAACTATAATTCAAGAAGCTAAATATATAAATAATTTTTCTCTTGAAAAACTTATTGGATCACTTATGACTTATGAACTGAGCTGTAAAGCTCCTGATGAACTTGAAGAATCCCTTCCAAAGAATAGGAATGACTTTGCATTGAGAATTGTAGATGACTCATCGAGTGAAATCTTGATTGATGAGAATAATGACATTGCACTATTGACAAGAAAAATAAAAAATTATAAAAAATAAAATTATAAAAATAAAAATGAACAAAAAAGGGACAACATAATATGTTTTGAATACAAGAAGCCCTCTCGACAACTTGGGATGACTCAAGCTCATCGGATGAAGAAGACCACAACAAAGAATAGGTTGCCAACTGTGCTCTTATGGTCATCAATGAGGAGGTAAGTGAGTCTTCCGATATCTCTTTTACTAAATTATGAAATAATTTTCATGAGCTTTATGATAAATTTAAAAAAATTAGCAAGTCTTATAAACTACTTAAGAAATAACATGATTCACTAGTTAGTAGACTTGATCAAATACATGAAGCATCACCATCACTTAGCACATGCACCAAATGTGAAACTTCAGATAAACTTAGAAAAGAAAATATTGTATTACAACATACATTAGAAACATTTGAAATAAAGAATAAATCCCTAAACATGATCTTGACAAATAAGAGTCAAGTTCATAGGAAAGAAGTTATAGGCTTTATGGTTAATACTCAACAAAAGCCAACTATCTTCATTAAAGGATCCAATCTAAACTTGCCACCAAAAATTAAATATAACTTTTATGGTAGATTAGGACATATAGCTTACAAATATTCATTGAGAATTATAGTCCACATAAATTAATTTAGGTTCCTAAAGGAATCATAAACAGCCAAAAATCTCTAGTTAAATTAGGTAGAACTCTTTGTGAAGGACCCAAAGTAAAATAGATACCTAAATTAAAATCATCTTTTTTTGTAGGATTGCCTCTTAAATATGTTGAAATATTGACAACAAATCTTTTGATGGTTGATTAATCTTGAATGTTTTTTGATAATACATAACTAGAGCATATAAGAATGAAATAACCTTCATTGTTTTTAATGAAAAATTGTTTGTATTGAAATTTACAAAAAAAAGGGATTTTGATGATATTTGAATATTAGTTTCAAAAATGGTTGGCTTGGATATTACGTTGGTTTACGTGCTATGATAAATATATGATGGGTTGTTATTGTTGAAGGTTACATGATCGAGGCTTGAAATAATATACATAATAAAAAATAGAAAACAGTGACTTTCAGTGGCACCGTCAGACCACACTATGTACAAGAGGTAGAACCGCTCAGTTGGCGGTTCCACCACCCGAAACCATGCCCATATAAATAACACTTAGGGCCGGCGGTAGAACCGAACCAAACACGTTCCACACTCCTCTAAAACCTTCTCCATCTCTTTTTCCCTTTGCCTTTCTTCTAGAACTCAAGAAAAGTCCCCTACTCTTTAAATCTAAGGAACAATCTCTACCTCTAGTAGATCACAACAAAGGAAACTCTCAAAACCTTGCTCTCAATCTAGTCTTTGATCTTAATTTTTACTTGCAATATATGTAGTTCAAATGGCCCCTAGAAAATCCTCAAGGAACAAAGGAAAGAGGAGATTAGATCAAACATTTGACCCTATACTCTTTGATACCTATATGTTGAATCTTAGATTTTGATGATGAAATCAATTGATGAGTTTTATGATCTAACTTGTGTGTTAAAGAAAGTGATTTCGGATTAACTACGATAATAAAGGGCAATGCAATTAGATGTTGCACCAGAGGTCGACCGAGATTCGGACAATGTTGTCAGGAGCTCGTCGAGAACTTACTAGAAGTTTGCCAGGAAGTTCGTCGGGAGTTCACTGACAAGTTGTTAGGAGCTCACCGAGAGTTCATCGGAAGAATGCTAAAAGTTTGTTGGGAGTTCCACAAAGGAAATCGGGAGCTCATCGAGGGTTCATCGGAAGGATGCCGGGAGTTCGCCAAAGAGATGATTGGACAACAAATTTATACATTGAGTGTCGTAGTTAGCATCATAATGAGAGTTAGTTTTACTAACTCAATTAAGGGGTTATTAGGCCTTAATTGGAGCTAATTTGAACTTATTATAAAAGTCATTTCAATAATCCAAGGTCAGATAAGACACGATCTTCGAAGACATAGTCTCCAAGACAACACAGTCTTCAAAGATGTGTCAGGCGATTGACCCGCCTAGACTGGGCAGTTGAACTGCCCAAACACAGCCTCCCAGACTATGTCAGGTGGTTGAACCTCCCATAACATAGTCTTCGAGACTAACACCATGAGAGCACTTAGAATTTGAATTTTGGCTCCAACTTTGAAGCTATTTGAGGCCTATAAATACCCCACCAATTCTTGCTGAAAGTATGCAAGCAATTAAGAGCAAAAACCTTGTGAAAACATTGTTGTAATTGAGAGCTTCTCCTCATTTCGTCTTGTGTAAGTTTTTATTTAAGGGAGAGCTTAGAGAATTGTAAAGGTTATATCCTAAACCTGTAAAAGGATAATAGAGTTGTAAGAGGGTGGTTGATCTTCACCCATTGAATGAAGATCAATAGTGGAAGCCAGTGACCTCAATGGAGAAGGAATCGAGAGTGGAGATAGGTCATGAGACTGAACCACTATAAAATCGGTTTGCTTCCTCTTCTTTGCTTTTTATTTTCATTACTTTCTTATTTGACTGTCTACTACCATTACTTGCACTCTTACAAACATCTCTACACTTAAACATATTTTTTATATAGTTTTTACTAAGCGAATATTTAAATCAACATAAATTTTTTATAAGCACTGATTTACTCCCCCCCTCTCTCCTCTTAGTGTCGCTTTAATCCTAACAATTGGTATCAGAGCCACGTTTCTCTCTATTTGGCTTAAAATCCAAGAGATATGGCTTTTGTTAGCAATCAAGAGGGATTTTCTATTACTTATCCTCTCATGTTCAATGGGACATATTACATGTATTGGAAAACTCGAATGAGAATTTTTCTACTTTCTATGAAGTTTAAATTATGGTATATTGTTGAAAGTAGTTTTGAAAAGTATTCCAAACCAATGAATGAACGAAATGATTAGGAAAAGAAGACTTTATCTTTGAATGCTTTATTTTCTGCTCTTGATAAAAATAAATTTAATCGGGTTTCTATATGTGAAACTGTGCACGAGATTTGGCACACACTCGAAGTCACACACGAAGGCACTAACCGAGTCAAAGAGTCAAAAATTAATCTTTTGGTGCATAACTATGAGTTATTTTGCATGAAACTAAGTGAGACCATAGGAGACATGTACACCCATTTTACAAATATCGTCAATGGTCTAAAAGCGTTTGGTAAAAGTTTTTCTAATTTTAAACTTGTTAACAAAATATTAAGATTTCTTCCTAAAAGTTAGGATCCCAAAGTAACGGTAATTAAGAAGCAAAGGACCTAAATAATTTTCCGCTTAAAGAACTAATCGGGTCTTTGATGACTTATGAAATAACATGTATAGCACATGATGAACTCAAGAACAACCTTCCAAAGAACATGAAGGACATAACACTTAGAACTAAGGAAGACCACTTAGGAGAAAACTCAAATGATGATGATGATGATGAGGACTTTGCACTTCTTACAAAAAAAATTATGAAATTATAAAAAACAACTAAAACAAAACAAGATGCTAAGAACAAAAATGAACATAAAAAGAACTCAATAATATGTTACGAATGTAAGAAGTCGGGACACTTCAAAAATGAATGTCCCTAAGTGAAGAAGAAGCAACCAAAGAAGAAGAATGCGCTCAAGCTACTTGGAATGACTCAAGTTCATCCGAAGATGAGGAACCAACCAACAAGGAAGAAGTTACAAATTATGCTTTAATGTCATTTGGCAACGAGGTAAGTAACATAAACGAGTCTTCTTTATCTTATGATAAATTATTTAATATATTTAATGACTTGTTTGATGATCTTAAATTAGTTAGTAAAAAGTATAAATTGCTAAAGAAAGATCATGCTTCACTTGCTAGTGAGTTTGAAATTTTAAAAAAGGAGTATGATGAACATAGGATAACTCCTTGCACTAAATGTGAAGAATTAGATATACTTAAGAAAGAAAATGTTTCATTACAAGAAACATTAGAAAAAGTTAAAATAGGCAATAAATCCTTAAACATAATCCTTGCTAATAAGGGTCATGTTCATAAAAAGGAAGTAATTGGCTTTGTGAGTAATACTCAACAAAAGCCAACCAACTTCGTTAAAGGACCTACATTATATGTTTCACCTAGAAATAAATATAATTTTTGTGAAAGAATTGGACACTATGCTTATAAATGTTCATTTAAAAGGTATAGTCCACACATATTAATTTGGGTTCCTAAATTAACCATAAACAACTTGATGCCATTAGTAAAATTAGGTAGAATTTTTCATGAGAAACCCAAAGGCAAATGAGTACCTAAACCAAAACCCCCTTTCTTGTAGGTATGTCTCCAAACAAATGCTAGAAGCATAAAATGATACATTGGTAGTGGATGCTCAAGGCACATGACTGGAGATCCAACTCATTTCTCTAAACTTACTAATATAAATGAAGGATTTATCACCTTCGGAGACAACAACGAGGGAAATGATGATGCATGGATTTGGCATAGGAGACTAGGACATGCTAGCATGAAACTATTAAACTAAATCTCAACTAAAAATCTATTTAAGAGGAATGCCTAGCATCAAGTTTGTAAGACAAAGTTTGTGATGTATGCCAACTAGGAAAACAAATAAAAAGTAGTTTCAAATCAAAAAATCAAATAAGCACATCTAGGCCACTACAATTTATCCATATGGATTTATTTGGATTAATTGATACTACAAGTTTAGGAGGTAGCAAATATGCATTTGTTATTGTAGATGATTATAGTAGATATACTTGGACCTATTTCTTGGCACACAAAAGTAATTCTTTTAAATATTTTTTAAAATTTTGTAAACTTGTTCAAAACAAAAAATGATTTTATGATTTCATCTATACGAAGTGATCATAGTGTTCAGTTTCAAAATTATGATTTTTAAAATTTTTGTGACTTAAATAGGTATAATCATAATTTCTCTACTCATATAAATTCACAACAAAATGGAGTAATGGAAAGAAAAAAAATAAGAGCTTACAAGAAATAGCTAGAACCATGTTAAACATGTTAGGATCAATTGGCACTAAGAGGGGGGTGTGAATTAGTGCAAGTGTAAATTTTTTATTTTAAACAAAAACGTTTTGGTTTAAATACGATAGGAAGATCCAAAACTTTTCATTCTTAGTAAAATAAGTTAATGATAAGAATATTGCTAAGTTACTTACTTACTAATTACTTAAGAAAGAGTAAAGAAATCTAAAAGATAAGAAACGTCGTAAGTGAAATGTTTGCTTTCAAAGAGTAAACAAGATAAGAAGCGTTAATAAGGAAAACAAAAGATGAACTCATAATTTTTAAAGTGGTTCCGCACAACGGCCTACGTCCACTCCCAAGTCCTTCTTGAGGCACACCAGCATCCACAACCGATCTTTTTTGGGTGAAGACCAAACCCTTACACTTTGCTTACAAGGGAGACAAGATTATACTCTTTGATCACTCCCTTACCCCTTTTCTTTTTCTTACAATTCTCACATAATATTTTCTCAGAATATAATCCTCAAAATTATTATTTAGAATGTAAGAAAACTTGGGGTATTTATATGTCCTAAATTGGCTTCAAAATCGAAGCCAAAATCTAACCGTATCCGAAAATTCAGGGTACGGGCGATTCACCCACCGGCCTGGGTGGGTCAATCGCCGAAAGTACCTAGATTCCTAGGTACGAGCGATTCAACCACCCAGCCTGGGCAGGTCAACCGCTTTCAGTCGCCCGAGAGCTTGGGCAGCGATGATACACCCGTCGCTCACCTACGGTTTACCCGTCGGAATTTTCGCAAAAGTGGTACCCTCCACTTTTCAAATTCTGGCTTTAACCTGATGTTGACCAACTCTCTGGTCAACCAATTAAGCTCAACCTGAGCTCAATCAAACCCCAACAGTGGACCCGATTGCCTTATTGAGTTGATTTAAATTTTATCCAAATCCAACTCAATTAGGACTCACTTCTAACTACGAATAAATGATTATAACGCTTAAAGACCACAAGCTTAAACTAAGACTCAACTTTCGTCAATCCGGTAACCTCTAGCATTCTTGCAGCAAGTCATTCGATCTTCTTCCGGTGATCTTTCGGCGTACTCTCAGCGAGCTTCTCGATTCTTTCGGCGAATCTCCTAGTGAACTCTCAACGAGGTCCCACTATATCGTCCAAACCTGGCCCAATGCCTAAGCTTGATCTTGGCCCATTATCTAGTTATAACTTCATTATTCCTGTCATAGTTAGACCTACACGATGCTAATTATGACTTAATTAAATACAATCATAATTGCCAAACATCCATTACAAGACCATCCTAACTCCCAGCAAGCTTTTCGGCTACCCCCGATAATCTTTCGGTGAGTCTCGGTCTTCTTTTAACGAACTCCCTTGTGTCATCCTAGCAAACTCCCGATACCCTCGGTGAGCTCCCGATGTACTCCTGGCGAGTTCCCAACCGCATCGACCCGATACATGGACTTGACCTTGGTGAATCCTGATTATAATAATTATTCTATCATAATTAATCTTACATCAATCAATTTCTAACAATCAATGTTAGATCAAAAACTCATCAATTGATTTCATAATCAAAATCCGAGATTCAACAAAATGAACATAGCCTACCCAGATATTTTTGGGCCGAAGCCATTAACACGACAAGCTATATCATGAATAGGGTTCTCATAAGACCATTACTTCTAAAACTCCTTATGAATTATAGAATAATAAAAAATTTAATATTTTATATTTAAAAGTATTTGGTTGTAAATATTTTATTTTGAATGAAAAAGATGTCTTAGGAAAGTTAGATGCAAAATCGGATGAAGGCATATTTCTTGGTTACTCCTTAAGTTCAAAAGCTTATCGTGTCTTTAATAAAAGAACTCTAGTAATTGAGGAATCAATCCATATTATTTTTAATGAGGTTCCCAAATTAAAGAAAATTGATTTTGATGATGATTTTAATTTTGATACTTCAAATTTGAATGATAAACCTCCTCTCTAAAACCATTTGGATGTATCTACTTCCAAGGAATCCTTACCCAAGGAATGAAAGTATGTAGATGCTCATCATAAGGAGTTAATAATAAGAGATACATCAAAAGGTATTCAAACTCATTCATCATTTAAAAATTCTTGTACTAATGCCACATTTTTTCTCAAATTGAACTAAAATGCATTGAGGAAGCCCTAAAAGATAATTCTTGGGTTATTTCAATGCATAAAGAGTTAAACCAATTTGAGAGAAATGAGGTGTGAGAGCTTGTTCCTAACCTAATGATTATTTAACGATTGATACTAAATGGGTCTTTAGAAACAAGCAAGATAAAAATGGTATCGTCGTTAAAAATAAGGCTAGATTAGTGGTCAAGGGTTTCAACCAAGAAGAAGAGATCGATTATGAAGACACATTTGCTCTTGTGGCTAGACTTGAAGCCATAAGGATGCTCCTTGCCTTTACCTCTTTTAAGAATTTTAAGTTATTTCAAATGGATATCAAAAGTGCTTTTCTTAATGATTTTATTTCCAAATAAGTTTATGTTAAACAACCTCCCGATTTTAAAAATGATTTTTTTAATTATATTTTTAAATTATCTAAGGCTCTTTATGGATTGAAACAAGGCCCTAGGGCTTGGTATGAAAGACAAAGTTGATACCACATTATTTTAAAAGAATTTTGAAAATAATTTTATAGTTATTCAAATTTATGTTATAATATTATTTTTGGTTTCACAAATAAATCCTTATGTGAATCTTTTGTTAAGAGCATGAGCCAAGAATTTGAAATGAGCCTAATGGGTGAATTAACTTTTTTCTTAGGATTACAAATAAAATAATTAAATGATGATATCTTTATAAGTCAAACTAAGTATACCTTAGATTTGTTAAAACATTTTAGTATGGATAATGCTAAGGCCATAAATATACCCATGAGCACTTCTATAAAATTAGACTTGGATAGTGAAGGTGAAAATTTTGATAAAAAAATATATAGAGGAATGATAGATAGTTATTGTATTTAACTACTACTAGACCGGACATAATATTTAGTGTTGGATTGTGTATAATATTTCAATCCAATCCTAAATATTCTTATTTTAAGGTAGTTAAATGAATATTTAGATATTTAAAATAACCTTCTAATTTAGGATTATGGTAACTCTAAAAACTTTGATTTGCTTACCTATGTGGATGCCGATTTTGGAGGTTATAGAATAGATAGAAAGAGTACAATCGGAACATGTCAATTCTTAGGTCATGCTCTTGTTCCTTGGTCTTCTAAGAATTAAAATTTAATGGCATTATCTATAGCCGAAGTTGAGTACATAGTAGCTGGTGCATGTTGCGCATAAGTCATTTGGATGAAAAATACTTTAGAAGATTATGAAATTCACTTGAAAAATATTTCTATCAAATGCGATAATACTAGTATAATATGTTTAACTAAAAATCTCATTTAACATTCAAGAACTAAATATATTGACATTAAGCATCACTTTATTAGAGATCATATAAAGAATCATGATATATCTTTGAAATTTATTTATACGAAGCATCAATTGGTCGATATCTTCACCAAGCCATTAAATGAAGAACAATTTGATTTTCTTAGAAGAGAGTTAGGAATGTTAAACTATCGAAATGCATGATTTGCTATTTTTCGGATTTCTTGAGCTTTTGCTTAAAATTTACATGAGATAATTTTGAATACATGAGTAGCTCTTATAATCTTATTGAACTTCTCAACTTTTTGAGCTCTCTTTCGAAATGATTCTATTTGAAATTGACAAGAGGGAAAATGGGATTCAATGTTCTTTTTGAGATAAGATTAATTTATGTCCTCTCTCAAAAATTATTTTGATTCATATTTTTTTATATATATCCTTGATGAATATTTTTAAGTATAAACCCTACTTAATATTTGATTTTTTTTTATACTAAATTTTTAGATCTTTGACCCCCCTCTTTTTCTTCTATTTTATTTACAAAGGGGGAGAAAGTAATATCTTTATGTACTAAATGTTGTGATAAATATTTAAAAAATTATTCAAATACAATTGAGTATTTATTCTTTATGTTGATGATAAAGGAGGAGAAATGACATAATTGATGACATAAGAAAGATATTTGTTTTGAGATCTTTCAAATGGTTGAAATGAATGTTGTATTATAATTGATGACATTATTATTTTGTGAACATAATGATTGATGTTGTATCATGATTGATGACATTGTTATTTTATGAATATAATGATTAAAATTTTTATATGATACAAAGAAAATGAATCTTTAAAAAATTTATCATATATGGTCTCATGTATTGTGAAAATTATCAAAATGCTTGAATTCAAAAAGTAATGGTGCATTTGAATTCAAGTTTATTTTATTTATCCTATTGCATATATATATGGGGAGTTAGGATTAACTCTTATCATCAATTGGTTGTCATCATCAAAAAGAGGAAGATTGTTGAATCTTGGATTTTGATGATGAAATCAATTGATAGGTTTTATGATCTAACTTATGTATTAAAGAAAGTGATGCAAGATTAACTATAACAGTAAAGGGCAATACAATCAGATGTTGCACTGGAGGTCGGTCGAGGTTCGGACGATGTTGTCGGGAGCTCACTGAGAACTCACCAGAAGTTTGCCAGGAAGTTCGTCGGGAGTTCGCCGACATGTTGTCGGGAGTTCGCCTGAAGAATGCTAAAATTTCGTTGGGAGTTCACCGAAGAAAATTGAGAGCTCGCCGGGGGTTCATCGGAAGGATGTCGGGAGTTCGTCGGAGAGACGATTGGACAACGAAGATTATACTTTGAGTGTCGTAATTAGCATCATAATGAGAGTTAGTTTTACTAACTCGATTGAAAGGCCACTAGGCCTTAATTGGGGCTGATTTGGACTTATTATAAAAGTTATTTCAGTAATCTAAGGTCAGATAAGACATGATCTTCGAAGACACGATCTCCAAGATAACACAGTCTTCGAAGATGTGTCAGGCAGTTGACCCGCCTAGATTGGGCTGCTGAATCGCCCAGACACAGCCTCCCAGACTGTGTCAGGCGGTTGAATCGCCCAGAACACAGTCTTCGAGACCAGCGCCTCGGGAACACTTAAAATTTAAATTTTGGCTCCACTTTTAAAGTCATTTGGGTCTATAAATACCCCACCCATTCTTGCTGAAAGTATACAAGCAATTAAGAGCAAAAACCTTATGAAAACGCTGTTGTATTTGAGAGTTTCTCCTCATTTCGTCTTTGTGTAGTTTTTTGTTTAAGGGAGAGCTTAGAGACTTGTAAAGATTATCTCCTAAACTTGTAAAAGGAGAATAAAGGTATAAGAGAGTGGTTGGTCTTCACCCATTGAAGGAAGATCAATAGTGGAAACCGATGACCTCAACAGAGGAGGAATCGGGAGTGGACATAGGTCACGAGACAGAACCACTATAAAATCGGTTTGCTTCCTCTTCTTTTCTCTTTATTTTTATTTCTTTCTTATTTGACTCTACTACTTTTGCTTGCACTCTTACAAACATATCTACACTTAAATACATTTTTGATACGATTTTTATTGAGCAAATATTTAAATCAACATAAACTTTTTGTAAGCACTAATTCACCCCATTTGCTTGCACTCTTACAAACATCTCTATACTTAAACGTATTTTTGATATGGTTTTTATTGAGTGAATATTTAAATTGATGTAAATTTTTTATAAGTACTAATTTACCACCCACCTCACCCCCACCCCTGCCCACCCCTCATCTTAGTGCCGCTTTGATCCTAACACCATGAACATATCCTAAAATTCTCAATCTTTAAATTTAGAAATGTTCATAAGGGCAAATATGTAGATTTAGAATATTTAAGAGATTTAGAACTAATCCAATGGTTTGCTAACCTAAATGCCCTACCTATCCTTCAAATGAATGAACCCATTTATCCTAGACATGTTGATTATTCTACAATAACTTGCATGTAGATGATCAAGATAGGATATCTACATATCTCTTAGCGCATCATATAGCTATTACATATAGTTTAATTTGCAATTCATAAAAATCCCTAAAAAAAAAGTGGTTGCTACTTGATAGGACAATGAGACATTGAACAAATAGGGGTTACTTACTCTAAGCCTAGGTACCATCTTTGGTAACCCAAATATACCTATTGTTCCTAAAAGCTACGAGCATATGCTACCCTTCAACACAAAACTACTTCATCACATACTAATTAGTATTCTACTCCCTAAACAATTTCATCGTGATGAAATTAGTCAAATAGAACTTGGTACTATGTATTTGATCATGATTATTGTTTTGGATATCTGTTGAGGCAAAACATGATTGAGCTTTCGACTAAGGATATAATGATTTCATATGATGGCTTAACAACTAGATTAATACATGCACATAATATAGTTATTCCACCAAATGAAGAAATAATCAAGTTAGATGGATACAATGTCATTGATAGAAATCTATTAAGAAGATTAAGATGCATTGTAATAAATGGTATATTGACTAGATTACTTAGGAGAACTGATCCTCCCCCACCTAAGCGAGAACCTCAAATACCTACACTTAGGGGAAGTCCATCTCCTCCTACTAGTCCTTTTGAGGTAGCACCAATGATGCGGCCAGCATCTTCATCATCTGATGACTCCATGGTGACCCAACTGGATCAAATTGAATTA
This sequence comes from Ensete ventricosum, assembly GCA_029747655.1. Lineage (NCBI taxonomy): Eukaryota > Viridiplantae > Streptophyta > Magnoliopsida > Zingiberales > Musaceae > Ensete > Ensete ventricosum. The sequence continues at coordinate 20,189,853 of JAQQAF010000008.1, read as the reverse complement.
CGTTAAGACCAAATGATGAATGAGATGCAGCAAATCCATCACACTTTGGATTACCACTACCTGAATAATTTATATGTTTAGAACGGTAAGGAAGAAATTGGTGGTACTAAATGTATTATATTTCTTACTCTTATGATGTATTCTCTTATGACATACTTTTTTAATACTAAAAAGTACTTTTTGATATTTTTTTGTGATGCATATAACACTTTATGATATTAGGCATCACTTCATTAAAGATCATGTGAATAATCATGATATATCTTTGGGATTTAGTATCATTTGGGATTTATTGATACTAAGCATTAATTAGCAGACATTTTAACTAAGCCATTAAATGAAGAGCAATTTAACTTTATTAGAAGAGAGTTAGAAATGCTAAATGAATGATTTGCTATATTTTGGATTTCTTAATTTGCTCGAAATGAATTTAATTGCATGAGTAGCTCTTAATTTTTCTTGGATTTCTTGGTTCTTTTTTAGCTCTCTTCCAAAATGATTCTCCTTGAAATTAACATTACAAGAATGAGATTTGAATTCTTTTTCTGATGACATTTTTATCCTTTCTCAAAGATTATTTCAATTCATGATGAATATCTATAAAAAAAACTATGTGACATAAACTTTTATTATGCTTGCTATAAGCTTTCTTTTGTATCATCTCTCAAAAATTATTCATTGATCTTTTATATCCTGGATGAACACTTTCTAATGTATCACTCCCTACTTATTTTTTTATACTAATTTTTTGGATTTTTGACACCCCCTTCCCCTTCATTTCTTTTTTTTTCTTATACACAAAGGGGAAATAAAATTTTCATGAGAAACTTATGTCTCTTATCCTATTTTACTAAGGGGAATCAATTTGCTCAAAATATTTAGATATAATCATTATTTATAATAAAAGTTTTTCATGAGAAAAACTTTTACATAATCATTATTTATGTCATTGAAATTTGACATATCATGAAATTATGTACCTTGAAATTAATTATTCAATATTTCATCTTTTTGTTGATGACAAAGGGGGATAAATGACATAATGATGATACATATAAGAAAAATGGTATGAGTATTTCTTTTCTTTGATAAACAAAATGGGAGAAATGATTGATGACTTAAGAGGAAAAAATTTTAAAATTAATATATGACTGATGCATGAATGTAATATGGAATACTTGCACAATCTATGATGATTTGATGATTGATGACTTAAGGCACAAATGTTTTAAATTGATGTTACATCATTTCTGAAGTTGATAAATGAATGTAATATTACATCTATTGTTGAAAATTATTTGAAATGTTGTATCATGATACTTGATTTAAGATTGTTTGGTTCTCTTAAATTTAAATTTACTTTATTTGGATTATGACATGGAGATAGGGAGAGTTAAGGTTAACTCCCATCATCGATCGGTTGTCATCATCAAAAAGGGAAAGATTGTTGAATCTAATATTTTGATGATGAAATCAATTGATGATTTGTTGATCTAACATGTGTGTTAGAGAAAGTAATGCAGGATTAACTATGATAGAGAAAAAGAATTATAATCAGCCAAGGTTTGGATGATGTGGTGGGAGCTCGCTAGGATTTTGCTAGGAGTTTACCAAAGGAATCGAGAAGCTCACTGGGAATACGTTGAGAGATCGCCAGAAGAATGTTGGAGGTTGCCGGATTGCAAGGGTTAGGTCAACTGTTTAACTTGATGGTCTTGTATAGTTGTAATCAGTGAGTCGTAGTTAGGTTCGGGTCCTAATTGAGTTAAGTTTGAAAAAAATCTAAATTAACTCAAGTGAGATAAATCGGGTCTACGTTTGGATTTGGATTAATCTCAAGTTGAGCTCAATTAGTTGATCTGGAAAGGGGTCAACTGAATGTACAAGTCGGGAATAGGAAAGTGTGGAAACACTTTCCCGGGATTCCCATGGTAGTACTGTCGGTGGGTTGTGCCGCCACCGTCCTATTTTCAAGGTAGCTTTCGACGACAGTACCGTCTACGTCGACAGTTGTACCACTCGTATCCGAATTTTTTGGATATATTTAAATTTTTGACTCCATTTTCTGAATCCAATTGGAGTCTATAAATATCCCAAATCTTCTTGCATTAAGCAAAGAAATTGGGCAATAAAACTGTGGTAAAAGTGTGTAAGAAAAAGGAAAGGGGTAAGGAAGTGAGCAAAAGTATTATAATCTTTATAAATTTCTCCCTTGTGAGTTGTAAGTGAAATACTTATAAGGGTTTGGTTTTGACTTGAAGAAGATCAGTAGTGGACTCCGAGGGGCCTTGACGAAGGGGACTTGGGAAGTAGACGCATGTCAAGTTATGGTCGAACCATTATAAATTATGAGTATCTCTTAACTTTACTTTTTGATTATACATGTTCTTATTCGAGCTTTTCTTTAGCCAGATCATAACTTATTTTCATTAAAAAGTTTTATTGCTTCCAATTTCCAAGTTTGCTTCAAACAAATTTTTTTTTAAATCGAGATTTAAATACTGTGATAGATTTTAGGAATACATCAATTAGTGGATAAAATATTAATATGATGATAATGTTTTATATTTCCATATAAGATTTAAGACTTGGTTGAGTGAGAATCAAGAGTTTTTTTTATTAGTACTTCAAGACATCCATATTTTTTATGAAAGTTTGAATATTCAAATGATTATAGATTTTACTTATATAATAATAATAATAATTTGATAGTGGCATATTAGAAATGTTGAGACCTCATTTATAATATTTTGAAGGATATCAACTAAACTAGTATACTAGACCGATTTACTAAAATTGATAGTTTAGTTGATTAAGATTGTGACTATCCTAAAGTCTTTTTATAGAAAGAAATGCTAATTTATCAATAGGTGATCAGTTTAACATCAAGATATCTTGAGAAATATAGAGTCATGTTTAATTCTAGGATATCACGTTGCTATGTCGGGTGGAACCCATCTGATATATAAGCCACACAATTCAATGGATCAAGAATGCGTAATGTACATCTTCTTTCAATGTTGTGCGGTCTATAATTTTCTAACACAATGATATTTTATGCAAAAGCACAATTATGCAGCATCCTCAAGTTTTGTTGCCCAGATCACATATCATAGTATAATAGAGAGAACTAGGAAAAAATAGAAGAACTAATTGAGAAAACTAGTAGTACTTTCAATCTGCAGTACCTTGGAATGAACCAAGAGTACCTATTTATATTGATTAAAGGATGAAATACAAATATTTTAAAATATCAAAAAAAAATATTATATCTCAACATATTCATCCTCATCTAACTAATTTAGATCTATTAGTTATTTTATTATAACTAAATAATCATAACTAATTGAATTAATCTTAACACACCCCCTTAATTCAATTAGTTATAACTTTAAGTTATTTTCGAAAAAAAATAAAATTTTTCTTTTGCCAAAGCTTTTGTGAAGATATGGCAAGTTGTTCATTGGTGTTGCAATAGTCTATTTGAATCTCTTCTCTATCAATCAATTCACGAATAAAATGATGTTGGACTTCAATATGTTTGGTACGCCCATGGAAGACAAGATTCTTTGTCATTGCAATAACAGACTTGTTATCGTAATAGATTTTAGTTGGTCCATCTTGATTTTCTTGAAGATATGCTAGAATTCTTTGAAGCCAAACTATTTGACATGCTGCACTTGTGGCCGCAACATACTCTGCCTCAGTGCTTGAGAGAGCAACACATTCTTATTTTTTTGTTGTCCATGAAATCACACCTGAGCCAAGGCTAAAAATAAATCCTAAAGTACTTTTTCTATCATCTGCACAACTAGCCCAATCACTATCAGTATACGAATATAACTTAAAATCTTTTACTTGTTCATAACGAATGTCATAATTGAGAGTCCCTCTGATATATCTAAGAACTATTTTAGCTGCTCCAAAGTGATGCTTGCTAGGACTGTGCATGAATCTGGATAACAAGTTAACTGTAAACATAATATCTGGCATTGAGTGTGTGAGATACATCAACCCTCCAATTAAACTTTTATATTGTTGCTCATTTATTTTTTCCACTCCATTATCTAATAGAAATTTATCATTTGTAGAAATTTATCATTTGTATTCATTGGAGTACTCACTATCTTACAAGTTGACATATGAAATCTTTTTAACAAATCTTTAACATATTTCTCTTGGCACAAAAAAATTCCATATGCATCTTGAATAATTTTCATTCCCAAGAAATAGTGTATAAGCCCCATGTCAGTCATTTCAAATTCTAATGTCATATTTTCTTAAATTCGATAAGCATATATGATGAGTTTCCAGTATAAATCATATCATCCACATATAAACAAACCATAAGAATCTTCATACCTTGAATTCTTATATATAAAGTTGGCTCACTTAAACTTTTCTGAAAATTATGTTGAAGAAAATAATTGTTAATCCGACTATAATATGCTCTTGGTGCTTGTTTTAAGCCATATAATGCTTTGTCTAATTTGTACATTTTATCTTCTGATCCTTTAATTTCAAATCCTTGGGGCTACTTAATATAAACTTACTCTTGCAACTTTCGATTCAGGAATACTGATTTAACATCAAATTGATAAACCTGCCATTTTTTTTTGGGCCGCCAATGCTAATATAATTCTAATTGTCTCAATTCTAGCAATTGGAGAAAAAGTTTCTGAAAAATCAATACCTAAAATTTGAGTATATCCTTTGGCAACCAAGCGGGCTTTATGTTTTTGCAACGAGCCATCAGCATTAAATTTTGACTTGTACACCCATTTAAGTCCAATTGCTTTTTTTCCTGGAGGTAAATCTACCAATTCCCATTCATTGCTTGTACACTCATCATTCATTGCTTGTACTCATTCTTCTTTCTGAGGTGCAACTTCAAATCAAGTAGGTTCGAATGCAAGACATGCAAAATCACCATATTAATATATTTATGAAATACTACGAAATTTTTGTGGAGGTGATTCAGTATCACTGGATTCATTTGAGTTATTCAAAATACGAGAAGAGTCAGATGAGGTATTAATATGCAATGGATCATCTACTTTATCTATTTCTTCTTCTACATATATTGTTGTTTCAACTGCTTCAGAGTTCCAAGCTTCTTCTTCATTAAAAATAACATCACGACTTATAACTATTTTTTTTGTTGTAGGATCAAAAAAGTCTAAAACCTTTTGTCTCATTACTATACCCAACAAATATGCATTTAATACTTTTCTTATCAAGTTTACTTCTTTTTTCAACAGGAATATGGAAGTAAGCAGCACAGCCAAATACCTTTAAATGACTTACTTCTAGCTTTCTGTTTAACCATGCTTCATAATGTATTTTTCCTTGTACTGCCTTGGTAGGAAAATGATTTAGTAAATACACCGATGTATTCATAGCTTCTGCCCAAAACTCCTTTGGTATTATTTTTTCTTTAAGCATACATCTAGCAGTCTCAACCACCACTCAGTTTTTCCGCTCTGCCACTCCATTTTGTTGGGGGGTATAGCTTGTAGTGAGTTCCCTGTGAATGCATGTATTCTTACAAAAATCAAAAAAATCTTTGGAAGTGAATTCACCCCCTCTATTAGTACGTAGAGTCTTAATAAAACAATCACTTTGTTTTTCCACAAATGCTTTGAAATTTTTAAAAATTTGAAAAACCTCAGCCTTTTCTTTGAGAAAATATACCAACATCATTCTAGTACAATCATCTGTAAATAACACAAAATATCTACTTCCACCTTCTGAGATAGTTTTCATAGGCTTACAAATATCTACATGCACAAGTTCCAATTGATTTTTTGCCCTTCAAGAATGACATGTTTGAAAGGTATTTCTATATTATTTTCTATAAATACAGGATTCACAAACTATATCTTTATTTTTAATTTCAGGCAAGCCAACTACCATATTTTTTTGATTTAATAGTTATAGTCCATCATAATTCAGATGACTATATCTTTTATGTCATAGTGTTGATTCATCGGTAGTAGTCGCAACGAATGCATATAAGGAGAAATCTGAAAGTACCAAGGGAAATATTTTATTTTTTATCATCCTTACTGTTGCTACTAATTTACCAAATTTTTTTTTATAAATCAAACATTTTTTTATCATAAAAAATAATATAATATCTTTTTCTGATCAATTGTCCTACACTAATGAGATTCTGTTTTAAATCAAGAATAAACATCACATCATTAATAATTTTTTTACCAGATTTGGTGTTCACAACAATTGTTCATTTTCTTTCCACTTGAATTTTGTTGTCATTCCCCATCAGCACTGTAGATCTGATTGAGTCATCGAGTCTCTGAAATAAGCTTCTATCCCCTGTCATATGATTACTACATCCACTATCCAAAAACCATACAGAACTAGAATATTCTTCATCAGATGCTATAAAGAGAATATTTTCTTCATTCATTTCTTCACTATTATTTTCCTCATGATAATTTGTCTGATTTTTGTTCCAGCAATCTTTTTCAAGATGTCCATATTTTTTACAGTAAGTGCAAAGAGGAACATTTAGATTTTTATTTTTATACCAGCAATCTCTTTCAATATGTCCTATTTTTTTGCAACAAAAGCATTGCAGGGTTTCTTTATTACCTTCATTTGATCGACCTTTTCCTCTGCCATTTTGATCTCTCCCTTGAGATCTGGTTTCTGAAATTTTCTTTTGTTCCTTTTTTTTATCTATCTTCATTTAGAGAGCATATTCTGAAATCTCATCTGAAGTTCTGTTCACTTTTTGTTCATAAACTAAAAGAGAACTCATTAATTCATCAATATATAATATGCTTGTATCTTTAGCTTCTTCTATAGCAGTAGAGACCATATCAAATTTCGGAGATAAACTTCGTAAAACTTTTTTTACTATAATTTGATCTTTTAGGTTTTCACCGTACGATCTCATTTGATCTTGTTGTAGCATATAGAGAGATTTTGCATCTTTCTACATATTCTCATTCATATGATCATTTTGATCTTTGGTAATCTTAGGATCCTGTAGATCATACTCAATAAAATCATTCTCTACCAAATTTCATAATCCTTACGAAATAAGGAGAGTTTTCATCTTAATAGCCCAAAACTGATAATTGTCACCTTTTAGAATAGGAAGAAGTTGATTAGGAACACTTACTCCAATACTTGTCATCTTCTTGTTTATTTTTTTTTTATCTACTAGCTTTCCCCTCCTTTTACCGACGTACTCCTGATGATCTTCTTTGAACTTGGCTCTGATACCACTGTTGGCTTTTCTGCAGAACTTCAGAGAAAAGTAGAAGAACTAGTAGAGAGAACTAAGAGTATTTTCAATCTGTAGTACCTTGGAATGAACTAAGAGTACATATTTATATTGATTAAAGGATGAAATACAAATATTTTAAAATACCAAAACAATTCATTGTATCTCAACAGATTCATCCTCATCTAACTAATTTAGATCTATCAGTTATTTTGTTCTAACTAAACAATCGTAACTAATTGAATTAATCTTAACAGTATCATAGCTATGGGATGAAGAGATTGTTAATCTACACATAATTCAGTGTTAGGCTTGTTCTTGTGTTTCCTTCACTGTGTTCTTCTTGCTGTAGAACTTCTGGTCTCACATCGCGAAGGATAGAGTAAGCAGTATATATTAACACAGAACATATGAGATATATCGGTATGTATCGAAGATCAAAAAAGGATAAAAAGTGAAAGAGGAAGAAAGAGATAACAATGAAACAAGGACGAAGAAGCGGCAGGAGGAGGGGTGGAGGAAAAGAAAGAAGAAGAAAAAGGAGATGATAGAGAAAGACAGAAAAAAAAAAAAGGAGGTGATGAAGGAAGGGGAGATATTTGGAGGGAAAAAAGGAAAAAAGAGAAGCATATTGACACATTTTGATATCAAATGTGCTGGTCGATCTCAAATAGTCAATTTGTTATCCTAATAATTTGTTTCTTCAGACAACAAGTAGGAAAGAAATTGTGGACTCTCTCTTCTTCCTCCAACCAAGCATTCACAAGCACAGTTGACAGGTTCACTCCCCTTTCTTCACATCATTTAGAGGGTGGTGCTGCGTTTAACCCTTTGCTGCTTGACTTGCATGAAGAGGGGATTGATATCACAGCTGATACCAGTGGAGAACTTTGAGTTGCTATGAACATTCATAGCATAGCATTTCCTCCATATCAACTTGTCCAGACTTTAATACTTTCCCTATCTCATATCACCAGTAGAACACAATAACCATGTTTTTAAAGGTAGAGGCTTTTGTTGCCTCCTCCCCTCTACGCTCCATGAACAAGAGTTTGTCTTCCGGAATGATTAGATGTTGACTTTGTTGAAAATAATCCAAGTAGTTAAGATAATGATGAGATTAGTTTAGACGATGATAAGATTTATTTAGATGTGATAGATTTTTTAGTATTTTAAAATATCTATATTTTATCTTTTAATCAATATAAATAGATGCTCTTGGTTCATTCCAGAGCACTGCAGACTGTTGATTGAAAGTAATCCTGGTGTCTTCTACTATTCTCTTCTCCTTCTCCCTGAAGTTCTATAGAAAAGCCAACAGTTGTATCAGAGCCTGGTTAAAAAAAATCAAAAGGAGTACACCGGTCAAAAAGAAGAGAAGACTAGTAGATCCAGAAAAAAGAAAAAGAAAAAAGAGAAGATGACAGACCTTACAGTAAGTGTTCTTAATCAACTTCTTTCTATCCTCAAAGGTGATAATTATCAGTTTTGGGCTATTAAAATGAAAACTCTCCTTGTTTCACAAGGATTATGGAAGTTGGTATAAAATGGTTTTGTTGAGTATGATCTGCAGGATCCTAAGATTACTAAGGATCAAAAGCATCAAATAAATGAAAATATGCAAAGAGATGCAAAAGCTCTCTATATGCTACAACAAGTAATAGATGATTCATTATTTCCCTGAATCATGATGACATCAACATAAACAGAAGTTTGAGAGATATTAAAAAATATATTTAGAGGCACAAAGAAGGTAAAAATTTCAAAGCTTCAAATTCTTCGTCGTGAATTTGAAACACTTATGATGAAAGATTCGGAATCTATTGCTGATTTCTTCTTAAAAGTTTCTTCTATTGTGAATCAAATGAGATCTTATGGTGAAAATCTAAAAGATCATACTGTAGTAGAAATTTTTTTACGAAGTTTATCTTCAAAATTTGATATGATCTCTACTGTTATAGAAGAAGCTAAAGATACAAGTACATTATCTATTGATGAATTAATGAGATCTCTTTTAGTTCATGAATAAAAAGTGAACAGATCTTCAGATGAAATTTTGGAACATGTTCTTCAAATGAAGATTGATCAAAAGAAGGATCAAAAAGAGAATTCAGAAATCAGATCTCGAGGGAGAGATTAAAAGGACAGAGGACGAGGCCGACCAAATGAAGGCAAATGTTCCTCTTTGCTCTTACCGTAAAAAATATGGACATCTTGAAAAAGATTACTGGAACAAAAATCAGATAAATTATCGTGAGAAAAATAATAGTGAAGAAATGAATGAAGAAAATATTCTCTTTATAGCATCTGATGAAGAATATTCTAGTTCTGTATGGTTTTTGGATAGTAGATGTAGTGATCATATGACAAGGGATAAAAGTCTATTTCAGAAGCTTGATGATTCGGTCAGATCTACTGTGCAGATGAGAAATGACAAAAAGGTCCCAGTAAAAGGAAAATGAACAGTTGTTGTGAACACAAAGTCTGGTAAAAAAATTATCGATAATGTGTTATTTATTCCTGATTTAAAACAAAATCTCATTAGTATAGGACAACTAATGAGAAAATGATATTATGTTATTTTTTATGATGAAAATACCTAATTTATGATAAGAAAATTGGTAAATTGATAGCAACCGCAAGGATGACAAAAAAATAAAATATTTGTCTTATTATTTTCACACTTTGCTACTCCTACCGAAGAATCAATATTATGGAAAAATAGTTATGATCATTTAAAATTTTGTGGATCTATGCAAACTATCTCAGATGATGCAGGTCGTAATGTTGATGACACACATATACAGAAAAGGGGTGAAGCTCTAAACTCGAAGGACAATAATGAAAGTACACATACATGGTTGGTAGAAGTTTATGATGATATGAAGAAAGCTAAGAGAAAAAAAAGAAAGAGAAAGCTTCCGCATACAAAGGGATTCAATCCTACAAATACAGAGTCTCCATCGTATCATCAAAGATGGCTACCGAAGAGAAAAATATCAAGAGAAACGATAAAATATTTCAGGCCAGAAGTTCTTAAAGATCTATGGACAGAGAAAAAATATAAGACAGCCGCTGCAGCATTGAAGATCAACTTGCCGACATCTTCACAAAAATTTTGGTAAAGAAAATATTTCTTTGAAAATAATTTTAAATTATAACTACTTGAATTCCCCGGGTGTGTTGGAAATAATCTAAGTAGTTAAGATAATGATGAGATTAGTTTAGACGAGGATAAGATTTATTTAGCTGTGATAGATTTTTTAGTATTTTAAAATATTTATATTTTATCTTTTAATCAATATAAATAGATGCTCTTGGTTCATTTCAGAACACCATAGATTGTTCCTTTCGTTACGGTATTTTCTTTGATTGAAAATACTCATGATGTACTCTACTATTCTATTCTCCTTCGTTGAAGTTTTACAGAAAAGCCAATAGACTTTCTACTAGTTGATATAGATTAGTCTCACACTGCTCTCTCACCGGATTATTGATATTAATATCGGACAGAGATTTAAATCCGAACTACAATAAAAGAATCGAAGAATTAATCAGCAAAGGTTGAGATGGTTGAATCGTTGAAAGCTGCATTGAGTAAATTATCAATATCATACGTCACAAATTTACTTGAGCTAAAAGTGTTTGCATCGCTTTTACTTTTCTGGCCGATGGGAAAGCACCCAAACACCTAATATCCTTGGATTGAAAGGTCCCCTAAACCAAGATGATGCCTTTATGAGTACTTAAATCCCAAGTTAAACCTTTTCCCCATGGACACCTGCCTTTCATTTTTTATCATTCCTCATGGCAACTAGTGAATGCTTCACTTTGACTGCATGATCCTGTGTGTGTGTGTGTGTGTGTGTGTGTGTGTCTCCCCTCATGCCATATCAAAAACTTCAAGTAAATGCAGCACTGTTTCAACCCGGCATACAGCTTGTCTACTTTCTACTGCTGTAAACTTTAACCCCTTGGGGTCTCTTGAGCTGCGTGGGTTGGCGCTGAAGGAAGGTAAAGTTAGAAGAGCCCTCAGGATAGGAGAACAGTAGAATGACTGACTGAGTTGGTGATTGAGTGGACTACACATGTCGGGGTTGCAATCTGCTAAAAGAGTAGGTATTGAACCAACTAATCCAACCCTCTCTCTCTCTCTCTATCTCTCTCTCTGCTTCAAATGTCCGAAATCATTCATACGTGCAAAAGAATCCAACGCCAGCTGATGTAGATCTGATATATCTTCTTGGGGGTTCATTTTGTTCTTGCTTCCTCGCTAACTCAGCAACTACTACTCCTGTTTCATTCATTCATGGGCAAATTTGTCGTCCTTCCCTTCTCCCTCGGCTGCGTCTCTCAGTCGAGCATCGCGGTCGGAGAAAACCGACCGAGGAGAGCTCAAGCAGATGCGCCCCCAGCAACACCAGCCGGTGACAGTTCTTGTTCCTTCTCTTGTTCCTCGTCGTTATGTACCATGCAGATCTGCTCATCTGAATCCTGTACAGATGGAGAACCGGGGAAGACGAGGAGCTCCTTCATGCTTCGTCCACCTCCACGCCCTAACATCTCTGCTGGGTTTCAGAAGCTCATCAGGAGCCTCAAGAGCTTGCCTCAGTTGTTCGCAGTGTTCGAGGAGGAGGAGGAGGAGGAGGAAGAGGTGGTGATGGAGATCGGGTTTCCGACCGACGTGCAGCATGTGGCTCACGTAGGGTGGGATGGCTTCCACGGCGTGAGCGCCATGAACTGGGTTAAAGGCCCGGAGTTGCTCCCCTTCCCCTCCCTCTCGATGAGGCAGCTCGAGGTGGTGGCCATGGCCACACAGACCGGCTTCCCTCCGCCACATGGTCCCCTGGGGCTCGACCACATGCAGTGAGGTGTAGTTTCTCCTTTGTTGTCATCTGACTCTTCTTTGGTTCTTCTTCTTGCCATCTTCTTGTGATGGTCGGCAGGTCTGCATGTGAACTCATATTATAGCTTTGTTCTTCTGTAATACCTTCAAAGTTCACCGGTACTTCTCGTCTGCTTGCTATATTCGAGCTTGACATATGAGATCAATATGGACTGTTTTTTAGCATCCTTGTGACCATTAAGATCTAACGAGTTGATTGATTTAATTCTCATCCATCCCGATAGCATTTCTTGGCCAAATGAAATTGAGAATATCTGATTAAATTTTATATGGAATAGGATTACTATCTTTATCTTTTAGAATAGATGCATGATGTTGAGTGTGATCTTTCAACATGGATCTCTTAATCCTTGTAAATAGAACGAGGTTTGTGATATGGTAAGGAAGAAAAACTACAATCGTATGAAGAACTTCCAGTACTCTCTCTCTCTCTCTCTCTCTAAATCAATTATTAATAATATCCCAAATCAAATTTAATCAAAATCTGTTCTTTATTCATAATAATTGGTTTCCAAAACATCCATGAATTATATATATATATATATATATATATATATATATATAGTCATGTAATTGTATGAGAATTTTATTTAGTTTTATTGAATTGTTTACAATGTTCTATCTTTGATAACAAAGTGCATGGATTCTTTTTGTGTGGTTCACATGATTTGACAGCCTACCAAGGCCTCTCCAATTATTTATAATTTTTATAACTTTTAGTTTGAAAAGAAAGAGACAGAATTTGTTTGTATGCTCAACAAAAGTTTGTCTTTTGTAACAAAAGAGTATGAGATCAATGTCTAGGTTTCTCAACCCAGGAGCAATCTACAAATTTCCTTGCAACTTGGATTTGATTTAAGTCTCAAGTTTCATCATCTTCTTCAATGCCCTTCTGGATTTGATTTAAGTCCCTAAGAAATGAATGCCAGATTTCTCTAGAACATAATCTAGAGATGTCTATTGCACGAAATAAAAATATGATAGTGAAAAAATAATGTCTAAATTATAAAGTTAATTTAATTGCTTCACTTTCACAATTTGTATCTCCACATCAATGTATTATTGCTATTGTTGATGTTATTATTATTATTGATGTTATCATCACCATCATCTTCACATATTATTGTTTTTATTATTTTTTCTTTTTCTTGTTTTCATATCTTTTTATTTATTTATTTCTATCTTGAAGGCGCAATATATTTAGTTACAGCATAGAGGAACTTGAAAAATAAGTGCTTTGACAATACAATCCGATTGAGAAAGGAATTTTACCCAAGCTCAATAATATTTTGCAAGAAGGACATCAATAGTATATTTGATCTCATATTGTCTTGGTTTTTGGTGAGAGAAAAAATTTTTGATCCTTTATTTATTTGCTTGTTTTCACATGAACATCAACTTAGGATTGACTTTGCTCAAGATTAATAGCTACAATTTTAGTGAAAAAACATAGGAAGGTCGAGATGGATGTGAAACAGTTAGGAAGGGATTGAGAATTATAAAGGATAATCTCATAAATGAAATAATTAAGTATAGCTCCCATATCATATAAAATTAGAAAGAATAATCTAAGAGAGACTTATGATATTGTGGTTATACAAGACAAATAAATTAATATTACTGGTATGAATGCCCATAAAAAATATTTATCATATATGACATGTTTCTTGAATCCTACGCAATAGATTACAAATAAATAATCTTACCATAATTCATTATTAATACTTCTATTAATCATAATAGTTTTTAGTTATTAATAATCTGAAAAGAGAATCCATGAATTGGTAACGGTCTTTTATACGCGTAAGTTTAACACGTGCCGGACATGTCGGGGCGTTTTTGGTCATTTAGATGATAAGACCGTTGGGCCGAGGCCGGGGAGAGTCGAATCCCATCCCCGACACGTTTCTCCCCGTCTCCTCCTCCATCACCACCACCACCCACAGCCGCGAGAGAGAGAGAGAGAGGTCCACCTCTGTCTTGGAATAACAGCTCGTCCAGGCCAGTGAGCAGAGGATAGAGGAGGCAGGGACGTGAAGTGGAATAACAGCTCGTCCAGGCCACTGTCGATATCGCATCTCCTCTCTCTGTGGTGAGGTTCTCCGGTATTGGATAATGAAAAGGGCGATCTTTTTGGAAGCTGTTCAGTTTGGTGAAGGAAAAGGATTCCGTGCCTGTTCGATTGATGTTGGAAATCTTCGCCCACGAACGGATTCAGAAAAGATGCGACCTTTATTGATCCAGGAGTCCTGATTCCCGGTTCGCGTGCTCAATCGCTGGCCTCTTGTCGTAGATTTTTGCGGCGTCTTTGCTGAAAGTAGATTCCTGGTGGGGGTAACAATTGGATCTTTGGTATCGAAGGAAGGCAGCTGCGGCGGCGTAGCGTGACACTGTCGGACCAGCTATCTGTTAACGAATAAGATTAGATTAGGTTTAGATGAGAGTTTAGTTTCGATAAGATTTAGATATTGTTAATCTGTTACGAAGAATCCTCATCTTCCAAGTGTATAAATTCATGATGAATCATACAAATAAATCGCTCCTCTTATTTGATCATGGTATCATAGCTTTTCTAGAGCCACCGCCGATCGACTCCTCTGCGAAATATTCCTCCTCTGTCAGCCACCTGCCGAACCACCGGCGCAAGCCTCTCGCTGTAAGCCGCGCCCCGTGGCCCTTCCCAACCGCAGAAGACGCGGCGGCCGTCGTAACTTTCCAGATCTCGGCCTCGGCTGCCAACATCTCGGGCAACTCTTTGAGGCAGAGGTCTCGGTGGCACTTGGAGCAGAGGCCGCGTTTTTGCGAAGTTACCGAAGAAACCGCAGCGCTCGCATTGCTCCACCATCTTCGCCGGCGCCTCGCCCGAGGAGAACGATGGATTCGCCATAGAAGACGCTGCCCACAGCCAGCGCCTCTCCTCCAACCGCGATCCTCGGTGCTCCCTCCCAGCCGAGATCGACCCTTCCCCTGCTTCCCAACCGCGGCAACATCATCTTCCAGGCCACTTGCTGCCGCCGGTGCCGATTTCTCTCCAGACTTCATCCTCTGCCTTACTCGATCGCCAACTCCTCTCACTGATCCAACGAGATCTGTGAACCACGCCCCGATCAGCTGTCGATTCTGCCATTGCTGACTACACCCGCAGCCACTGGTCGACTCCTGCGAAGCTCTGTTTCCTGACAAAAACAGAGCAACAATCTTCTTCTTCTTCCAGCTGCGCTCACGCCAACCGCCCTCGATCCACCGCTGCAACCCACCCACGCCGCCTTCTTCTTCATCGCACACAGCAGCGTGCGCAGAGCCGGTGATACCCACCGGGAAGTTGCCGCCAGAGCCCGCCCCATCTTCACCCGCAACTGTTGCACCCTACAGCCGCAGCTAGACGCATCTCCCTTACCACTGCTGCCGCAGCCCTAGATCCTTCACTGCACCGCTGCCATCGGCGCCCTCCTCCACCTCTCTTCCTTGGCAGAGGTTTTCGCTGGCTTAGCTGACCGTGTGGGCACCTTCGGCATCGGACTTGTTGCAGCACCCTCCGGCATCACAACCGTCAGCCTCGATTTTGGCTTCGTTTTCGGCTTCGTGGGCACTGAAGCTTTTGGCTTCCCTTGCTATTTGATGATGCTCCGGTGGGCTTCATCCTCCGATCGGTACATTACAATGTCTTCATCATCTTCATCTAATGCACCTATTACTTTTGCTACTTTAGGTCTCATCTCCTCTCATCCCTTTCAAGTTACTTTTGCTACTCTGGTATGATCTGGTTGACTATGTAGATACTCCTCCTGAATATTATTTCGTGATAAAAAAATTATTATTCACACTCTTGATAGTATAAAGAAATGACAGTAATAATACAGACATGTGATTTGCCATTATCATTTGAATAATTTTATGATAAGTTGACTGACTATGAGATATATTTTAAGTGCGAGGATAAAATATCAAAACCATCTATCATTGCTCAAGTCAGTCATAAGTAAAAAAGAAAGATAAATCAATATGATAAAGTTAGTCACTTTGCCAAAGTATGTCGCTCTCAACCTTCAGCCTCATCCAACTTATCCCAGGCACATCTCACGACTACTCCGACTACTGATCAAAATCATTGGATTATGGACTTTGGCGCCTTCCTTCACAACAGCTCAAATATTTAGAATTTTTTCATTCACAACAATTATAATGGTAACAATGACATCATCATCGATGATGATGAGAGTCTCCCCATTACTCATAATGGTTCAACGATACTTAATTCATAATAGCTTTAACTTTACACTGTGTTTTGTGTGCTCCTCATATTAAGTAAAATTTTATGTATGTCTCTTAGTTTCATTTAATTTTTTCCTGACTCCTTTCTTCTAACATATTAGATTAGATTTAGATGAGATAAGATAAGAGTTTAGTTTAGACAACATTTAGATATTATTAATCTGTTATGAAGAATATCCTCATCTTCTAAGTGTATAAATTTATAATGAATCATACAAATAAATCAATCTTTCTTCCTCTCTTATTTTATCACTATCCATCGGAGTTTCCTCTAATCTCTGGGACCTTGTCAACGTTCGGGACGAGGACGAGATACGCCTCTTTCGGCCCTAGTTGTGCGAGGGGAGGGAGGGCTCCGTGGCCTCAGGCGACGGAAGGACGTTGCTCGACATCATCCAGCGAGAGCGCGAGGGGAATGGGGCCATCGTCGGTGGTATTTTCGGCAATGACTGCACCTAGAGGTCATTGAGAAACCGTCTCCACCCTGTCAGCATCGCTCGGGAGACGGCGTCCTCCAGCCAAAGTCACTCGACCTTGGACCCCGAGCTCGTCGTCTCCACCAACCCCGACCTCACATGCTCTGTTTCCCGCTCGATGTCCGTTCAGAACTCGGAGCCGGGCGTCCTAGGACCTATGACCATGCAGCCGAACTGCGCCCTCTTGTGGCTACACCTTCTATCGGTTGTGCTCGCGGTGATAGAAAATAAGATTTAGATATGATTTTTCCAACTGAATGAGGAAATCACGTACGTTAATTGAGGACATTTATTTACTTATTCCTATTTCAACATGGTATCGGAGCTCATCTCTCTATAAGAGATATATTTATTTTATCCATTATCAAACTATAGTTTATTACTTCCTCCCTCGTCGGACTCACCTATTAATTCCGACACTTTTTACTTCAATTTAGTATCTCTATTTTCTTTCTTTACTGTCAAACGATATCATCTCTTTATCGCCTACCAAACCACCGGCGCTAATCCTCTCGCTGCCAACCGTCCGCCATCTCCGTCCTCATCTACCGTCACCCTGCCACCACTACGACCAGCCGCTGCGACTGCTACCCTCAATCTCTTCCACGGCAGTCGCTGCCTTCTTTTTTGAACCCATAACCGTGTCTCTTCCTTCCACTCCATCAGCACATGGCAGCGCCAAACCTTCTTCCTCTGACACCTATCGCCGACGCCCCTACTGCTCCTCTGTCGCTGTCTGCTCGCCCCTTCGTCAGCCCCTGCCATCCTTAACTGAGGAAGAGGAGCCCTCCCCTGTCAAAACGATAGCAAATCCCCCTTCTTCCTCGCTGGAATCGATCTCCTGCAACCCATGCCCTCTGCCATTGCCGCATCTTTCGCTACCACCGCTGCGGCCATGCAGCCACGTCACTGTCCCTTGCTACAACCCTCAGCCCTGCTTCCTCCCTCTGCCATAGCCCCTTACTGCCTGGTCGCATCTTCCTCCTCTACCGCGGCCCGACCAAGGTTTCCTTCGGTGCCGACTCCCACTGCCCTCAACCTGCATCTCTGGCACCGACTCCTGCGCTATCTCCTCCCAATCGCAGCCGTCGAAACAGAGCATCCGTTGCTCTATTTCTTCTGTTGCTAAAAACGCCCCAGATCGATTATGAGATCCAGGATCTCGTCGTTCCTCCTTCCACTGGTGTTCCTACCCGTTGCTTCCTCCCTTGGTGAAACTTCACGGAGTTCCTCCTGTCAGGCGAAGGTTCTCATCACTCACCAAAGACCTTCGCTGCCCACAGCCAGTGCCTCCTCTCAAACCGCGACCCTCGGTGCTCCCTCCCAGCCGAGTGGTCGACCCTTCTCCTGATTCCCAACCACGGCAACATCATCCTCCAGGCCACTCTCTACTGCCGATGCTAATTTCTCTCTAGATCAGAGAACGTTTCCCTGCAGCCCTCGTCGTCCCCTGTTTTCCACGGTAATCTATCTGCTACCGCTGCTCCACCCCATTTGCCACACGTCGCTCCCTCCTGTGGCCACTCATCATCATCTTTCGGGAGGTTGATCCTCCTCCCCCTCTCCACTGTTCCGCCAACGACCGCGGCCTCTACGCCAGCGGCCTCTCCCGACCGTTGCTTCCTCTGTCAACGCCGTAGTGAGCAGGTCTCCATCGTGCAGCAGACACACCATCCTTACGTCGGTTACAGCGAGTGCAGCTGCTGGCACACCCATTGCATCGCGATCGTCGGCCTCGACACCCTTGCAGCTGCTTGCTTCTTCAGTAGCTCGAGCCGATCGTAGAAAAATAGAGCCAGTTTCTCCACGTTAAGTCCAACGATGCTGACTTCCGCCAGTGGCTACTCCACCTGCTTCTACTACAGCTGTGCCCTTTTCATCTCAGGCGTATAGCGACAGGCGCCCACCCCATCAACACTTAGAGATTTCCACCGGTTGTGACTACCTCGTGCTGTCGCAGCCCGCGATCGGTGCAGGCGCTTGCCTAGAGAAAGATCTTTTCTCACTTCTGCATCAACCTCGGTTGGAAACTGCGATCGGAAATAGAGCAACGTATGCTTACTATCGCTAGATCTGATCTCCGACCAACCGGTCCTTCCCCATGCTGATGTAACCTCAGGCTCGTACAATTCGCTACATCTAGCTCTCCCAACAGCGCCCTCCTGTTGCTGCCCAGCCGCCTCTGCCGCCTTCTGCAGCGTTCTGTCGCGCTCAATCAGTCTCTTGCTTATTTGCCACGAAGCCCGTAGCTGCTGCAATCTCGGCCAATCTCTCTTTCCCTGTCGAGAGATAGCTTATGCACCATCTCTTATGATGTGCCTCCCCCGTGCCAGACCTCATCTTCATGTCATGCCTACAGTCTCCTTCTCAACGAGACCTTATATGACCGTCGAAGTCAACTACTGTCAGACTTTCACCGTGGTTAACAACATAACGGTCTCTTTTCTTCAGGTTCATTGGCATCTGTTCAAGATCTGTATCCTTAGTCCGATCTAATCGGATTTTTGAACTTGGTTCCAGTAGAATCATCCGCTCTTTCTCAACCAGGCTGATATCGCTATATCTTCATCACGTTTGACAACACAACGACCTCCTTCTTAGCCAGGCTGACATTGTCGTCAAAGTCAACTACTGTCAGATCTTCACCACGGTTGACAACACAATGACTTCCTTCTCAACTAGGTTGACATCGTTGTCGAAGTCAACCGCCGTCATATCTTCACTACGATTGACAACACAACGGCTTCCTTCATTCGGATTTATTATCATCGGTTCAAGATCGGCATCCTTAGTTCAAGATCGATGTCTTCACATGAGCTCGATCTTGCGGGGGTATTATAGAAGATAAGATTTAGATATGATTTCTCCAACTGAATGAGGAAATCATATACGTTAGTTAGTTGAGAATAATTCTTGATGATGAATTAATGAAATTAATGGATATTTCTTACTATTGCTACATGTGGGAGCTTCGGATCAGCCGCGGGCAGCTGCCCCCTCTGCAATGGCTTCTTCCTCTAGTGCCTACTCCCCTACTTCATCTCTATGTCGCCGCCGCCGCAACATCTCTGGTAATTGCTCCTCTCTTTGTGATAATATAATTATCAGAAATTATTGTCAAATTTGATGCTGCTAAATGTTAGTGATGAGTGATTGATATTGGCGAGGACAATATTGGATGCTGAATCAATATATCAGATGGTGGAGAGAGAGAGAGAGAGAGAGAGAGAGATGGATCAAAGATTCAATCATGTTATGGTCCATTCTCATTCCATGTTGATAACCAAATCTTATTTGATTCCTTTTTTTTTTTTTGGTGGGGTGGGGGGGTGGCATATTTTCTTAATATGAAAATCTCATTGACCCTAAAAATGTTTTGATTCTAGTTTTTGTCTTTAGATAATTTGATCTTAGAATCCCAATTGATTCGGAGATAAGAAATTTTTTTATGTCCCATTTTAATCTATTTCTATAAAACAGAAAAAGAATATTCCAAGGCTCAAATTCAATTTAATTTAGAAGAAAAGTGCTCCCCATATATATTATGTTAAATTAATATAGTTTTTGTTAGAACATTCGAATTGATTAATGCATTATTATATAAAGTGATGGTTCTGTGTGAGCACAATGTATATACCATTTAAAATAATTAAAATATATATTTTTTAAAAAATAGATATTTTATCATATCGACATGTTAACGCAAGTCCTAATATCTTAATTATTTAGGTTTCATTATCGTCTTTGACCGGATCGATGAACTCGACTTGATCCAAATCGAGAGGGCTTGTGTTATCGGATTGGTCTTTTTTTTTTTTTTAGGGTGGTGTTGAACCCGAGTTACTTCCCTTCTACACTAACATCGCAAGTTAGCATTCCACCAATGTAATAAGATATTATTGTCACAAAAAGAAAGAAGAAAAAAAAAAACTCGAGTCTCTCTCTCTCTCTATCTCGATCGGTGCGTCAGAATGGTATAGAGATTTTTGGGTCGAGAAGCGGTATTCTTCATTGTTGTGCGACTGAGTTCTCTCTACCTATTATGTGTAAGCAAATCTACGGAGAACCTTGTCGTCTTGTGGGACGCTGCTTTTGCCATGCTTTTTTTTTTTTTTTTTTTTCTTTTTGTCTGGATCGAATACGAGGGAGCATGAGATGCTGTTTCCCAAGCAAAAATGGTGGGCCTTTTTGGCTCTCTCTTCTCTTCAGCGATGGCGGCACAGCCACAGCTTTCTTCTTCTTACCCCAATAAGACTTTGACTACCCTCGGAGAAAAAAAACTATGAGCTTTCTTCTTACCCCAAGAAGACTTTGACTACCCCTCGGAGAAAAAAAACTATGTAGTCTCCTTCCAATCTGACTGCAGATTGGAATTTAAAGGTCAGCTGGATTTTGAGTATATGGAGTAGCACTCTATAGAATTAAATAATGAGGAATTTTCTGCAAAAAAATTTTTTTTTTTTACTAGTTTTAATTTTTTATTTTTAAAAATTAAAAAATTTGAAGACGATAAACTAATCAGGCTAGTTTACAACGAGAGCTCTTCATTTGAAAAATAAAAATAAAAATGCTCTTTGAAAAAGTGATTTCTTGTTGAAATCCAATTTAGGCTTAAACTAACCTAGCACTTTTAAATAAAATTATAGTACTGGTTTTACAATATTTTCTAATACAATTATAATGTTTTTGATCTACAGTGAATTGAATTACAAATGTTTCTTTTATCACTGAACCAAAAATACTTTTAATTCCATTCGAAAACAATGTTGCTAGATAACATCTCACTATTTTTTTATTATCTTTCCTTCATAATAATTTTTATAAATTATATATTTTTTAATATTTAGACCTAAATTTGAGACAGTGGCAAAAAAATAAGAATTTTTTATCATGGTTTCTTTCGAAATATGTTAACACCTTCCTAACGTTCTTCCAAAACCATTCAAATTCTCATATTAATAATTTTATAATATCTCCAAACTTATACATAAGTTGATATTTATTTTTACTGAAAATTTTAATTAATTAAAACTGAGTTATAATATTTTTATTAGAATTATAATAGTTTAATTCAGTGACAAAAACACTATAAGTCAATTCAAAAGCATTCGAATTGAGAATATTTTATATTATTACTTTTAATAAATAATATATATTATAATATTTTTAGATTTTTATATCCCTAAATTTAATATAACATAAAAAAGACTTGTCATCTTTATTTTGAAATATGTCAAAACATTCTTAATTTTCACTTAAGAACCCATAAATAAAATAATTATGAAATCTCAATAATTAATATGTGTAAGAATTTGACTTGATTAAGAACGAGTTGAATAGGGATGCAGTAATAAGAAAACACTGCCGCCTCTTTTCAAAAATATTATTATCACTTTGGTTGAACAAAAAGTACTGTAACGGAAGGTTTCAGTTATTTTAGTTAGCTTTGCTGATAAAGATATTGATAACATATCGCTAGGTATTAGATTCAAAGCTCATTTTCGTCACTTATCCTTTATTATAATAATAATAATAATAATAATAATAAATAATATAACTTAGTCAGGAAGGGAATTCTAAAATTAAAGCTGCCAACTATTAAAAAAAAACTACTCTTTTTTTGGTTATTTTGAGAATAAAAGATGCTATTAGAAAAAGAAAAAAAAACTTTTGAGTCTTTTCTCATGAATCGGCCAAAAATATGTAGCTATTTATCTGACTTCGCCTACCTTACAAAACGCAGCAATTCATGAGGACTTTATATATATATATATATATATATATATATATATATATATATATATATATATATATATGCGATACATTAGCATTACTGTTTCCAATGGAATCAACCCACACAAAACTATGGTTTGCAGCTTTTATTTTCTTTGGGCTTCTGCTTTGATGGGCTCATCTTTGGGCCAAGAATTCATAGTAGAGGAATCTACGAATTGGCTTGTGAACTCACGATAGGAAATCATATACATACAACGAGCAACAATAATCCATAACTAATAATTATCTTAATTAAATTACAAGTATTTACTTATTCTCTATATCTCCTTATATCACTAATACTAATTACAACATCTATAGAATCTTCCTTCACATGTCTATATCATTTTATTTTTTTTCTAAATAGATAAAATGTATCATCATGGTTCCTAAGTTCATCAATTAATATGAAAAAATAAATACTTGAGATTGAACCCTGATATAATAAATAAATAACCTACAAAACACATTCCCTACCGCTCTAATGCTAATCCATGTACTAATAACATCAATATAATTAACCAATACACCTATTTTCTAAACCACACCTTCATAATTATCTGAGGACTCTATCAGAAGCTTTTTATCTCTATGGCTTTTTATTAATTATATTAAAATTTCAAGTATCAAACTAAATTAATCTTGAAATACTTGTCTCATCACATCTGATTCTATCTGCAATTTAAGCCCTACGTTCTCACCTATTTTCATATTCTTTTAAAGTGTGTTTTTTTTTCTTATTTCCTTTGATTTTAATAACAAATCTATAATTGCTAAGCCTACCACTATTATTTAACTTTCTATGACGAGTGGTGAATCCAAGCAGAATTCATAGTTCCTCGGATGCAGGTGAGATCTGGGTGTCTGGGTCTAAGTGAGGTTAGGTTATATCCCTTCTGCATGGTCCTGAACTAAAACATATACATGCCACTCCATCCAGCAAAATTAGATCAACAAAGCAAACAAAGAGAACAGGAATCAGTTAGTTCATGGTAGAAGCACCTGTCAACAGGTTCATCATCCACCCAACTGCTGCTCCTGCGGCTGATATGCTCAAACTTTTTCATGAATTCACATTCATTTTCCAGTTATTGTTTGTCCAATTGACGTATCAAGATACCACTTTGTGGCTGCATAGGCATCTACTCCTTTTTCTGTCAAACTTCTCCAAATGTATGATCTTCCAGTGCAAGTATAACTCATATAACTTCATTGATCTGGAAACATCGTGGTGAATCTGCCTAACTTGAAAGGATACACTTATCTTTCAATACAACATGCTGGAGGCCTCTGTTAAATAGATGTGTTCTGAAAGGTGATTGGTTTGGTAGGGCACTTGTCAGGCTGCCGAACTATATAAATCTCATCTCCGGCACTCTTGTAAAGATCCTGATTGCGGTGCCATGTCCACAAAGCATGTGTCTCATTCTTCACCTGCAAGCAATTCACAGGTTAAAGCTCTGTTACTAGACGAAAAGTTGAAGAGTGGGGATGAAGGTAAGGAGCTCTTTACCTCTAGGATCCCGTGACCAAAGCTACTTTCTCTATAAGCACTATACTCAGGCTGACGATCCCAGCAGAACTTGCCTGCAGCTGGGCCTGAAGTGAAGTTGAAGGCGCAGAATCCACCCATGTACTCATCAGGTGTGGTTAGTGGATCTGGACATCCACCAAGATCATCTGCATGGTTGACTGCCATCTTCTCACGGTTGCCACCATCGCCTACTGTGATATAGACCGGACCGCATGGGTCCAATGAATAGTTGTACACCCGGTTTGATCTTTCATAGGCATGAACCTAACAACTCAGGAGATGAACAAGGTAAAAGGATGTCAGTGATTCAAAATTTAACAAAATATGAGAGAAAGAGCAGTGCAAGAGATCGTTTAAATAATAAAATAATAAACACTCTTTGTAAAAAAATTGGGAAGCAAAATCAAAATTGATATTATATTTTCAAATTAAGATTTAAGTGACAGTACATTTTTTTCTCCTAACAGTCCATATGTTCAGGTTAAATCAAACTTCGTGTTATAATTCTCAAAACAAAGTAATGCAACTGATGACAGCTATAACAAAAACAAAATTAAAAAGGTGTGATGCACAACTTGGGTTATTTTTTAAATGCTGAAAATTGTTCCTTTATCGCTTAAAAATTCTTATCTGATCTTATAGCCATTATGTCATATCATATTTACTACTCATTAACTCTCCAAGGAATTCAAGTCGTACCAGCCAATTGCTTTGTTATCTATTAACTCTTGGTTTTTTTTCCTTTGATAAAAACTATATCGACTGTTTGAACAGTCCAAGCATATACAAAAGCGACAGAGGCTTACATGACCATTGAACACAATGTCAACACCATAAGAGTAAAGTAGTTCCTCCATTTCCACCCTCATACATTCAGCTTCTCTATAATGAGCTTTATATGTGCTGTACCAAGGTGGATGCCAAGTAGCTATCAGCCATGGTGTCACTGTTCGGTCAACCATTTCCAGGTCTCTTTCCAACCACTGGTATTGTTCACCTGAAATGTACAATAATGTACTACTTAAGAAACTGTCATCATAAGGAAGTTCAATTAGACAAATTGAACTCAGGGGAAGCTGCAACATTCTGGGAAGCATCGTGACTGAATGCCTATCCAGATTATCACAATGTCACTTTGTGGGATCTTACAATTCAAACTAACAAGCTTAGCACAAAATGGATCATTTGTTTTCAGTCAATCCTTCAATGGAAGAAAATCCAGTAGGAATTATAGCACGTTCAGTTCCTTACATGACACTGATCACATTCTAGAACTCAGCAGACTTTCCAAGTCAGTCATTAAAAGACTACAGAAATCTCCTGATCTCTTGCAAAAGAAGACAAAAGTAAGTTGGATTCTGTTAAGTAGGTGTTTTTTTGATAGTTTGAAGGATGACTTAGTGTTAAAAACCTAAGTACTAAGCCTTGTGGTTTTTTGAGCAAATGTCGATGACATATTTTTGGCCTCCAGTTTGCCATGGATGTCTTTGGTGAAGGACTTCTGTGGATGTAAAGTGAACAGGTCCACTCTCCCTTATAGGTGTTCATTCTTTTAAGAGTAGAATGCATGGTGTTGAAATTTTTTGCTAGTGTGGATTATAGAGAGGTGTATCAGATTTAATGAGACAAATGGCTTGATGATACTCACATAATCTGGCTTCTTGCAATACCTGTTATCTTCTCATATTGTCTGAAACAACTATTTTATTCAACATTGGTAACCAACCTACATCTCTTTCTTCGCAAGTTTTGCTATGACTCAACTCAATGATTTTCTTTTGTTGAGTTCATATTATATGGACGCCTCCTGTAGATTTGTTAGAAAAAGAATTGTTTGTTGCTTTTGTTAACTATAGCAGCCACAAAGAAAGTAAAGGTCATCGTTTAGTAAGATATCAGTTCAAGATGAAAACAAGACCTATTTACAGTTGTCAACTATTGGAGATTAATGACCAATTCCAACTGGAATTCCCTTCTCAAAGAATGTTTGAAAGAACTTTCAAGAGAAAATTTAGGATACAGCATGACTACTGAAGCTTTTAGGAGAACTGTGATCTGATTATGCATAGATTTATAGTAATAGAAATTCTTTTGAGGCATCTGGAAGGGCAGAAATTAAAGAAGACACATAGAAATGAGCTCTTGCATATAAAAATGACCTCTTGCAAAACAAGGATATGGTTTCTGACTATCAGTTCTTGAATTAAAAAAAATAGCATGTGATCCTCGTATCTTCACTGTTTGTTCTCATTCTTTATTTTAAGGACTGTAGTATTGCATATAGCCAACCCTGAAGAGATCCCTCATTGGAATGATATAATATCAACACTATATGTCAAGTGTCCATACACTCAACATGACACTTCACCAATAAAAATTCTTTGTTTTCTAAAATTTATTTTGGTTTTTAGCAAATTTTATCATCTATTGTATATATTACGATCACGATCATAGTAATGTATACTCAGCATAGTGTCATATAAAGGACAACATATAACTTGCTGAGTCAAGCAAATCCATCATAGTACATCAAAAATCAGTTAAAAGCAATACATAAGCCCAGTGATTCGAACTCAATAATATCAAGCTTCAAAAGCAATGCAACCCCATCAAAGAAACCTAAAAACATGTCGCTGGCATAGGGACTGGAGGGTTAACAGGCACCAATATCTAAAATTATAATTGTCTAAAATATTCTCATTGCTAGGCTCTGTAATGATATGTCCCAGACCTTGTACTATTGAATAAGCCAAGCACACTGAACCCAGTCTGGCAAATTGGTGTTCACCAAATGGTGCTTAAGACTGATCGAAATATACCAACCTGCAATGGTTCGGCACTGACCTCTACTGATATCTTATCAATCTATACTGATTGGTACATCTCGATAATATAACAGACCAGTACATACTGCCCATAACACCTTATACTTCAGTTTCCTTGCTAAAAGTTTTAGACAGAACTTTTCCCCAATTTGTGCTACATGAAATAAAAAAATACTACACAGCAATCAGGATGATGCATACACATTCTAAGCAAATCAATAATTAATGTGGTAACTAAGAACTAAAGAATAACCTTAACTGACAAGCACCTTCATGTGGATACCAAAGATGGAACCAAACTACTAAAGAACTCCTAGAGATCAAAGAACAAGCAGACAACAAACTAACCTGACTTGTTATAGGAAATGTAGGCCCCAAGCATAATGAAATGTATTCCCCCAGCATTGAATGAATAGTAAAATGTAGAAAATGACTCGCTTTCTTTGATTGGAAAAGCAAATCTAGAGCTGTAAGACACAAAGGTCTTATTTTCAGCCTGCTGTTCTATCTCATGGTTTCCTTCAACCACCATTATTGGAATTTCTGAAATCACAGGCTCCATGTATCTGCAGAGAGACCTCCAATTTCAGCGACACATGAAATGATAAACAATCATGCTAATAGTGAAAGATATTATGGACTCAAGTTGTCTAATGAAGACCTTATCTCCAGATTTGACATATTCAACAATAAATCAATAGAGATTCTTAAGACAAAAGTACAAACCTTCCCCAGTAGTCCCAACGAGGCTGAAAGGTCTCGTGTATTGGTGTTTCAGAAAATGAACAGGAATAGCAGTCTGATCCAGTCCCATTAGTTAGATATAAGTTTGCATAAGTAACATCACCAACCAAAAGAATTAGATCTGGCTTGTTACTTGCCATATGATTCACTGTGGATGTACTATTGTACGTTAGACCCAGATCGCCAATAACAGCTATCCGCTTTGGGTATCTCTTAGGACCTGAGGCAGGCATGGTGCGGAAAAAATGGACAGCACTCACAGCTGGTATTGATGGGTCTCCACATTGGTAGTAATATTTTGTCCCTGGTCTCAGATCTACCAAGGAAATTATTTTAGCAGCAAGATTAGAGAAATATACAAACTAGCAAAAGAACCATTAAAGGTATTGGGATATATCTCACATTGGCATTACCACCAATAAATAAGAATTCACTAAATACAAAATATTTGATATTTACTGAAATTTAAGCACTTTCTTACCTATTAGCATCAGCGGAGAACTATGTATAATACACATATACAAAATTGATTGATTGTGTGTGTGTGTGTGAGGGAGAGAGAGAGAGAGAGAGAGCAAGTGAATGAGTGTGCCTAAAGCCATAACAAGACAATAAAAAAAAAAGAATTCCAAGCAAAAGATGGAACACAAGTTTAAACATCATCTAGCCCACTAAATATATATCAATGTCATTAAGAGTTCTGGAACAAAAATGCCAACCTCCAACTTCCCAGAACTAAAATTTTACAAAACAAAACAATCTACAACTATTTTGTTATAAGCAAGGTTTGACTTACTGGTCCGTACCAGTGTACCGAGTTTATCTCGGTATCGGTATGGTACCGGTACCCGGGCGGTATGCACAGTGCATATCGCCCGGTATATTAAAATATAATATATATTTTTTATAATATAATATTAAATATATTAAAATATTAATAAAAAAAGAAAAGGGCCGACGTCGCCTCGACCTTTCTCCCTACGCGGGGAGATGTTCCATCTCCTCGCGCGGGAGAAAAAACACCCGCGACCCGCGGGCGACGACGGCGCGCGGGCAATGATCGCCCCGGTAAGGATGGCGTGGGGAAATAGGTACTCCTCTTTTCTTTTTTTCTTCTTTTCCTCTTCTTCTTCTTCCCTTTCCCTCAATCGACCGCCGACGGTCGATTTCTCCCTCAATCGACCGTCGATGATCAATTTTAGGCGGAACCACCGGGTAGCGGGTGGTCCGTTTACTGGCAACCTAACGAACCGGTATGTACCGCCCATACCGGACGGTACAGGTCGAAATTGCAAACCTTGGTTATAAGCATATTTGACAAAAGTAGACAAAAGGAGCCAAGACCCTGAGAAGCTATCTGACAACCACACTTAACAAATATGAGTGAAACTGAACCAGATCATCTAAAAAAATAATGAAAACAGCATACCATCGAGTAGAACATGATGTATAATCCCAGAAGTGTAATTTTGGAGGTCTTCAAATGGATAAAGCTGATTATAAATGAGAGAATAGCCGGTAGCTTCATACATTAATAATTTCTTTGAATCCCCATAACGAACAAAACTAGCCACAATAGTAGGATCCAATGGCTCAATGTCTTTGCCAATTTGAAACTCCCCTGCAATGCAACACCAAATATGGTCCTTAGGCAACATATCAAGAATCAATCACAAGAAACGAGAACCACAGTTGAGTGCAAGATGAATACATGCCCGACAAGCCAACAAACCTATGTTTTACATGACCAAAGGACAACATGCAGAAGAGAAAAGTGATGCATAGAAAAAGTTGTACTTGTAGCATCAGAAAAAACTACATGCAAACTCTTACTCAATGGAAAACCATTCCTAATGAAATACAAAAACAAAGCAAAAGAGTAGTATATTAAACCTTCATCTCCTTTTCAAGGCTGTTCTACTAAACCCATAATCAACAGTGATATGAAATTTCCAAAGGCAAGAAAAAAGGTAAGTGTAAATGACCTACAAAAGAATTGCTTAATCATTCACAAAACACACACACAGATAGAATAGCTACCATAATTATACATAGGACTTTCACACTTTGATCCGCTCAGGCAACAGTGCAGGGTGACGAAGGGCAAATATGGATCATTCAAGTTGACAACCTCAAGGTTCCGAAACAGAAGCATCCCACCGGTCATCTCAAGCTCAATGCTTGCACATGCATGAAGCGAAGAAGAAAGCTGGAACAACACAAACCTAAGCTCTCTACTCGCTATCTGTTATCCTTCACAACTTGTACATAGCCTTACAAAACAACTCTCGACCAACAATTAAATAAGCATTTCAATTACTCGATAGAAGTCCTTGTTTAAAGCAAACTTGTAAAAAGAGAAACATGATGCAAATTTTGGCAAGAAGAGAACAGGAAAGACAACCTGTAACCCATGAGATCCAGACGGAGTCCTCAGTGGCGGAGAGGGAGACGGAGATCTGCTCCGGTTCCAACCCCGTCACCTTCCTCTGCAACCTAAAATCGGAGTCCGGCAGGTCGACGGCGTTCCCCCGAGCCACCCTACCGTCGAGCGGCACCGTGACGGGTTCGAAGGGGCCGTCCAAGGTGGTCGGGATCCTCCGGCCGCCGAGGAGCCCGGCGGTGCTCCACAACAGCAGCGAGAAGGTTGCCACCACGAGAGGGAGAGGCGCTCGATTCCCCATCCTCCCGGTCCGGTTCCTCGTTAGGGATTCAGCCGCCGGACTTCCAAAGCATTAGGGTTATAGAGAACCGATGAGTGGAGGTTTGACGCTCTTTCGCTCTCTCTCTCTCTCTCTCTCGCGCTCTTTCACACCTTAGAGAAAGAGAGAGGTGGAGGAGGCGAAGGATGGCAGTTCGTTTGTCGCGTGTCGTCTCCGCCGATATGTATCCAAACTGTTGCTTGGAAGGATTCCGTTGCATTCCATTCTAAGGTTTGAATCGGGTCCCATTTTGAAAGCAATTATTGGTGTCTACTACATAATTAATTAGTGCATGTGACTTTAAAAACTTAACATATTAGTTAAAGTGAACTTATAATAAATTATTAATATAATAATATATATAATTTAAATTAAAAAAAATTATTTTATTCGTTATGATTTTGATCATACTCCATTTAAACTTGATTTTACTTAGGTCTCAAATAACTCATATATCTTTAAAAACATAAAATATAAATCTATTTTATCAAGTTAATAAATATTAAAATCTAATTACGTAACATATTGATTCATAATAAATTATTAATATATAATATATATAATTTAATTTTAAGAAAACAATATATCTTATTGAGAAAGAGAAAGTGATGGAGACCGTAGCGACGAACGAAGGCAGAGAAACGGAGATAGAAGAGGCTGGAGAGAGAGATGAGGGAGAGCTAAATCATCACGTTGTAGATACGATGTATGGGGGCGTAGGAGAGGACAAAGTGAGAGGCTGTGGGAACGAAAACACCTAGGAGAAAAAGAGACCATTGCGTGCCTAGCGTCGGATTAGTCGACGCACATCCACCTGAGTATGACCGAAAACTCATAAGCTTGTTGCTGGCGCAAGAGAGGCTACATGCATATGACGCCCTGCTAGGCAGCAACTGCTCAATGCTGTTGCTAGTGATCGCTTCCACGATGATGCACCTCTATTAGGACCCTAGCTGAGTCGGGTTCTAGTCGATTGGGTTGAGTTCTTAGATTATGCTTTATTGGCTGGCCTAAACCAACATTAGGTCGGCTAGGAAGAGATTTGAGTCCATTGTAATAAATCAGTCTAAAGCCTCGTAGGGTTATGATTCGAATGAACTAGAGTTTGCTTAGGAGTTAGAGTTGGATTTGGGTCGGAGCTAACCAAGTCAAGCTTGTAATCAATCCAATTGGCCACCCACCTTGATGAGGGGAAGTCGGCTAAGGCTTAGAGGAGGTGGCTAGGGTTTGAGATGAGAGTGTTTCACTTGGAGTAGGAGTTTGATTAGGAGTTGGAGTCTTAATTTACTTGGAGCAAGAGTTTAATTTGGAGTTGGAATCTTAGTTTACTTAGAGTAGGAGTCCTATTAGGAATTATGATTTTTGAGACCCTATATAAAACATATAGCTTCAACTACTTTTTCAAATAATCAACACATCTTTTTCAGCCATTGTGACCGACTACCAAGGATGAAGGAACCTCTATAGAGTTTCAAGGAGTGTCGATCCCTTATAGAGGTCTATGGGGTTCTAACACTTGGTATCAGAATAACGTTCTTAGCGTCTTGTTGCCCTTCCACAGCTACCGCTACCTTCATCTAGCCATCCACTACCTCCTAAGTAATTCCCACAATTGCTATGATAATCATTGACTCTGTCGTCATCACCACTGCCGTAGAAACATCATCAGTAACTTCCACCAAAATTGCATTAGGTTTTGGTATCTACTTTAACGCTGTTGTAATTATCTATCCAAAAATCCAAAAAAATAGCTACATCTACCTTGTTGTAATTCATTGCATCCTCCTTATTTTGCTGCAAAAATTGCTACGTTTATCTTGATGTGCTTGTTGCAAAATTTTAGCTGCATGCTTGCTGCCATATCACCGATTTTTTTGCCATTATTTCCTGATGAATTCTTCTTCGCATTTTATATCGGTTTGGCTTTCTTTATCAGTAGATTCTCAATGAAATCTTCTTTAATTCCTTGTCATACTGTTGAAACTTTGTCACCATAAACTGCTATCATTTGGACGTAAAAATCTATCACCTACTACTTGATGTTGTATACTATCATCTTGCCAAATCTTATTACCATACTTCTCTCCATATTTAGCATTAATTTTGCTTTCATCATCGTCCATCCCTTGTTGTAAACATCTCCATAAATTATTGACACTGCAAAAACTTATCGTCGCAAAGCTGCTATCTTTATGATGAATGTTTCGCTGCAAAGTTGTCAATGTTTCATGTTGCATATCTAACCCATCTTTACTGACTTTACAACCATCGATATTTCCATTTACTTGTTATCATCCTCATCTATTTCTTGCCGCTAAAATGATCCTAAAACCTTTGGAATATTGTTAGAATTCTATCGTCGCAAAACCATTGTTCTCGACGAAAAATTATGCAGCAACATCTTTTGACAGTTTTTATCGCAACTATACCAAACCAGTTGCTGCCACCAATAGCAACCCTAAACCTTCCTTCCCAACCTCAAATCACGGCCACCGAAATCCTTTCCAGCCTCCACAACCCCCTCAAACCATAGCACTAATAATAACATAAATTGCAACCTCGATTCATCACCCTTTTGACCACTAAACCGGTTGTTGCCACCCACAATAACCCTAACCCATCTCCCTATCCTTAAACCACTGCCATCAAACCCACCTTACAACCTCTATAATAGCCATGAATAGTAACATCAACAACATCTCCTCTTGACGAAAAAAATTCTGATGCAATACCCTTAGGACTATTTGCTGCACCCACATTTGATCCTTATCAAACTGGTTCCTGCCATCTACAGCAATACTAAGACACCCCTCTAACCCTAAAACCTCTGCCATCATACCCCTCATACAATCTCAATAGCAACCCCAAACAGTAGCCTACCAACCGCAACCCACAGCCATCTACCCTTTTCGGCCACCAATCCACCCAACTTATTCATACTAGTGATCCAATGGCAAGAGTAGGACCTTAACACCACAAATTTGGAGTCTTATATCATGTCATCGGGAGATCTATTCGGAGCAAGTTGGAGGCCTTCGATACGCATATGGAGGACAAACTACGCACTATCTTCGTAGAGTTTAGATTGGGCTGATCACCAAGCCCAAGAAGATCACAACATCGCAGGAGTTCCGATCGCAAGGAGAACTCAATAAAGAAGGAAAGACAAGTGACAGCCCCAGCATGCCCACGCACTTGGGTGGACTTCCCTCGATGGGAAGACGAAGACTTGACCAGGTGGACTTCACGCGCAGAACGATATTTCCACTATCACAAGACCTTAAGGCTTCTATGGTCCACATTGCTACCACCTTTTAGGAAGAGAAGTCACTCAATGGTACGATTAGTACAAGCACACCCATAGAATCCCAACGTGAAGGCAATTCAAAAGCGGGCTACTAATCCGCTTTGGACAAAAGCGGGCTACTAATTTGCTTTGGACCGTCCGAGTACGAGAGCATTGATGATCAACTCGCGAAGATCCGCATGACCTCTATGATTCAAGAATACCATACCAGGTTTAAAAGACTCTCTAACCAAGCCCGTGATTGGTCTAAAAACAATTGCTAGGGACTTTATCGAAGGATTGAAGCTGGAGATATAAGGAGAGGTCAAGACGCAATAACCCTACACATTAACGACAGCTATTTTCTTCGCGCGACTTCAAGAAGAGCGGTTGAACCAAGATGCTTGGAGGACTAAGATCACTACCCGACCAATAGCACCTGAGCCTTCAGCTCCCCCGCAGCCAACCAATCTTCCTAGCCCAAAAGGCTGACCCAAGAAGAACTTCGCGATAGATCTACGAAGGGATTATGTTGACATTGCGATAAACTATGAAGTCGTGACCACCATTGCAAAAAGGAGATAAATTTGATGACTGAGCCCACTAAAGAATCCAAACCTGAAGATGCGGATCTCGAATCGGAGGAGAAGGATTTGGAGGAAAAATCGCAACTAGTCATGTTTCACCCGGCTATGTGAACCCACAGATAATGAACATTGATGGCCTCATCAAGCACCAACCTGTCACCATCCTCACTGACACCAAGAGCTCTAACCACCTTAGGAACGGTGAAGGAAAATAGGTGACTTTACGTGGGAAACGTGGGAGTGAAGTAACGACGGCCTCGACATAGCGTTTGCAGAAGCTTGCTGAAATTTCAAGCACTTTTATTGAATCGAGTCGACTACTTCTTACCAGGCTACACGTCCTTCGTATGCTGATCTTGCAAGAGGAACCACCAGCACATATTCGGCCATATTAATGTCCACATCTTTAGAAAACTGAAGCTGAGAGGATCGTCCAAAAGATGTCGGAGACATGAATTATTCAACCATGATTTTTTCCATAACGACACTCTACCTATTTATCTGCAGGGATAAGCTCTTCCTGAAGTGACACATCCAACCGAATTAGCTATGGCTTCTGATGCAGCACTCCCAGATCTCGGGATACTTCCACGACTTTTTCAAGGCATGGACCATGATACTCGAAGTCTTCCCTGATAATGATCTCCAATCCACGACCCACGATCACAAGAAGATTGAATCCCTCTAGCGATAGTACTGACATAGAACCCGTGACGCCAAAACTTACTGGATAAAGATCAATATTCTAAAGAAACAAGAGGAAGACATTCACACATCCATCATTTACAAGGCCCTCACAGCCACGATGCCATCTACATCGGTGCTAACATTACCTGATCGTGGTAAGGTATCGTAATTGGAGCTGACATTTTAGGAGTTGGGATCAGCACCACCAACATGAAAGATGACCGACCCCTAATATGCATCGAGGCTCTCCCTACACTTCACACGAGGCTTCTGATTTGCAAAGAGATACTAATTGCTACTAAATTTGAAGATTGGCATGATTTAGGAGAGATAAAAATAGGCACGGTAAAATCGTGGCTCCTACCCACCTTAGACTCATAATGCACTCACACGACCGGGGACCTTATCAAAGGGAATCATCATTCCAAAAGAAGGCTCGATTATTATTAAAGAATAACCACGTCGTAGTCCATGCAAGAAAGAAACAAACCCTAACAAACATCAAAGTGAAAGAAAGTTTGCTATTGAAGATCGAGTTTCCCTTCATCTCGAGCCCTACTAGCGGCAAATTCGAGCCTCAAGGAAGTGACCCCTTGCTACTTTGGCCCTTTCAAAATTAGGAATCACAATGGGTCCTAGTTGATTAAGTTGAGTCCTTAGATTGGGCCTTGTTAGCTAGCTTAGACCGATATTAAGTAAGCTAGGAGGAGATTTGAGTTTATTATAATAAATCAGCCTAAATCCTAGTAGGGTTAGGATTCGGTTGAATTGGAGTCTGGTTAGGAGTCAGAGTTAAACTCGGATCGGAGTCAACCAAGTCAAGCTTATAATCAACCCAATTGGCCACCCATCTTGATGAAAGGAAGTTAGCTAGCGCTGAGAGGAGGCAGCTATGGTTTGAGATGAGAGTGTTTTACTTACAGTAGGAGTTTGATTAGGAGTTGGAGTCTTAGTTTACTTGGAGTAAGAGCTTAATTAGGAGTTAGAGTCTTAGTTTACTTAGAGTATGAGTCCTATTAGGAATTAGGGTTTTTGAGACCCTATATAAAGTATGTAGCCACAACTATTTTTTCAAGTAATCAATACATCTTTTTAAGCCATTGTGGTCAACTACCAAGAAGGGATGAACCTTATAATTGCTGGTTATAGGTGCCCTGCAAGCAAATCACGTGAGTGATGGCATGTGTGACACATTGTGCGATCTTTTTACTTATGATTAATATTAGTATATTTTTATATTATATTATCTGTAGCATATATATTATGATGTCCTTGGTTCTGTGTAATGAGAATCGGATCGTGGTGAGATCACGATAATGAGATCGATTCACCTTTAAACACAGATCCTAAATAATCTCGATCATAAGTTACTCGAGAGGGACATCGAGATAACTGAATATATCAATGTACTATATACATGTCCATATGATGGAGGCAGCTGGTCTCATAGCCACTTGTCTGGAGATACTAAGTATATAGTACATGTGCTCATTGGAGAGAGTTCACTGATTGATCCGCTTATGGAATGATGTATGGTTGATGATACCTAATATCAAATAGTGATTTCATAGTCCCAATTCTTTATCTGGCCCTTTAACTTGAGACACCAATAATGCCTTATATGAGTACTCTTTTCTTTGATGCATGACTTATAGGTTTGAAAAGTTTTAGATCTGGTACAACTGGTTATCGGGATTAGCAGCCAACCTTATGAAGGTAATTAAGTATCAATAAAGGATCATTCACTCTCGGTATTACGAGAAGAATATCCTATATATGCTTGCTCAGATAAATCCCTAGCTAGGGTCATTCGGATTGAGAGAGAAAGAGTTCTCCGGTAGAATCCGATTAGAGTAACACAAACTAATTTCATATGGACCTGACAGTACCATTTCTAATATACGGTCTTTAGGATATTAGTTGGATGAGGGATTATAGATACACGATAACCATGGACAGACAGGTCCGATGGATTCGATCTCCCATATACCGTCTGAGGACTATGGCATAGTGGCCTAGTATGTCCATAGTCGATAAGTCGAGTGAATTATTATGGAGATAATAATTCACTATATCAGAAGAAGTTCTGATGGGAGTGACTCACGGCCAGCTTGTTATCGGGCCTAGAGGGTCACACACATATGGTGGATGCTTCAGCGAATAGAGGATTGGATGAAGATATAATTAGCCCATATTCTCATTAAATGAGATCCTATGCAAATGAGCTCCTTAGTTGAGGCCCAATTAGAGGCCTAAGGAGATTATTAGATAGATATCCAATAATGCAAGGTTAGTGGGTAATTGGATGGAGATCCAATATCCACTAAGGCAGGAGCCCTAGGGTTTTTGGTAGCCCTCTATAAATAAGATAGGAAGACTATGGTTGATAGGTTATAGCTTTAGCCACCGCCTCTTATTCTCCTCTCTCCCTCTGCGCAAGAGATATATCGTGTGGATACCGCTAGAGAGGAGGACGCTTGACCTCCTTCATCCTCTCTATCCATATTTGGAAATACAAGGATATACGATCTCCCTAGGTAAAATCAATCTCTCACGCATCGCGATTTTTTAGTTTTTGTGTTTTTTTCGCAACCCCGATATTTTACACGACGATTTGATCTGCGTGAAAAATCAATTTTTGTTTTGATTTTCGTTGTGCATGTGATGCTCCCGCTGAGGTTTCCCAACAATGGTATCAGAGCCAGGTTTTCGCGTGAAAGATTAGTTTTAAACTGCGTTTGATGAGATTAAATCGCGTAGAATCGTTCTACATATTCTTGCTGTATTTTTGCAGCAAACGCAGCGGAGAGGGGGCAGCCGGCCAAGCCACCTACAAGGGTGGCTGGCCACAGCCATACCCCTTGCAGGGGTGGCCAGCCACCCACGGTCAGGCTGGCTGCAGGGGTAGCCGGCTGCGGTACGACCCTCGGTTGGATGCTGCTTGGGCTAGCTCGCAGGGGCTGTCGCCCGTAGAGGCAACAACCTATAGGCAATTGCCCGCAGGTGCAACAACCGCCTGCGGGCACGGTCGGCTATGGCCAGCCCTGTTGCTAGTAGGGCAGCGCCTGTAGGGGCGACGCCCGTGGAGGTGTCACCCTCGGGAGCGGAGCCAACCGCAGGGGTGGCCGCCCCTTGGCAGGGCGACTACCGACGGGCAAGGGTAGCTGCCTACTACGAAGGGGCGACGACGACGACGACATAATGAGGGTGAGAAAAGAGGGCTAGGGCATCCTTTTACAAAAAGAACGATCCTGCCCCTCAGAATTCGAAAAATTCTAATGACTGTCTACATATATAGAATTTTAAAAACACCCTCAATAATTATAAAAATTCTAAAGACTGTCCCCCTATCCAGAATTATGAAAGTACCCTTAAAAATTCTGAAAATTCCGAGCATTGATTTCCAGAAAAATAATTAATTAAATAGTTTAATTAATTATTATATATCTAGTAATCCTACATATGATGTGATTTGTACATGTGATGTATGATATGGATGGATGATCATGAGTCATATATTGTGATATATGTAATTATGATTATTATTATTATTATTGGGGCCTACATGCCTATGATTATCTATAATTACATGGAGAGACGTGACGGGAGCGTGGAGGTGATAACGGGACCCATAATGTTGTGACATGAGATCACGTCGTATGGTGATGCGACGAGTATCCGACGAAACTGACGATAACAAAATCAACAATCACAGGGCATGCAGATGCGTCGATGCACACATAGATCCTATTGTGAGTGATTTGGCCCATCGGCTCGGGCTTAATCATATTAGGTGACAGATCATAACCATCCGGTGTGGCTTGCATATGTGATGTGTTATACACCTACTAGATATATGTATATATATTTGCATACGATGTAGATATATATTAAACATGTATATATGTGACACAACATATTAGGAGACCAATACAAAATAAAAAAAACCCCTCTTACGTTAATATTAAGTCGGTAAGCGTGAGGCGATAAGATTGTCCAATGTGACCTTCCATCGTTATAGGAAGAAATTGAATCACGATATAGGTTGAGTTGGTCGAGTCACTCGAGGCTCATCTATCTACGTGATCGAGTTCTTGCCTACGACATATATATGTCACCAGTGACCTGAGGACATGGTATGACTTGGCCGAGCAATCGAGAGC
Organism: Ensete ventricosum; assembly: GCA_029747655.1. Taxonomy (NCBI): domain Eukaryota; kingdom Viridiplantae; phylum Streptophyta; class Magnoliopsida; order Zingiberales; family Musaceae; genus Ensete; species Ensete ventricosum. The sequence continues at coordinate 20,150,638 of JAQQAF010000008.1, read as the reverse complement.
ATATCCATCGAATCAAACTCATCTTATAACGATGGTGATGACTTAACTGAACTTCATGGTTGGTCGAGCAGTTGAGACCATGATGATTCAGATGTCAAATATGACGGGAATTACAAGGAGTTGTGATTGACAAGAGTTCCCTACCTTTTAGGCTTAGTGTAATTGGTCGAGTCCCTTGAGGTTGCACTAAGATGTTGATTAGATCCTGATCCCCACTAGGAGTCTGCCAGAGACTTCTGTCTCACATGTCGAGGGTGTTGTGTGATTCGCTAAGAAGATAGTAGGAGTACATTAAGATAGAAGTTCATATCTTATTAGTATTTTCTGCATGCATGTTATTTATTTACGCTATATCTTGTTTGGTACTTGCAAAACCCTTATGTGGCATACTTAATGCTAGTCGCCTCATTGGTCCAAACGCTCCATAATTTGATAATTATTCTCACGAAAGAGAAAATCGTATATATCTTTAACATGATTGTTCCCCGCCAGAGGAAAGGACAAGCGAGGATAAGAATGCTTGCTTTATGAAGTATAAAGATAGTTTTAGAGGATAACTTGTGTGTTGATCTTATACTTCAGTCCCTATCAAATTCCTTTTCATAATCCATTATTGACTTTAATATGAACAAGTTTGAGGTGACTCTACTTGAGCTCCTCAATATGTTAAGGGCAGTTGAGAGTACTATCAAGAAAGAGAAGTTAGTTCTCTATATTGGTGAGCCCAATAGGAAAAGAAAGACTAGTAAGACCCTTAAGAAGGGCAAGGGCTAAGAAAGACCGGGTAAGGTAAAGATTGACAAGAAATACCCGACAAAGGACAAAGGACAAAGGACAAAGGACAGTGCTTCCACTACGGCCAAGATGGGCATTGGAAGATGAAATGTAACGACTACCTTGTAGATAAGGCAAAACAGAAGCTTGGAGAAGCTTCAGGTATATTCATGATCAGTCTCCACTTATCATATTTTCATGATAACACATGGGTATTGGATACCAAAAGTGCTTATCAAATCTGTAATTCGTTGCGATTTCCGGCAAGACCTAGGAGATTAGCCAGATGTGAGATGGACCTCAAGATGGGCAATGGAGCAAGAGTTGCTACAGTTACCGTTGGGGAGGTCACCCTACATCTGCCTGGTGGAGTATCATTGCTCTGTATGCTATTTTGTTCCTTCTATTATATCCATCTCTTGTTTAAAAATTAGTAGATATAAATTAGTTATTGAAAATAATAGTTGTTCAATAATTATGGATGATGAGATCATCACTAAAGGGACATTGATAAATAGCTTATATGTGTTAGATACTTCTCCACACATCATGAATATAAATATATCTAAGAGGAAAAGAGATGAGATGAATAATGAATACCTATGACCCTGTAGGCTAGGTCATATACATGAGGGAAAGATTCAAAAGTTGTTAAAAGATTGATATTTAGATTCATTTGACTATGAGTCATATGCAACTTGTGAACCTTGCCTTCGTGGGAAGATGACCAACTCTCCTTTTAGTGGAACTGGAGAGAGCCATTGAGTTATTAAAACTCATATATAGTGATGTATGTGGTCCCATGTCGACTCAGGCTATAGGTGGTTACTCATACTTCATTACATTTACTGATGATTTATCTAGGTATGGATACGTGTACTTGATGAAGTACAAATCTGATGCCTTTGAGAAATTTAGAGAATAAAAGAATGAGGTGGAGAACCAAATTAGAAAGAGTATTAAGACTCTTCGCTTAGATCGAGGAGAATACTTGAGTACGGAGTTCACCCATTTCCTCAAGGATAATGGATTTTATCCCAGTGGACACCTCCTTATACACCTCAACTTAATGATGTATTAGAAAGGAGGAATCACACACTGTTAGATATGGTGTGATCTATGATAAGTTTCACTTTCCTACCCGTCTCATTCTAGGGATACACCATAGAGACCGCAGCTTACCTTCTGAACAGAGTTACATTAAAGTCGGTAATGTCTATACCATATAAGATATGGAAAGGAAAGAAGCTTGATTTTAAGATAGTTAAGATTTGGGGCTGTCCTGCCTATGTTAGAAGACACAACCCTGATAAGTTAGAATCAAGGACAGAACGGTGCACATTCGTGGGATACCCCAAGAAAACTTGTGGGTATTATTTCTATCATCCCGAGGATCGAAAGGTCTTTGTTGCCAAGAGAGCTATGTTCCTTGAGAAGGAACACATTCTTGGTAGAAACAATTAGAGTGAGATAGAGTTGAGCGAGGTTGGAGAACCTAACTCAAGCACCATTCCAGAGCCCGAGTCTGTTCATGTACCTAGCATACAAATTTCAACTTTGCGTAGGTTTAACGAAGTATCTCACCCTTCTAAAAGATATGTGGGACATATCAGTGGAGAGGACTCTCAGGATATTGATCTTTAGACCTACGAGGAGGTTATTATGAGTATAGACTCCGGGAAGTGGCAAGAAGCCATGAATTCTGATATTGATTTCATATACTATAAAAAAGTTTGGAACCTTATAGATGCACCTGAGGATATCGTACCTATCAGCTGCAAGTAGATATTCAAAAAGAAGACCGGAGTAGATGAAAAGGTAGAGACATATAAGGTAAGGCTAGTAGCTAAATGATATCGTCAAAGATAAGGAGTTGACTATGACGAAACATTTTCACTTGTAGCCATGCTTAAGTCAATTAGAATTCTTTTGGCTATTACAGTACACAATGACTATAAGATCTGGCAGATGGATATCAAAATGATATTCCTCAATGGCAACCTCGAGGAGGAGGTATATATGATACAGCCAAATGGATTCGTATCTAGAGAGAGTTAAGATAAAGTGTGCAAGTTGCTCAAGTTCATTTATGGACTAAAGCAAGCTTCCCGAAGTTGGAATATAAGATTTGATGATACGATCATATCTTATGACTTCGTTAAGAACGAAGATGAGCCTTGTGTGTACAGGAAGGTAAGTGTGAATGCTATCACCTTCTTGGTATTGTATGTGGATGATATCCTAATCATTGTGAATGATATAGGAATGCTCTCTATAGTAAATACTTGACTATTCAGAAACTTCTCAATGAAGGTTTTAAGGGAAGCATCCTATATTTTGGGGATCCAGATATATAGAGATATATCTAAAAGGATGTTTGTCTTGTCCCAATCTATGTACATAGACTTCACTGTGAAAAGGTTTGGCATGGAGAATTTCAAGAGGGGTCTCATATCGATGAGACATGAAATATCACTTTCTAGAAGTATGTCCCTAAAGACTCATAAAGAAAGGGCAGATATGGATAAGATACCTTATGCCTCAGCGTTAGGGTCTATCATGTATGTTATGCTATGTACCATGCCTGATATAGCCTATGCTTTGAGTGTCACGAGCATGTATCAGACAGATCCAGGTTTAGAACACTGGAAGATAATAAAGTATATCCTTAAGTACTTGAGAAGGACTAAGGATCTTTTACTAGTATATGAAGGAGGTAGCCTTCAGGCTGAGGGCTACACAAACTCGAGTTTCCAGTCCAACAATGATAATAGCAAGTCAAACTCAGGGTATTTTTCACCCTAAATGGAGGAGCAATAAATTGGAAGAGTTTCAAGCAAGATACTACTGCTGACTCGATCATAGAGGTGGAATACATTGCTGCAAAAGAAGCAGCAAAAGAAGGGGTATGGATGAAGAAGTTCATCATAATATAGGAGTCATACCAAGCAGCATGTAGCTGATTCCCATATATTGTGATAGCGATAGGGCGATAACTCTAACAAGGGAACCCAGGTCTCATCAGAATTGTTCGGAGGAGGTTCCATCTTATTAGAGCGATAATGACCCGAAAAGATATAACAATGTAAAGAGTTCTATCCGAAGATAACATTGCAGATCTACTGACGAAGCCGTTGGCTTATATTGTATTTGAGCATCATAGAGGTTTGATGGGGATCAGACACATAGGTGATTGACTTTATGTTAAGTGGGAGATTATTGGTTACAAGTGCCCTGCAAGCCAATCACGTGAGTGATGACATGTGTGACACGCTGTGCGATCTTTTTGCTTATGATTAATATTGGCATATTCTCACATTGTATTATTTATATCATATATATTGTGATGTCTTTGATTCTGTGTAATGAGAATCAGATCGTGATGAGATCATGATAATGAGATCGATTCACCTTTAAATACAGATCCTAAATAATCCCGGTCATATGTTACTTGAGAGGGACATCAAGATAACCGAACAGATCGGTGTACTATATACCTGTTCATATGATGGAGGCAGCTGGTCTCATAGCCACGTGTAGAGATACTAATGATATAGTATATGTGCTCATTAGAGAATGAGTTCACTGATTAATCCGCTTATGAAATGTTGTATGGTTGATGATATATAATGTCAGACAACGATTCCATAGTCACAATTGTGTATCTGGTCCTTTGACTTGAGACATAAGGATGCCTTGTATTAGTACTTCTTTCCTTAACGCTAGACTTACATGTTTGGAAAATTTTAGATATGGTACAATTGGTTATCAAGATTGGTAGCCAACCTTATAAAGGCAATTAAGTGTCAATAGAGGATCATCCACTCTCGGTATCACGAGAAGAATATCTTATATGTGTTTGCTCAGACAAATCCCTAGCTAAGGTCATTCAGATTGAGAGAGAAAAAGTTCGCCGGTAGAATCTGATTAGAGCAAGACATATTGATTCCATATGTGATCTGACAGTACCATGTCTAATATATGGTCTCTGGGATATTAGTTAGATGATGGATTATAAATACACGATAATTATGGACAGACAGGTCCGATGGATTTGATCCCCCCTATACCGTCTAGTGGCCTAGTATGTCCATAATCGATGAGCCGAGTGAATTATTGTGGAGATAATAATTAACTATATCAGAAGGAGTTCTGATGGGAGTGACTCACGACTAGCTCGGTATCGGGCCTAGATGGTCACACACATATGGTGGATGCTTCAGCAAATAAATAATTGGACGTAGATCAACTAGCCCCCTATTCTCATTAGATGAGACCCTATGTTGGTTGAGGCCCAATTAGAGGCCTAAGAAGATTATTGGATAGATATCCAATAATGTAAGGTTAGTGGATAATTGAATGGAGATCCAATACTCACTAAGGCAGGAGCCATAGGGTTTTTTGTGGCCCTTTATAAATAGGAGGGGAGACTCATGGTTGATAGACTATAGCTTTAGCCACCACCTCCTATTCTCCTTCCTCCCTTTGCGTAAGAGTTACAAGATCAGATTGGAGGAGTTTCGTTGTAGAGATCCATCGTGTGGATACCGCTAGAGAGGAGGACGCTTGACCTCCTTCATCCTCTCCATCCAGATCTAGAAATACAGGGATATACGATCTCCCTAGGTAAAATCAATCTCTCACGCATCGCAGTTTTTTGGTTTTTGCATTTTTCTCGTGACCCCAATCTTTTGCACGATGATTTGATCTGCGTGGGAAACCAATTTTTGTTTTGATTTTCGCTGCGCATGTGATGCTCCCACTAAGGTTTCCCAACAATAATGTTCCAAGGAGGGTTGATCCCCTACAGAGATCAACCTAAGATTTGATCCTACGGGGTTCTAACAATCTTCTAGCATTGATAGTGGTATCATTTTTTTAATTTAAATTATATATATTATTATATTAATTATTTATTGTGAGTCAGTATGTCATGTAAGTAGATTCTAACGTTTGTTAAGTCAGACTTAATAAGAGGGGCTTATATGCTATGTTTTTAAAAATATAAGGATTGTTTTGCATACGACTTAAGTGGTCCATGACCAAAACTATAATGGTGATTTTTTTATAACTTAAATACATGTGCCATTATATTAATAATTTATTATGCGTCAGCATATCACGTAAGTAGATATAACGTCTGTTAACTCAAACTTGACGGGATGGACTTATATGCTACGTTTTTTAAAGTATAGGGGTTATTTTAGATATGAGTAAATTATAAGGGCTTATGCGGTCCATGACCAAAACAATATGAGCTAAAATGGACTTTGACCCTTATTATTATTATAAAAATATATTCATAATAAATTAGTTAATACAATTCAATGTCATCCTTCATCCTCTCCATCCAGAATCTGGAAATACAGGGATATACGATCTCCCTAGGTAAAATCAATCTCTCACGCATCATAGTTTTTTTATTTTTATATTTTTCTCGTGACCCCAATCTTTTGCACGATGATTTGATTTACGTGGGAAACCATTTTTTATTTTGATTTCCACTGCACATGTGATGCTCCCACTAAGGTTTCCCAATAATAATGTTCCAAGGAGGGTTGATCCCCTACAAAGATCAACCTAAGATTCGATCATACGGGGTTCTAACCACCTTTTGCCATTGATAGTGGTCTCATTTTTTTAATTTAAATTATATATATTATTATATTAATTATTTATTATTTATTATGAGTCAGCATGTCATGTAAGAGACTAACGTTTGTTAAGTCAGACTTAACAAGAGGGGCTTATATGTTATGTTTTTGAAAATATAAGGATTGTTTTGCATACGACCTAAGTGGTCGATGACCAAAACCACAATGGCGATTTTTTTATAACTTAAATACATGTGTCATTATATTAATAGTTTACTATGCGTCAGCATATCACGTAAGTAGATATAACGTCTATTAACTCAAACTTGACAGGAGGGGCTTATATGCTACGTTTTTCTAAAGTATAGGGGTTATTTTAGACACGAGTAAATTATAAGGGCTTATGCGGTCCATGACCAAAATAATATAGGCTAAAATGGACTTTGACCCTTATTATTATTATAAAAATATATTCATAATAAATTAGTTAATACAATTCGATGTCATCCTTTATCCTCTCCATCCAGAATCTGAAAATACAGGGATATACGATCTCACTAGGTAAAATCAATCTCTCACGCATCGTAGTTTTTTGGTTTTTACGTTTTTCTCGCGACCCCAATCTTTTGCATGATGATTTGATCTGCGTGAGAAATCAATTTTTGTTTTGATTCCCACTGCACATGTGATGCTCCCACTAAGGTTTCCCAACAATAATGTTCCAAGGAGGGATGATCCCCTATAGAGATCAACTTAAGATTCGATCCTACAGGGTTCTAACCGCCATTGATAGTGGTCTCTTTTTTAAATTTAAATTATATATATTATTATATTAATTATTTATTATGAGTCATCATGTCATGTAAGTAGACTCTAACGTTTGTTAAGTTAGAGTTAACAAGAAGGGCTTATATGCTATGTTTTTTAAAATGTAAGGATTGTTTTACACACGACTTAAGTGGTCTATGACCAAAACCACTATTATATTAATAGTTTATTATCCGTCAACATATCACGTAAGTAGACTATAATGTCTATTAACTCAAACTTGATGGGAGGGACTTATATGCTACGTTTTTTAAAGTATATTAGTTATTTTAGACACGAGTAAATTATAAAGATTTATGCGGTCCATGACCAAAATAATATGAGCTAAAATGGCCTTTGACCCTTATTATTATTATAAAAATATATTTATAATAAATTAGTTAATACAATCCGATGTTATCCAATCATTTAAGGCGCTGAGATGATTCAAGTTTATCGTCGCCAATTTTGTATGAAAAAAATAAATAAATTATTGATTTACGAGTCTATTCATAATGATTTTCTCTTGATGCAAGTTGTTGTTGATGATATGATAATGATTTTCTCTTGATGCAAGTTTATCTCTTGATGCAAGTTTCTCTAATTATTAATTAGAGAAACTATGATCTCTGGTTGATTCAATTGAGATACCAATCTTTATCGCCTAAACTTTACCTCCACAAAGTACTTCCCGCTCACTAGCTATCTTAGGGCTCGGTTAACTTGCGATTAATAATATGAAGTCATAATTCCAACTCGAGCATGTGACTCCTATACCATTCGAGTTGTCTCTCAGAAAAAAAAAAAAATTGCTCTCTCTCTCTCATTTTCCTTTGAGTGATGTTGCTTAGTGTGTTACCTAAGCACAAGGATGAACTCATAACGGAAAAAGGCGTTAGGAATTCATTAATTTTCTTATTTTTGAGTTGTCTCTTTGAGTTTGTTAATACAGTAAGAATCAGATAAGATTTTATTTAAAATTTATTATTTTAATTAAGAGTCTAAGTCTTAAGGGACAGAACGATATAACTCTATAAATAAAGATGTAATTGCTTCATTTCTTCATCAAGAAAATATTATGATAAGAGACTAGTTCTTGCGAAGTGATAAAATAGACTTATTCCCTTGAAGTGATCATTTATTTTTTTTTTTCTTTCTCTTCTTGTATAATAAAACCCTAGGGTTATTATAAAAAAGGTAACGTCTGTACAATGCCATCTGTATTCCACAAAAACACAAAAAGTAACCTAGCAAGCAAAAACGAGTTTAAGAATATTTTCATCTTTTTAAGCCTTGGTGTGTATATATATATATATATATATATATATATATATATATATATATATATATATATATATATATATATATATATATATATATATATATATATATATATATATATATATATATATATATATATACACACATATACATATATATACATATATATATATATGTTTATGTATATGTATATATATGTATATATATATATATATATATATATGTATATAGATATATACGCAAATGAATATATATATATATATATATATATATATATATATATATATATATATATATATATATATATATATATATATATATATATATATATATATATATATATATATATATATATATATATATATATATATATATATATATATATATATATATATATATATATCTAAAAGCTAGTTGATGAAGTAAAATCTGACTTTTGTGTCTAATAGAAGTATTTAAATTTAATTGTTTGCTATAAGTAAATACTTTTTATTACTTGAAAGTCTAGTACAAATTTCTCTTATGAGATCTAAGCAAATAAATTTGGAAGTCATTGCTCTAGAGAGAAGAAGAATTTTGGAACTATAGAATGAATAACCAACCAATTAGTCACCCATTTGTTCTCCCTATAAGCATGTATAATTTTATAGGTTTTGATTTTGTATGAGAAGAACTTTATATCAGTAATGGCATTGTAAAGAGCCCAAGGTGTAGTTGAGATATATTGAATGAATAGTTTGGTGCATTCGAAATCAGATTCTATAATGATAATGTCATCTAATGAAGCCATCTTCATGCCCTCTTTTATTATTGTCATTTCATTTTTCTGTTATACCCACATGTTACCGGCAAAAATAATATGGTCAGTGAAACCCACATAGAACATAACTTGAATCACCATCCATTCCATTAAGAGAGCCATCACAATGTAGTTTAAACTATCCTAAACTAGATTTTGAGTAGGCCTAATAGGTTTATGGGCTTCAACATTGGCAAGAACACATGCAATGATCTTATTATGTACAAGGAGAATTGAAGTTATTAGATTAGTGTGATTATAGAGGATTTCATCATTCCTGTTTTCCATATCCATCATAAATTTACAGCAAATAATAGATTGTAAGGTGTGTGCAGCATGTTTATATGGAGATCAACACCTTCATATAACCATTCCAGTTGTCAAAAAAGAAAAAGAACAAAAAAGAAAAGAGGGCAATGAATGCCCAATTGTTTGTTGGAGAATCATATAAAGAGAAGAAGAAAATGTATTCTGAAAGAAGCAATAAAAAGAAATGTATGTACACTTAAAAAGAAGCAATGCAGAACAGACTCTGTGGACAGATCCACTTCAAAGGGACAAAAGGAAGGAAGTTATTGCAAATTTCAAGTTGAGATGGGACTGAAAGCTTCCAACAAAAATATTTTATATGAGATAGGACTGAAAGTTTCCACAAACGATACAGCCATTCATAAATCTTCCACACTTTTTACCCGAATCGAAAGTTACAAGCTGATTTTGGTCAAACCAATGCCTCGAAATTTTGATTTCTAAAACCAAAAAAAAAAAAAAAAAAAAAAAATATTCACAGTGATCAAGAGATAAGTCAATATTACATATTTTATTTGAACCAAAAGTATTATCCAGTGTAACTTTGGTCTCGTTGCCTATTATTTGTGAAACTTGCAACAGTTCAATCGTGGATAATTTTTTTACATTTAATAAATATAGATCTGTAAGTAAAAAAGAAATATCAGACATTTAATTATCTAAAATTACATTATTAATAGTCAACCGTTCCAACAAACTTCATAAAACCATGTCGTAGATTTTTCATATGCCAATAAGAATATATACCAACTCGAGCTCATTTTTAACATTATACCTAACGTCCCAAGGATTAATAATATCATATTTGGCTTTTATCACCTTAACCCAAATGCACTTGGGATTAGTAAGATATTGATAAATGTATTTAGCCATGCAAAGTAACTTTCATCATATGTACATCTTTAAAAACAAGAATTAAAATTATGTTTATTACTCTAAAGAAAGGTTTTAGTAAGCTCCAAATGGCACCAAGAAAATGAAGCTGAATGGACAAATGAAAGTTTTGCAAGGTTCTCAATATGTCAGAAATAGATTCGTTTAGTTCATGACAGTGTCAAGATATTATTATTATTATTATTATTATCATTATTTAATAATATAATGATAAATATATAAAATTGGTAGTGGTGTGTGTGTGCATATATATATATATATATATAATATTTATTTAAGGTTGATGATTTTAAATCTCATTCCATAAATTTATAAGAAAATTGGTATGATAATGATATATCAGATTCACTTACAAAGGTTACGGGTTCGAGATGTTGTCTGATATATATTTCGAATGAGATAGTTAATATCATTAGTAAAAATTATGTTATATAATCATAAGAGTTTTTAGTATCTCAATTCATCTTAATCCCTCATATTTTTATCAAATAATAAAATAGATAAGATATTTTTAAATTCTCGTATTAAAATATGTATCCCTCTAGCTACATGGAGTTCAAATCAATTTAGGTTTACTATTTTTTTTATCAAACTTTATCTGAATCCTAATTAAAAGATAATTGTGGTTTAAGTGATTTAGATAAATCCAAATACCAAAGGGACAACCCACCATCCCTAAATATAAATAAAGCCATCGAGTGGAAAACAGTATTACTCTTGTTTAGGCCGGACAACCCACGTGACCTCCGCGTGAGTTGCCCCTTTGGGCGCAGCGAACAGATTTTTCAGCGAACCAAAAGGCGCCACGGATCCGTTTGTAAGTACTTATTTACAAGAATCCCTTCTCTCGCCACTTCGGTAAGTATATAGATGGACCTCGGCAAGCTCCCAAATGGTCGCCGCCGCGCCGTGAAACGGCAGAGGAAACGCCAAGGCGATGGGGAAGAAAAGCGTCCCTGAGTGGCTCAACAGCTCCCTCTGGTCGTCATCCTCCGCCTCCGCCGCGCCGTATCCCGTCGATCGTTTACCCCGCTCGCCGCCCGCTCCCAAGCCGGAAGCCCCCACCCGAGCTCCGATCCCCGAGCCTCCGCCGCCCTCCCGGCCACCTCCCGCTCCGGTTGAGGCCCCGAGGCCCTCTAGCGGAACTCCGCCGGAAGATCCGAGCCCTCCGCGGTTGGCTCAGGAGGAGGTCTCCCGCCAGTCCCAGCTCTTAGCCGAAGTAGAACATACTTCAGTCTCTTGTTGTTTCTGTTTGGTTTGATCTCGATTCTTTTCGGTTAGGATTTGCTTATGGATGTCGAACTCGTGTTCAGTTATCGAAGAAGGTTGTAAATATTGGAGAATTGAGGAGGTTGGCCTCGCAGGGCATTCCAGATGGAGCTGGAATTCGGTCGACAATATGGAAGGTCCCAAAATAATTCATACTTTTGCCACATTCTTAGTTTGCTGTGTTGTAAATCTGATGACTTCTTATGTTTAATTCCCCTCAAATGTTGGATTTTGGTTGGCTTCCCCTACTTAGTCAGAAACGGAAAGCTGAGGTTCTGGAACACTTGAACATTTAGGTCACATGTTTCCTTTTTACTCGGATGTTATTATTTTTATATGATTTCTCATGCTTATTTTGTACTTAAAAGATCTGTTTAGTTGGTAATGCACTATGTCATTTATTTAGATAGATTCAATCTTTTCATTTTCACCTTCTTGAAGTTGTCATTGAAGAATTGCATCTTTTTACATGGTGCTGAACAGCTTCTCCTAGGTTATTTGCCAAACGATCATGAGTTCTGGGTGCAAGAATTAGACAGGAAGCGAGCTCAGTACAAGGATTTTAAGGAGGAGTTTTTGGTGAACCCCGTAAGTCTTCTTGAGGATCCTTTAATCTGCTATGGACCTACAGGCCTCAAATTTGCTGGTTTACTTCTTGATAGCTGAGATATATATGGCTCATGGAAATTTCTGATAATGAAAGGAAGTTTAGAACTATGATTGCTTTGGTGTTTGTTTTTCATAGTTGCATCTGGAATTTTTGATAGATTTGTTTTGCTAGTCAGTCAGAAATGGCACGAAAGTTGGAAGAATCCGCTGGCCACAAAAATGAAGGGATGGGAAGTGGAGGTTGTGGCTTTCTGATGAGATCTGAAATAACACATGATGAGCATCCTTTGAGCCTGGGGAAGACCAGTGTATGGAATCAGTTCTTCCAGGTAAGGCATTTGGCTCCAATAGAACCTGCTGTTGTGATTAGTAAGATGAAGTTGATCTTTTTATACTTTTATACCAGTCTTGTTCTCAAGTGGAAATATGAGTATTGCCATGGATAGTTTAGCTTAAGAGTTTTCACTTTAGCGTTTTGTAATCAAGTTTTCAAGAAGCCTTTTGTATCATCAACTAGCTGTGATTTTACATGCATCAATGTGACTTTCCGCTATTGAAAATTAATACATATAAATATGTAGATTGGATAAAATAGTCTAATGCTTCTTTGGGGTAAAATTGAATTTCAAAATGATAGAGTAATCAATTAAAAATAAACCTTGTATGGAACTCTAGAATAGATAGAGGTCTATCTGAAAGAAAACCAAACGAATCCTGCCTGCTCTCATTAGGCGATCAACCACCATATTACGCTCTTTTAGGCATTAACCATATGAACAAGATTACAAAAGTCAACACATTATAGAGTATTAATCACAGTTCGGGGACTTCTTTGGCTTATGAACTCAATTGGAAGAACTTGCACACAACCTAACTTTTGTTAAATGAATGAATAATTTTTAATCAGTGAACTGGCTATTCGGAGGACTTCTTTGGCTTATGAACTCAATTGGAACTACTTGCACATGACCTAACTTTTGTGAGAAATATTCAGCTTGCACACAGAGGAATCATGTGACAGTAACAAAAAAGTTGATGCTAAGAACCACCTGAGGCTTATGTATTTCTCAAATTAGTTCATTGGAGTTAAAAACTGAGCTTTTGTCAGGATATCCATTTTCATAAACCTAGAATATGGAAGATCCTTATGTTACTGCATAAGAATGTGAGATGTTGTTTTCTTGAGCAAAAAAACTGAGCTTTTGTCAGGATATCCATTTTCTTGTAAACTTTCATATGTAATGTAACATCTTTTTAAGAAAATAATAAGTTCCTAGAGAACTAAGGAAAGGCAAAATCTTTCTTGAGCAAAAAATGTGTTTTTTTTTTCTCTTTAACATGTTTTTTGGTACCAAATGTTCAGCAAGGTGAAGTGGCAAGTCTGAAACATTGTTTATCTGGAGGGTTGTTTTATAAGTTCTAATTGATTGTTGGTTGGTTATGGGGTTCATGTTATCTGACGTTTCCTGAGTTATATGGTGATGGTCATGTCCACATCATGATAACATTAGTTATGGACTAATTCTGTAGAAATGACAGAACTAGGGTGCTGCATAAAAGTTGCCACATACTGTTATGCTTTATTATTTTGTTCCAATTTTCTTTTACAAATAGTTGGATATAAATCTAATTCTAATATATCATCTAATTTCAGGATACAGAGGTTATAGAACAGATTGATCGAGATGTAAAGCGCACTCATCCTGACATGCATTTTTTCTGTGGGGATACATCCCTTGCAAAGTCTAATCAGGCAAGCCTTTTTAATTGATGAAGAGTCACTTTTCTTAACTTGTTTAGAGTAATTAATTAATTTCTATTAATTCCAGGAGGCCTTGAGGCACATACTGATTATCTTTGCGAAGTTGAATCCGGGAATAAGATACGTACAAGGGATGAACGAAGTCTTAGCACCTCTTTTCTATGTGTTCAGAAATGATCCAGATCAAAATAATGCTGTATGTGTTATGAAACTCCTATTGTGTCACTCTTTGCAACATAATTGCTTCATGTTTCTTGAAATGAATACTGCTAGATTACCATAGGTTTTTCCCCTCAAGAAGCAAAATACTTTTATTCATCACTGGATCTCATCATATTTAAGTAAACTGCCAGTTTCAGGCTTTATATTCCATTCTGGAACTATCTCAAATATTCATTCAACATTGTTCAAACTTAATGTATTATCTCAGTAGAATCTATTATACAGGCAGTTAAGTGTGGTCAACTCATATAAGTCATATTGAGTTTAGAGTGAATATCCTGGTATCTCACTCCACTACAGTATGAGGTATTCTACTCCCACATCCATTTCATCACCAATTATTTTGAAGATTTAATTGTGTTGAGTACATTCCGTTGCTATTTTGCATGTTATGGACCCTTCTTAACATCTATTAATTGTCTATGTATTGAAATAGTATAATAGTTGACAATTGTGTGGACAGCTGCCTAGGCAGTCATTTTAGCTTTAAAGTGAGCTGCAGTTATATAGGAGTTACATCCTTATAAGAATCACTTTTAAAGACCTAGAAATTTCACGAGGTGCTGTTCATATGGGTGTGGTATACCTTTGGCAAATAGAGTATACAACTTCATGTATATTATAATTCTCTCTCTTTTCCTAATTTAATATTTGGTCTTTTTGCACGGACTTTTGACTAACAGTGTTCTCTTACCTCTCTAAGGTAACATTGAAGCATGAAAATTCATGTACCAACAAAATTGGATTATATCAACTGGTTGTTTGATTTACTCTTTCAAGAGATTCTTATTTTGTACTGTTTGTAATATATTAGATTACTCTTTGTTGGAATTGGATACTACTTGGGAATAAGTATGCAGCTGTATCATCAGTGTGTTTCTTAAGTAGAATGGTACAGATTCCAGGTTACAGCTGAGTGCATCAAACGCAGTCTGCTGACTTGGCGAATTGATTTGTCTTTTAAAATCTGTTAATAAATTATATGAAACTTAACTAGGAAGAAATAAACAACTATTTTGCAATCAAAATTTCTTGTCATCGAATACATTTTCTTGATTTTCTTTGGTCTCTTCAACTTTAACATACTTTGTTGCAGGCATATGCTGAAGCAGATGCTTTCTTTTGTTTTGTTGAGTTACTGAGTGGGTTCAGGGACAATTTCTGTCAAAAGCTTGACAATAGTGTGGTTGGCATTCGTTCTACAATTGCCAAACTATCAGAGCTACTAAAGAAACATGATGGAGAGCTTTGGCGCCATCTGGAGATTACAACGAAAGTAAGAGAACTTACCAAATTTGTTTTTGTCATTCTATCTGCAATTAATTCAAGTATCATCCAGAAACCAACTCCATTATTCATCTCTCGTTCTTTTTCTTCAAATAGCAACTTCTTTTGATAGTTTTATCACAAGGGTTTGTTCTACTTGCTGACTAAAGGTATGTCTTTGCTGTTTGTCTCTGGAATCACAATTCGATTGTGGAACACATAGGACTCCGTACCGCATGTCAATCTACCAAAAGCTCAGTTTCTAGTGATATCAGACATGCATGGATGAACCACTTCATAAATGTTTGCAATTTCTTCGTATTAGTAGAGAGGAAGTTTTAGTTAAGCTAACTCGGTGCTTTTGGACTACAAAAGCAAGAACCCATTTTGGTTTTTCCTATGACATTTTCTGATTTGTGTAGCTTCTAATTGTATCACTCTTTCCTTTTCTGTTATCTCCTCTAGCTCATCCTTTATCCCCTCTGTTATTACCGTTTTAAACAATTAAAGATGATTGTTTGAATTTTTTGCCTTCTCAGTTCTTTTTTTACTATTTCTTTAAGCCGCTCTCTATTTTTCTTGTTTTGTTGTAATCTTTGCTTCCGATATCATCTTTTTGATCATTCTTCTTTCTTTATCCAGTGTGTCTATGGTGTCAGTGTTCTTTAAGGTCCAGCTAGGTTTGTCCTATTCAGCAGTTTACTCACTGTCATTTGTATTGTCTTGTACTGTCTAGAGGCTGGCGTCTTAGTGTTTTCACTCTGTTGTTTCAAACACGACTTCAGGCCCTTGATTTTATTGACCACAATGGGAATTGCAAGGCATACATAGGAGTCTGGAGAAGAAGGATTCACCAACTAACTTCTTACATTAAATGTTCTGAAATAGTGGTTTTGTGGTAAAAAAACTTCTAGAGGTTCGATTGTCGTTACCTGATAATATGACTCGGATGCCTGCCTTGATTTCTTCATATAATTAAGTTATGCTGAAACACAGTGTCTAAGTAAGTGATGGAAATGAATTTTGAAGGTGAATCCCCAGTTCTATGCATTCAGATGGATTACACTGCTTTTGACTCAAGAGTTCAATTTTGCTGACAGCATTCACATTTGGGATACACTGTTAAGTGATCCAGAAGGTCCTCAGGTACTATTAAGTGATCCGGAGCCATTTTGTGAGATCAGAGGTCCATTATTCAAAGGTTAACAAAAGGTGTCCTCATAATTGCAGGAAACCTTACTTAGAGTATGTTGTGCCATGTTGATTCTGGTTAGGAGACGTCTCTTGGCTGGTGATTTCACTTCCAACCTCAAGCTGTTGCAGAATTATCCATCAACAAACATCAGTCACCTTCTCTATGTTGCTAATAAGCTGCGTGGGCCATCGGTTGATTAAGTTTTGATGCCATGCTCTTCCTGTGTTGGTTAGCATTCCATCTATTTGTAAACTAGTGGAACTGTCGAACAACTTTAATATTTGTTGGAGGACAAGCATTTAACTGCTTGTTCTCTTTGGTACCTTAGAATGAGAGTAAAACCTTGTGTTTTCTGTGTTCTACACCAGTGTTTATACCTCCAAAAGTTGTCTGGATGGGATGTGAATATACCTCCAAAACCAGTGTTTATACCTCCAAAATTTTCTCTAATTTTGCTGCCTCGAGTCCATGTCAAGGGAGAAGAATCAGAAACACACAGAGTTGACATTTGAAAGGAAGCTGTTTCTTTATCAGAGAAACTATCTATGGTTTCCTCCTGTCTGTTCAATAATGATTTAAGAAATTTATGGTTATAAGTTCAAAGGTAAATGTTGAAAGAACACAAATCCAGTGAGCTGTCATTTTCTTGTTGTTTATTCAAACAATGTAATAGGTATCCATTGTTGAATTGAATAATATATTATGAAAGAGATTGGTTTTATTTATGAATAAAAGAAGATGTGTATTTTATACTAGTTTTGAGGAAGAGATTTTCCTTACGTAATCAAATCAGCTATTCAAATCTATGATCGATCCTCAAATATTAGATATTGATGGATGTCTCTATCATGATATTCTATCATCTAGGAATCCAAGAACAGCTATGACATTCCATCCACACTTGTGTTAAAGGTCAGACTCTCAAGATGGGGTACACATTGCTTCTACCTTCAAAATGAACTTGATGAGGTGTATGTATACACAAAAACATGTATCCATTGTACTATTCTACCTTCAAAATGAACTTGATGAGGTGTATGTATACACAAAAAAACATGTATCCATTGTACTATGGTGGGTGTACATACAAAAACATGTGATAAATATATTCATTCACATGCTTTGTATCAATTGACTTGACAAAGTTGCAACCAAGCCAAATCCAACAAAAAAAGCAACACTTCAAAAATTATAGCCCCATACTGTAGTGGAAAAAGCAGATGTATGAGATTAAGAAACCCATCTTATTAAGGTAATGATAACTCACCAATGGATAATCATAGAATAAATGAAGCTTGCAAGTCAAGAAAGTAAGCATACTTACTCTCGATCGAGGTTAGGGACGAAGTAAGTGCCTGTGACGGTTGACAATAAAAATGGTGGAATAGAAAAAAAAAAAGACTAAGCTTTTTTTTTTTTTTAGCCCTGGTGGTGGTGTAGCAGCAACCTGATTCATACTAATCCACATTTAAAATAACATACATATATATATACTGCTCATGGAAATATATTTGTCTTACTTTCTCGAATAATGAATGCTTCAAAATATTTATGCAAATAATTTTGAAAAAAGAAATTGTGTTTTTTTCCTTATACTCTTAAATGTTTTAGCCAATCATAATCTGTGTTATGTGCACCAAAGAAATTAGTCATCCTGGTTCTATTATATAGAACCTGTGGCTTGGTAATTTCTGTTGGGGAAGGAGGAGTAAGGAAACGATAAAACAGAATACTACGATTCAATTAACGAAAACGTTTTCAATCAAGAAAACGACGTAGTATTAAACAGGAGGTAAAAGAACAAGAACACTTACAAGATTATCTCCAAATGCACACAATCTCTTCTCTTCACACACTCTCTGCTCTCTTGCTTCATTATCTAAGGTCCTATTTATAGGACATAATAATAACTACCTCACACCATTTCTTTCATCCCACGATCTCACCCATGATTAATAACTACCCCCACTAACTCTTAAACTACCTCCACAACTCCTAAACATGAGCCACTGCTCCTAAATATGTTAACTACCTATGTAACTACCATGAATCAATTCTCAACACTCCCCCTTGATTCATAGTTACATACACAAATTTGAGACATAAAATAAATATGCTTCTTAACTGGAAGTGACTTGGTGAGAATATCTACAACTTATTCATCTGTGCCATAAATACTTCATCTTATTGCTCCATTTGCTAAAAACCGAATCTTATGCTTTTGGATATTTTCATCTGCATTATACTTTGTTTTGAACACCCATTTCGATCCAAAAATTTTCTTTTCTTTCGGTTGATCTATTAGCTCCCAGATTTCATTCTTCTTAATTGACTTGATTTTCTCCTTCATTGCTTTTCGATATTCCTCGATTGCTTCTTCAAAACTTATATGATCTGAAATAGATAAAGCAAATGTTGAATCATAAATCTCTGTTATTGATCTAAACCTTCCTGGAGGGGTTTTATCTGAGGAATCATTTGCTGAATTTGAACTGCTACTCGGTGAGGTTGACGTTGATCTTGTTGGAGCAGGATCTATCACTTGATTCAGTAGAGTAACTAGTTCTGCTGGAACACGAATTTGTATATCACCTTCACTAATCTCCCAATTTCAACTTGCCCTTTCATCAAATATAATATTTCTGTTAATAATAACTTTGCCACTTACAGGATTATATAATCGATATGCTTTGAATTGTGTAGAATATCCAATTAAGATGTATTTTTTTATTTTTTATCAAGCTTATGATGATTTTATGAATTTACCAAAGCATAAGCAATACAACCAAAAATTCTTAGATGACTTACAGTTGGCTTTATACCATACCAAGCTTCAAAAGGAGTTTGATTCATAACAGCCTTTGTCGGTGAAATATTCAACAAATAAACTGCTGTTGCAACTGCTTCTACCCAAAACTGATTCGGAAGATGCTTTCCTTTAAGCAAACTTCTTGTCATTTCGACAACAGTTCGATTCTTACGTTCAGCTACACCATTTTGCTCCGGTGTATATGGTGTTGTCAATTCCCTGCGAATACCATTTTTTTCATAAACGAAATTAAACTCATTAGACATAAATTCACCACCTCTATCTATCCGAAGTGTCTTTATGCATTTACCACTTTGCCTTTCTACAAGTGCCTTGAATTTTTGAAAGTTATCAAATGCTTCAGATTTCAATTCAAGAAAATATACCCAACTCATGCGGCTATAATCATCAGTAAATAACAGAAAATATCGACTTCCCCCAAATGATTTTGTATTCATAGGTCCACATAAGTCAGCATAAATTAATTCAAGACAATTAGATGCTCTCCATGCTTTTCCAACAAGAAATGATTTTTTACTTTGTTTGCCATAAATACATCCTTCACATACATCAAGTGTATTAATTTTAGGCAATCCATAAACCATTTCTTTTTTATTTAACAACCTTAAACCTTTAATGTTAAGGTGCTCATATCTCAAATGCCATAAATTTGTCTCATTCTTTTGATTTGCAATAAGAGCATGTTTCTCAATATTTGAAACATCAATTGGAAACATCTTATTTTGCGTCATACAAATATTTGCTATAATCAAGCCAAATTTCTTATCTTTAATAGTGCATGAACCATCATCAAATATAACTGAATATCCAATATCTATCAATTGTCCAACACTCAACAAGTTATGTGATAAGCTAGGAACATAGAAAACATTATCAAGGTGTTTTACCTTCCCTTGATTTGTCTTCACCTCAATTGTTCCTTTTCCTTCTACTTGAATTTGCTTGCTATCTCCAAGTTTAACTTTCAACTTGTGAGTTTCATCAATATATCTAAATATTGATCTTATGTCTGACATATGATTAGAACATCCACTATCCAAAAACCAAATGTCATTTGAGATATCATTAACTTGTGAATGAGTCATAAACAACTTACTATTATCTTCATTTTCTTTCACATAGTTTGCTTGCTTTTCTCTTTTCTAGCAATCTGCCTTCATATGACCAAACTTCTTACAATAGTAACATTGAATTCCACTCTTGTAGTTTTTCTGATCATAGTTTGATTGCCTTTCATCAGGCCCATCATAGTGTCATCTTCCTCTTCATCTTTCATTTCCTCTACCACGAAATCCTCCTCTGCCACGTCCTCTTCCTATTGATTTTTTGTCTTCTTTGGAAGTAGAAGACTCCCCCTTAACCTGAAATACTTTTTTTTCACTTTTTTCAAGTGACATGTTCAACCTTGCTTCATGTGCTTGCAAGGAACCCATTAGTTCATCAAATGAATAAGTAGATAAGTCCTTTGACTCTTCAATTGCCGTAACAACATGATCAAATTTTGGAGTTAAACTTCTCAAAACTTTTGCAACAATTATTTGATCATGAAGATATTCACCATAGGATTTCATTTGACTAACAATTTCAGTCACTCGAGAAAGAAAATCTTGCATTGATTCATTACTTTTCATAACAAAATTTCAAACTCACGGCGAAGGGTTTGAGGTTTTACCGTGATCACCCTCGATGAGCCTTGAAATTCATTTTGAAGTATCAACCAAGCTTGTCTTGAGGTTGTCGCTGCTGCAATTCTTGAGAAGATTGTCTCATGCACAGCTTGTTGAATGAAGAACAATGCCTTTGAGTCCTTCTTTCTATTCTCCCTCAGCTTGGTTTCTTCGTCTGGATCTACATATTCATTCTCTATCAAGTCCCAAAGATCTTGAGACTTTAATAGAGTCTTCATCTTGATACTCCAAAATTCGTAGGATTTGCCCGAGAAGATGGGAATTGCCATTAAAAGCCATAATGCCCAGTTCAGATTGAAACAAAGCTCTGATACCACAAATGTTGAGGAAGGAGGAGCAAGGAAACGATAAAACAGAATACTACGATCCAATTAACGAAAACGCTTTCAATCAAGAAAACGACATAGTATTAAACAGGAGGTAAAGAACAAGAACACTTACAAGATTATCTCCAAATGCACACAATCTCTTCTCTTCACACACTCTCTGCTCTTTTGCTTCATTCTCTAATGTCCTATTTATAGGACATAATAATAACTACCTCACACCACTTCCTTCATCCCACTATCTCACCCATGATTAATAACTACCCCCACTAACTCTTAAACTACCTCCACAACTCCTAAACATGAGTCACTACTCCTAAACATGTTAACTACCTATGTAATTATCATGAATCAATTCTCAACATAATCTGTGTTATGTGCACCAAAGAAATTAGCCATCTTGGTTCCATTATATAAAACCTGTGGCTTGGTAATTTATACCGGTGTAAAGCCTAATCTTAAGGAGTTAGTTCTATAGGACAACCATGATCGATCGTTATTAACTTGCAATTGACAACTTATTTCCATAATTGAGAACCTAATCTTATCGTTGCTCATCAACCATCTAAAAGTGTCTTGGTAGAGAGAAGAGAGATAGAGAGAGTGAAAAATGTCAAAAATCATAGAAGAACAATGATACTTGAACCTTTCAAGGTTCTAAAACTCAGCAGCACTGCTGTATGCAATTAATTGGGTCATCAGTTCTAATTCAACTTAAACTGAAAAAAGTACAAGGCAAGAACTTTGAGGTTTTATTTCTGTTTAATAGGAAAAAAGAGGCAGGAAAATCTTTTATGTATTAAATACATCTCAGCAATGTACAAACCATATTACGATAAGAATATGAACAAGCAAAATGCCACACATCAGATATGGATAATAAGTCAATTAAAGACATCTTGGCAGTCTTAAAAGAGTAAATTTGAACATCCAAAGTTTTACGACAAGATATAGGAATATCTTCTATCATCATTTAGGTCCTTATCTCATTTCTTTCAAAATTTATATTAAATTTTATTCTATTCTCTATATTGTTTCTTTCATGTCTCATCTTCATATGCTATGATCCTACCGAGAAAGGGGAAAAAAAAAAAAAAACCCAGTATGCTTTTCTCTATTTTGTGTATGTATCACAAGACTTTTGCCTGATGTCGGCTCATTGCATATAGTTGTTTGTCATCATAAAAAAAACCCATTACTCAAATATATATAGATAGTGTCTTCTAACAGGGATTGTGACGCTCAAACATCCACTACATCTAACGATATAAGTTGCATTGGTGCAAAGGAATTGAAGGGCCAGCAGCAGTGATACATGTTAACTTGCTTGGTCTAAATATTTAGGGAAACATGATTCAGCCAGCCCTGCACTATATTTACTGGAATGGAATACACACACGTACATACACTATTTAACTTGAGAAAATTGTACTACTACAACTTTGTTGGCTTCTCTATTTTTTATGAGCTGACAAGAGCATAAGAATTAGAATGATTTCTTACCGTCAGAAAGGCTCGGTAATTAATTAATAGGGCATACTACTGCTAGTATTTTGGTGCAATGAACTTTCTCACAAGAATTGTGTCTCTTTTGAAATAGCATCCATTTTTTCATGGTAAAAAAAAAAAAAAGAGGTGATCAATTATTCCTCTCCTAGGCTTACTTAGTAAAATACGTGAACTAGAAAAAAATAATACTATTATTTCATCTTCAGTCTTAACTGAGATCAATCTTAAACAACAAGAAGAACACACAATTCATGCATTTTGCATCTGAGGATGGTGTTATTGGAAACTAGATTCCAGTTAGCAAAATAGTTTGAAAGGACTTGGAAGCACAAGTTTCAATAGCTAATTGTTCGATTACTTTCTATTGGCTTCTTAACTCCAATTCATGGAGGTTCAGTATTTGTACACATAGGATAAAAGAGAAAAAATCTCAAAGTACCAAAATAAAGATAATATACAAGAGTATGTCCTATTATACATCAAGTGCTACCCTAGTTATGTTTTATAATGACAAAAAACAAAAAATAATAATAATAATAATAATTCCCAACCGATTACCAAGATTGGTGAATCAATCAGATAGACTGCTAAACTTAGACTATACCTTTTAGCAATAAGGTTACTTCTCTACATGCTGTAAGAAGAACTTTCACACACGAGGAGTTTCCTGAATGTTAATATCAAATAACCATCTTGAAAATGTGAAGGAAGAAAGTGCTAGAAACTATTTAGGTTTGTTTATCACCAGAAATCTCTATAATAACTAATAAAAAAAAAATCAGAAATTTGCAACATTTAATGTGCAAAGACTAATGCAGAAAGCTCTTATATGCTTTCTGAGTGCCAAAAATTGCAGTACTACTTGTATGGCTGCCAAACATCACTCACCCATCCTGCAAAAGGCATGTAAAATTTAGATCAGTCCAACATACAAACTACTCGTCAGCCAAGGAGAACCAAATTTGTTGGTTTATAGACATGTCTTGAAAACACTAAAAAATTATTTTTATTGGTCCAAACCATAGATGTGAAGACATAGAATAGGTTATTGTCCTTGTAAAACCGTGATAAATGGGAAAATAAACCCTGTACTATGGGCGATTCCATTTATGGAGGATAAAACCATGGTTTACATCTATGAAATCCCTGCCTTTAAAAATAAATTTAATTAATACCATATATGGAATGAGGTTTAGGTTAGGGTTCTTCACTTCATTTCATATGCTAAGTACGGACAGCAGCCCGAATGTAACAAATGTCATCTGAAACCGTTTCTAAAGACGTTCTCTAATTCTAACACTATCTTAACACTTGAAGCAATTTACAACTTAGCATCGCAAATGCACGACTCTTAGTTTTAATCCCAGAAACATGCATCCTCACACGAGTCAACATCATATTTTAGAATTGAAGAATATGTTGTCAAAGAAATATTTTCACCCATTAAGATATAGTATTTATACAGGATTTAAGCCACAGATTTTCCTCAATCATATACTCAAATCACATAATTAGATCAACTACTTAAATCAATGATTGATCCTTAAATCATAAATTGATTGAGAATATAAAAAATATAATAATATTATTTCATATGTCATTATCATGATCTTCTATCATGCCCCCATAAGATTGAGCTTCTGTCAAGGAGGTCAATTTTAGATCGATATAATTAAATGTCTTACGAGTGAGAGGCTTTGTGATGGAGTTTTTTAGTTGATCAAAAGTATATATGTAATAAACACGTAGTTAATATTTGACAACATGATCATTGACAAAGTAGAAATCGATGACAATATATTTGATACACGAGTAGAATACTAGATTGACGCATACGTAGGTGGTACCGATATTATTATAGTATATTATAGGAGTGGATCGAGAGGTGATGTCAAGTTCCTATAGTAGATTAGTAATCCAATTGAATTTTACACTGACGCTAGCGATGGTTTGATATTCAGCTTCAATGGTGGATTTTGCGATATTATCATAGTTTATTATTTCTTGAAACTTTAACTGATCTGTTTTGCTCCAAGAAAGATAATATAGGCTGACGTTGATATTCTATCATCAATATTGCCACCCCAATCAATATTGATGAATGCATAGAGATGAAATGATAGTGCTTACGAAGAAGTCCATGATTAAAAGTCCTTTTTAGATATCATATTACTCGTTTTACTACAAACCAATGCGTAGTGGAGGGATGATGCATAAATTGTAATAGCTTATTGGCCGTAAATGAGATGTTTGGACATGTGTGAGATAAGTACTATAAGGAGCCAAGTATTTGTCGGTACTATGTTGGATCCGTAGCAGGATTGTCATCATATAACTCGAGTAATTGGGTGGTAACTTCTTTGGCGTTCTATATGTTCGACTTTGATAGTAAATTTTGAATGTACTTCTTTTGAGATAGGAAACGTCCAAAAGATGTAAATATTGTTTTCACTCCTAGAAAGTAGATTATGGTTCCTAGATCTTTTACGGAGAATCAATCTACCAATTGTTTAAGGAATTATTTGATCTCTATAGAATTATTAGCTATAATGATAATGTTATCAATATAAACAAATAGATATATGGTACTTCCCTTTTGTTGTCGTAGAAATAACAATGTGTTAGACTTGGAGTTAATAAAACTAATTGACGTCAAAAATGAGTTAAGTTAGGTATACCGAACTCTTGGAGTTTGTTGAAGTCCATAAATAGCTTTTCATAGTTTACAAACATGGATATATTGAGGGTGAATGAAGTCAGGAGATTACTATATAAAGTCATTTCCAATTAAGGTCCATTTGTAAGAAAATATTATTAATATCTAGTTGGCGTATGTACTAGCCTTGAGTGACAATCAAACTCAAGATAAGTCAAATTGTTATCAGTTTAATAACTGGATTGAATATTTCTTTGAAATTAACATATGATCGTTGGTGAAACCATTTGGCCACTAGATGTGCTTTGTATTTAGCAACATATCCATTTAGGTTTCACTTAATTCAAAAGATTCATTTACACCTGATGATATTTTATGTATGATGAAATTATATAGGGTCCATGGGGCATTATGAAGTAGAGCATTATATTTTTCATATATGGCTTTATACTAGTGTGAAGATATTTGGGCTTCGGTGATGGTTATAGGCTCAATAGGTTCAGGTGGAGAGCTTGTCTTAGTATAAAGGTCAAAAATTTAACTTAGTTTGGAGATGTCATTTTTGAAGTATGTTATCTTGTGATGTTCAGGTGTAATAGTATTATTGGGTTATATTGGAGGCATGAGAATTGGTAGAGAGCTATTGACATGTACTTGATTAGGATAATACACTTTAGTGTCACTTGGTCGAGGAGAAGATAAAGACATCATTTGTGGTGCTGAGGGTGTTACTACGAACATTGTAGAGTGAATTTATGGAGAAATAGATGGAGAAGTGATAGAGGGGGTGAAGTGCTATTAAACTAAAGTGATAAGGGATGTATGTCTTGAGGAGAACTACTGGTTAGTATGGTGATAGGTGTGTTTGAGGAGGTATGAGGTGTGCTCACATGAATCCAGTGATGTATGGTTGTTAGAGTGGCTTGCAAGCTAAAGACCATAGTTTTAGAAGAAAAAAATAGACATGACAAAAGCAACATGACATGATATAAAGACTTTTGAGTTTGAAGATTATAGCATCGAAACATTATATACAAGAGAGTATTATATGAAGATGCAAAACTTAGATCTTGGTGTTAATTTGTGTGAAGCATAAGGGCATAGTTAGGGACAACATAAATAACTAAATACTTTAAATTTTTTAAGGTTTGAGATTTTATGAAATAGTTTTTCAAATCATGACTAGTGTTATAGGACTAGAGTGACCATGAGGTTAATAAGATAGATTGTAGTATGAAAGGTTACCGACCAAAAACATGGAATTTTGGATGAGAAGTATCGGAGTCAACAATCCAATTATTCAAATGAATAATTGGAGTAGTCATGATATTTGCTTGAGGCTAATTGATTGTAGTAGTAAGCTTAGGTCGAGACCAATAGACTTTTATTGTGTATTCAATTTTGTCACAGTTGGGATGTCAGAGTTGCTGATAGTTATAAAGTAAGTTATTTCCTAAGTTATTTGGATTGAAGTTGCCACCATGATTAAAAGGTTGATAGTATAATAGAGGATGATGGCTTTGTGTGTTGCCCATATGACCATGAGGCATCTTGTTCGATCTTTTGTGAAAGTTCTTACTGTTTTGGTTGCTCTACTAGTAATTGATCCTATCATCCTCTTTTCTCTTTTTAGATATGTTTTATGATAAATCAAATGACATTAGTGAGTCTTGTGCTCGAATTGCTATCGTTCCTTATATTTGCCTCCTAGGCCATTGATAATATAAATAATAATTTTTTCATCACTCAAGAGACGAAATATTAAATCCAAGTCATCTATAGTAGTTTTTATATTTTTGAATATAATTTGCAATAGTACTTCCCTCTTGTGTTATTTTTATCAGAGGAGATACCAAACTTAGCATACGAGTATGAGAGTGATTGACAAGGATGATTTATAACTTTGACCATGCTTCTACTACATTGCTACACAAAGATATTAGTAGTGTTATGGAGTCAATGATTGAGACTTAAATTGCTTGTAGAATAAGATGATCTTGTTGTAACTATAACTTATGATTAAGATTTATTATTAGCCGAGTTCTCCTAATGTTTGGATCTTTTCTAGTGAACAACTGAGAGAGCCATCTATGTAGCTTAATAAATCATATCCAAAAAGGAGATTAAAAAATTATGCTTACCAAAGTCTATAGTTACCGTCCTTGGATAATTTGAATGAGAGTTGCAGCATTGATGGATATAAGTTCTATATGTTGAGAAGAACTATTATTTCAAACGAAAATAGTAATTGAAGTATTAGATGAACAATAATTGAAGTATTAGAGAGAGATCATGGAGTCGCACATTGTTGGAAGGAGGGAGAAAGACCCCCTCTTGAGTGCCATGAACAACGAGAGGGCAGCAATGAGGGAGAGGCAACAATAAGATCGTGTTCAAGATTAGCAACAACAAGGAAAAGGATAAAGTCCGCAAGTAGTCATTAGCAGCGATGGTTGGTGATGAAAATAGGTCATTAAGCAAGATATGATGGTTAGTGGTCACTATAGGAGAGCTTGTCTGTCATGGTCTTATCGTAGTGGATGAGGTTGAAGAACTAGACATAGCAAGGGGCCTTGAGATGCACCATGCATTGGCCATTGTCGACGAGCGAGTAGTCCCTAGCAGAGTGCGAGATGAGGCCCTTGGGGAGGTCGTGATCTTTGAGGATGTCATGCACCCCTAAGGACAATGGGGTTGAGAGGAGAAGGCAGGCACTTAGTGCAGAGGTGGGAGCTCAAGCAGAAAGTGCTCGAGGTAGAAACTGATGATCGATGAGGAAGAAGGGGGTGCACTTGGGGCAAATATCACTTCACCGGTGAGGAAGAATGAGGGGCACTTCACTAGTGAGGAAGAACGGAGAGTGTGAGATGCACACAGAACATCATCAAGTGTAAAAGTGGTAGTATGTGAATTAAGTATTATGGAACCAATATGAGTAATGAGGATTCTGTTACCATCATCGATAATGATGTCTTCATTGCTTTTATAATCATTGTGGATAGACAAGTTATGTAAATCAGAGGTGATATGATGAGAAGCACTAGAGTCCACAATCTAATTATTTGGATGGACAGTCAGTGTAGTCATGATATTCGCTTGAGGCCAATTGGATGTAGTAGTAAGTCTGTGTTGGTTATAGTGCCCTGCAGACCAATCACGTGAGTGTTGACACGTATGATACATCCTGCATTCTTTTTTATTATTATTATCATGATATTTTCTTACTTTATATTATATTATTAATATACTGTGATGTCCTTGGATCTGTGCAATAACAATTTGATCATGATAATGCGACCAATTCACCTTTAAACACAAACCATAAATAATCTTGATTATAGATTACTCGCAAGAGACATCGAGATAATTGGACAGACTAGTGTGTTATATACTCATCCATATGATGGAGGTAGTTGGTCTTATAGCTGCTTGTGAGGGGACACTAGAGATATAGTGCAAGTGCTTATTGGAGAATGAATTCACTGATTGATCTGCTTATAAAATGTTTGATGGTTTAAGATATCTGATTATATATAATAATTTTGTAGTCATAGTTGTGTGTTAGTCTTTAGATTAGAGACATTAAGGATGTCTTGTTTAAATTCTAATAGAATCATGCTTGATATTTGATCTCTGGATATTAGATAGATAAAAGATTATAAATATATAGTAACTAAGGGTCGACAGGTTCAATGGATTAGATTACCTATACCAATATGTCAATTTTACTCTTACCTACTTCTGATATTAAATACTAGGTCAGCTCTGATACCAAAATGTCACGACCCAAGTCTAATGGGTTAATTGGCCTATCAATTCGTATGGCTTAAACCACTAGCCAAAATATTTAAGCTAAAGGTAATAGTAGTATATCATCAGACCCTTATAAGTCAATCTTAAACTTACCTACTTCTGATGTGGGACTAATTAGGGTATTATAGCGAAAGAGAGGATAGATCGCGTTATGAAAGGAGGAGCATTGCCACTTTATCTACCGTGTGGATCATCGCTAAAAAGGAGAGCATGAGATCTTCTTCATCCATAGACTTGGACTTATAATTTTAGGGATATACGATCTCCCTAAGTGAGAGCATCTCACGAATCTTGCGTAGTTTTTGGTTTCACAAGTTTCTCGCTCCCAATCATCACACGATGATCTAATATTCTTGTTCTGGGAAATTTATTTTGTTTTTAATTTTCTACTACGCATGTGATGCTCTCCAATGTTTTCTAATAGTTTGGGTCGAGACCAATAGACTTTTGTGGAGTGTCCGACTTTATCATACTAGCAAACGACACTCTTCATTGGTTTGTATGGTCAAGATGCCAGGGTAGCCAATGGTTATTGAAGTTGCCACCTTGATAGTTGTTGAAGTTATGATTGAAATGTTGATGGTGTAGTTGGTGAAAGATATGTTTGTGTTACCCGTATGTCCAAGAGGTATTTTGGTCAATCCATTATTGATGTTCTTGTTGCTTTGGTTGCTCTTTCTCTTGGATTTTTGATTGACTTGAGCCGTGATAGTTGGTTTAGTCAACTTTTCATCATATTTCAAATATGTCTCATAGTCAATCAACTTATCATAGAGTTCTTTGAATGACATCGATGAGTCATGTGCCCGAATTGCTATTGACAATTATTTGTATTCATCTACTAGGCCATTGAGAGTATAGACTATGACTTCTTCATCACTAAAGTAATGACCTGTTAAAGCCAAGTCATCGATGATAACTTTAATATTTTGCATATAATTAGCAATAATACTTCCCTCTTGTATTGTTTTCATCAAAGTGGATAGGAGATTGAGCATGCGAGTATGAGAGTGATTGGCTCTGGTGGTTTATAATTTAGACTATGCTTCTACTAGTACTGAATGAATATATTAATAGTGCTATGGATCTAGCGACTAACACTTGAATTGATTGAAGGACAAGACGAACTTGACGTAGCCATAGCTTACGAGCAAGACTTGGTACTCGACTATGTTCTTCTGGTATTTGGATCTTTTTTGGATGACAATTAGGAGAGCCATTAACATTACCTAGTAGATCATAATAGGAGATTCGAGAATTATGCTCACAAAGATGTATAATTATCACCCTTGGATAATTTAAAAGGATTAGAGTTATAATATTGATGGAGATAAGTCCTGTATGTTGAGAAGAACTATTATTCCTTACGAGAATAATAATTGGAGCGTCAGATATGCCGGTTACATATGCCTTGTAAGCCAATCACGTGAGTAATGACACATGTGACACACTACATAGTCTTTTTTGCATTATTATTGACATATTTTTGTATTATATTATTTGTTGAATATATATATATATATATATATATATATATATATATATATATATATATATATATATATATATATATATATATATTGTGACGTCCTTGATTATGTACAATGAGAATATGATTGATTCACCTTTAAAAACATACTCTAAATAATCTTAGTCATAGGTTACTCGAAATGGACATCGAAATAACCGGATAGATCGGTGTACTATATATCTGTCAATATGATGGATGCGATTGGTCTCATAGCCACTTGATCGGGGTCGTTTGAATTAAGAGAGAATGAGCTCTTTGGGAGAATCCGATTAGAACGAGACTCGGAAAGATTCTGTATGAAACCCAACAATACCACGCCCAATATACAATCTGAAATATTAGATGGATGAGAGACTATAGATACATAGTAACTGAGGATAAATAAGTCTAATGGATAAGATCCCCTATACCGTTTGAAGACTGGCGCAATGACATACTAAGTTTATAGTCGATGAATCGAGTGAATTATTATGAGATAATAATTCATTGAGTCAGAAGAAGTTCTGATAGGAAGGACTCACAGCCAGCTCGGTATTAGGTCTAAAAGGTCATACACATATGACGAATATTTCAATGAATAGAAAATTGGATATAAGTTATCCAATTAGCTTATGTTCTCATGGGATGAGACGTAACATTGATGGATCCTTGCATGAGACCCAATTAGAGGCAAATTGAGATTATTGAATAGAGATCCAATAATTCAATATTAGAATTTTTTGATAACTTTTTATAAATAGGAGACAAGAACGATACATTAGTAATATATTATACCTCGCCTCCTCTTATTCTTTTCTCTTCCTCTGTGCAAGAGTTATGAGCTTTTGGATACTATTGGAGAAGTATCGCTATAAAAATCCATTGTGTGAATATTATAATTTATTTTTTATAAAATTTTCAAATATTAATCTTTACATGACGATTTGATATATATGGATAAATTATTATTATTATTATTATTTTGTTTTAGGATAAGATGTAGACATTGGAGAATCATCGCTACAAAGATTCATTGTGAATATCATAATTTATATTTTTTATGAATTTATTAAGTATCAAACTTTTCACCAAGATTTGATATATATGGATATGTATCGATCTTCAAGGATGAGAGGGCCGAGTGTAGACAGGAGGAGGTCTCGAGATCATGAGGGTAGCGATATGAGAATAAAACATCTCCCAAGCAAAAAAATTTAGCTTGCTACGAGTGTTAAAGTTTTTTCTAGGTAAAATTAATTTCCATCTTTTGCTATTTCTGATGCTAATTTGATCTGTTCTTTTTTTTTTCCTTATTGGATTGACGGTATCTCAAACTCAATGAGACCTCAACCTTTTCTAGGTTTTTTGTGTACATTTGTATCTCCACGACTATAAATTATAGTTGTGAAAATTATAGTTATTAAAGGGTAAAAATTATAATGATTTATTATAAGGTCTTGAACATAAATCCTGTCTTCTTCATTTTTTTCAAAAATATATATTTTCGCTCCATTTATATTTTATTTTATTGAAGGAAAAAATAGATTACCATATTTGATTTAATCAATGATATTAAGAAAATAATAATTTTCCTACCAAGCAATTAGCACCATATATATTTTGTTGTATTAAAGGAAAAAAAATAGTAGGCCTGTGTCGTGAAGATGAGACCTGATTTAAGGATATTATTAAAATCTTTAATGGCTAAACTAGTATCATCTTTAAAATATTGTAGGACCTTATTATCAATAGCTAAAGTGTTTTCTTAAAAATATTATAAAGCAAACCAAGCTTATCCTAATTATTATTTTATTGTGACTTTAGAACTGTTATCAAATTTAATGTGTCAATGGTGCTTTAAGTCCTTCTGTGGGCATTAATTAGACTAGTTATTTTTAGTAAGAATTACATTCTAAGAGAGAAAGTTTTGAAATAATATAAAATTGAAGATATGGGGATTAACTGTCCTAAATCACTAATCAAAATACTTAAGTTAATCAAAAGGCTTCATTCATGTTCATAAAAGTATAGGAAGAAATGTTCTACACCCACTTTGCAGGATCCACATCTTTTTTTGCCCTCGAGTTAAAAAGGAGTTACTGACAAAAAAAGAAGAAACAAAGCCTCTAATAATTCACATGTAGATCAGAACATTCCATACAGGAATATCTCTTTTTAAATGGATAATTCCACTATTAGTTTGGTGATTTATGGATTATATAAGGTTATAAAATGAGCTTATTAAATAAGCATGTCCACAACCATAATTATAATCTTACCATAAAGTCAAATTTTGATCACAAGATTTGATTTTAATTTCATCCGACAAAATCCTTACCAGCCAGGCTAACACACACACCTAAATACATATCGAATAAGATCTCAAACTCTGAACATATGATGGGTGAACCTGATACATTATCACCAAATTAATATTTTTCATATAAACCCTTAAAATTCTTTCAGAAAAACCCATTTCTATAGATATACTTGATTGTTTGAAATAATAGATACTATTCAATCAATAGTAGATATACTTGACCACTGCTAAATGTTTGTAAGGAGGTATACAACTTGGATCCTGAATTCTAGTATCATGTAACAAAACACAATCTCACAAAATCTAGGAAGAAGGGGAAGGGGAAAAAAAAAAAAAAAAAACAGAAACATTGGAAACACAAATCCTAGAATTACTTAAGCCACAGGTCTTACTTTGGCTAGGTATGTAGCATCTGAGTTTGATGTGAACTATGTGGTGATCGAATAAAAAAATTAAGGTTTCTTCATAAAGTTATTTTTGATTGTCTGTCTTCTGGAGCAACACACTGCCACAAAGAACGATATGCCGATATCTCTGATGCTTCGATCCCCATAGCAGAAAGATTGCGCCCGTACTCCTGAAACCAATGCAGTGAAAGAGGAAGCACCACATTAGAGACGTTCAACTGGTGCAACATAAAGATGTACTAATCAATGAGTATAATAGTTCAGAGGGGAAAATTATTATGACCAATCGATTACACTCTGTATGATGACAGAACATGTTTCAAGAAAGTACTTCACAACAGCCGGTCTATGCTGAGGCTAGAACTTTGGATGGAAAATTGTTTACAACTGGGATGTACATGCTCTATTTTAGAATCTAATTGCTTAAAAAATGCATCATGAGATCATTACAAGAAAATGTTATTATCTTTACAGTTGGCAGTAGTTGTATGCCCATGTAGCACAAGTATGGGCAAGTTTGGTAGGTTTTGTCCATAGCTTATGCCCGTGTAGCACCATGAGTAAAGGTTGTTTTCATAACTTTCTTTGATAGTTGCTAACCTTTTATCATTAGCACCATAACTTTTTCCATAATCATGTATTTCTAGTTGCATTTCAACCATACTATCAGTCTCAAATGATTATGTTTTTAAGTTGTGTTTATCTAATTCTTAGAATTTATCTTAACTATACTCTCGTCAACCAGAACAACATAATCAGTTATTAATAAACCATGTTAAACTTCATACTGATTAGGTCTAGTAAGTTTAATTAGTTTAAGCAAGCCAAAAATTTAAGGCTGACCTTTCTATAAGCTCACCATTATCAAAAGTCCTTCAAAAACCGGACACAACAAGAGGCCACTATGCATCTAGCCTCAACCTAGCGCCTTACACTGGCCAGCATAAGATTAAATCATTTTCCATTCTTAGTCAAAGGAGCCATTCTACAACTATAAACCTCAATCTAAGGTCCCTTCTAAAACGAGCCCCAGATTTATATTAGTTCATATCCTACTGTAGAAATATTAGTTTATATTACTGAAGGTTTCTAAGCACATGTTCTGTCACCTGAACATCAAGAAATAACTGCATGCAGATCTTCTCTGTGTCAGAAATATTATTATCCACAGAATCAGAAGTTGCTCCAACTCGTCGTTGTGCACCTTGGCGTAACCTCAATAAAGAAGACTCTGTTTTCCTTGCCTATCATGCAAAGCAGTTAAGCATGATTTACTGATCTGGAGAGATGAGAACACAAAATACTCAAAAGGATAAAGGCCTTGACAACTTACCACATTAACAGTATCAGCTGCTAGTTCATAGTAACGTGTAGTGATTTTTTCAGTCACGCCATGCAGAAGTTCATTCTGAGCATCTTTCATTAAAAGTTTAATATGCTCCCCATCAAGGAATGCCTGTATACAAAAGCTTACTCATGGTCATGAACCACTTGGATAGAAATGAAACAAAGCAGGAGATAATAAGATTCCAGTAAAACAAAAGAAAATATTAAAATGTAATATGCATGTCAAAATTAACAAATAATCATCAAAGATAAATTTGCTGCTTTTTCTTGTAATAAAAGGTCCAAATGCTTATTATACTTGCTTTCATGTTCTCTAGGAGGCCCATGACCCCACAATGTGCTCATATATGAGAGCAAAAAACTGACTGAAAATAAGTGAGGATAATTTTCCATTATGACAGACCTTTCTTTTAGCTCCAATCAAATTCCAGATCTCCCACTTACAAGGTGACCTATTGAGCATGATGAAAGCACAATTGACAAGAAACAATGCACAAGTTTGAAAAAAATGATAATTAAATCTCAAAAGTGAAAACAGATCTATAATAAAAAAGAATCACAAAGTTGGCTCTCCACCTAACTATAAAATCAGGCCAAAACAAGGTTCAAATGGTAATTGAAGTTGCAAAAGAAAATTAAAACTGACTTTATAAGAGCAAAACCTATAGGTCTAGGTCAACGTAAGGCTTACCAACTAGGATATACAAAGTTTGTTGATCTTTTGCCCTTAAATTGTTAAGTGTAATACTGTGATGCCTATATCAGTCAATAGAGATTAGTGACACTGAGTTTGATATCAAAGTTTTTAATTTCGAATTGTACTGCCCGTACCGAGCGATACGCATGATATAACCCTATATCTGACGATACAAGGCCGATCGCCGTCAATTTTGACCATTACCTCCTGTTCCCAAGCGGTATCTGTCTGGCTGCGGTGAGGTTGAGGGAGAAGCATCGAAGAAGGAAGAAGAAAGAGAGGGCATTCGAAGAAGAAGGAGAATCGAGAGAACCTCGACACGAACTTGTTACCACGCCCTTTCTCGATCCCAATCTGGTGTCGTCACACTCCCTCGATGATCCCGATCCAGGAGGTAATGGTGAGGAGAGTCATAAAGAGGAGGATCTAGAGAAGCAAGGATCAAGGGAGGCGACGGCTAGAGCTGTGGAAGAGGTAGTCTCCTTCATCACCTCGTCTGCAACTCTGCGGCCTTCCTCTTCCTCGCGTTCTTCGTCGAAGGCCGGAGACATTTGCGGCCTTCGCCACATTCTTCGCTAAAGGCCGGAGACGTCTGCAGCCTTCGACGTCCTTATCGCCTTCTTCGCCGAATGCTACAGACAAGGCGATGGGGAGAAAAGGAGACGTCGCCGAGGCTATGTACGCCTTTTTTTATTTTTTTAGATTTTAAAATATTATATATTATTTTTATACTTTATTTATTGATATTATATATATATATATATATCTAGCGTACCGCTCGTATGCCCTAGCGTACCGCTCGATATTCCCTGGTGTACCACTCGGTACGTCATACCATATCATACCGAGCAAAGCTCGATGCACCGGTATGGTACAAAATTTCAATCATTGTTTGATATTTCAGCTAAACTGTATATATTTACTATTTTTTCTCTCAAGTATATACACTACTTAAAATGCTATCCATGTAGGCTTGTAGCAGGTACTGCCAGACCTTTCTTTGGAACAATATGCTCAAGAGTATGGAATGAGAAGGTAGAACAACCGCTTACAGCCATTCATGACAGCAGTATATCAGGATTTTCTGTTTTTAGAGACTCGCGAATCTATTTTTGCCTTTTTTTTCCATTAGCTATTTATTATGAATCCATTCAATATTCAAGGTCCTACTAGGAACATATATAGAGAGAGATTATTTGGCTATTAAGAATAGTATTTAGAGAATTCTAAATGTCACTCTCATAAGGATTTTGAGAAGTGATGAGGCTTTCAAAATAGAATTTTCTTTTCCTTCACAACCCTGTGTATATGAATGCTATGTTGCTCTTGACACAAATGATTGATCTTAGTTTTCTATTGAACAATAAAGCTTGATTCAAAGTTTCGGATCTTGATACTGATACATATCCCCCATTGGACTGGTACCACACCAGAAAACTGACGAAAGTGCCATCCAATACCAACCAGTAAAAAATGGGAATAAAATGATACGAAAATGGTGACAAAAAAAAGAAGAAATTTAAAATAACACGAAAAAAGACATGCATCTAAGTTATCTTCTTTTACTGTCCCACTTCCTCCTTTACTCTTCTTCTTTCTTCTCCATCATTCTTCTTCTTTATTCTCCATCATCGTCATGGTGTTTGAAGCAAAACTACAAATAAACAATCTGCTGAGTTCTAAAGAAAAAATAGAGGGAGCCTTTAATAACTTAGACCAGCAGATTGGTTAAAGAATAAACTAGTCCAACACTAAAGTTTGAGTACAGAAGGGATAATTTGCAGGTATCTAGGACAAATTCACAGGGTATTCTTCTATTCAATTTAGTCATGATTAGAGAAATGCATCTAGGATAGGGGGCAATGTTAACCTTCCTCCTGTGATCACTTATTCAAGTAATATCCTAGTGGCTAAACACAAAATTTCACTACCCTCCTTGCTCCTGCCTTAATATCTTCAGTGAAGACACCACAAAACCACATCTACTATGGGGAAAGCTACTCCCGACTCAATTTAAAGGACTTGGTGAATGCCGTATGTGATGCCTATTTGCATTAGTAACTATCAAAGAAAAGCAAGAAGCAGATACGGGAATATCCAAGATTTTACATTCATTCGGCAAAAAAAATATTCCTCGAAAATCAAATTAATGGTGAAGAAGATCTAGAAAGGAACTAAGTACAATTTAAAAAATATCCTTAAGAAGTAGGATTGTGAGAGGGAATCCATTGCAAGAAACAGAGATGTTTAAAAATTAATTTTCCATACTACGCTCTATCAGGAAAAACCTACAAATACCTGAGTGCAAGGTGAAGTCATTAGTTGACAAAAACAAGTGCTCACTTATGACTACCCTCCTAATTAAGGAAAGCATGTATAATATAGAGATCATACAAATGAAATGGTTCTGAAACTACCAATTGCTCAAGTATATAGTTAAATGTTCTGTACGCCTGGTTGGGATGGCAATTTCAATCATGACTCATGGTGCACCAGCCTGTAAGTTCCAATTAGGTTGGTTCGATTAGATTTAATTGGAGACTGGGATGGAATCAGAACATGATTTTTCAAAATTTAGATCAGAGCAGAAGGAAACCAAGGTTTGCCATACCGGTCCATACCGGTGTATCTAGATTATCTTAGTATGGTATGGTATACGACACCAGGTGATACATACAGTACATACCACCTGGTACATTAAAATATAATATATAATATAATATTAAATATTAATATATTGTAATTTTCTAATCACATAGAAGCAAGGTTTGCAATTTCGACCTATATCGCTTGGTACGGGTGGTACAATACGATCCGTCAGGTTGTCGGTACGTGGACCGCCCGCTACCAGGCGGTTCCGCCAAAAATCGACCGTCGACGATCGATTTTGACCATTGGAGATCGATTTCGACCGTCGGAGATCGATTTCGACCGTCGGCGGTCGATTGAGGGAGAAATTGACCGTCAACGATCGATTGAGGGAGAAAAAGGGAAGAAGAAGAAGAGGAAAAAAAGAAAAGAGTACCTATTTCCCCGCGCCATCCTCGTCGGCGCACCGTCGCCGCACGCCGTCGTTGCCCGCGGGTCGCATGCGCCCGCGCGCCGTCGCCGCCCGCGGGTCACGGGCGCTTTTTCTCCCACGCGAGGAGATGGAACATCTCCCCACGTGGGGAGAAAGGTCGAGACGACATTGCCCCTTTTCTTTTTTTATTAATATTTTTAATATATTTAATATTATATTATAAAATATTTATATTATATTTTAATATACCGGGTGGTGTGCACTATGCATACCGCCCGGTACCGGTACCGTACCAGTACCGAGATAAACTTGGTACACCGGTATGGACCGATAAGTCAAACCTTGCATAGAAGTACCAGAAATCACATTGAATAAAAGATTAGGAAATTTTGTTAGAGAATATTTTATGCCACCAGACCAGAGGTTTCTCGCACACAAAAAGATTGAAGTGCCAACAGGACATGGCAACCAGTATGAGTAACATAAATTTCATAAAGAAAGAGAATAAGAAGAAGAAGAAATGATTACCCACCTTTAGTGGCCTCAAGATCAGTGATACATATTGTGAAGGTATCACAGGAAGTTTATTAGTCAGCCTATATGTTGCAGTGACACCTTTCAGCTGCCTTAAGTCCTACCAATGAAATAAATAAGGTGGGTTAGTATCAAACTAGCAATTGTGATTTACCAACAGATCAACTTGGAAAATCATTGTCAATAGTCCAGAAGTCTGCATATCACAACTTATAATCTTTTGCAAGAAATAATCAAATGAAATATGTATCAAGCCAACAAAATGACTGCATGTTCAAGAATAGTATTGTACTTTCTATATTGTAAATTGTCTTATATTACATGGAACATTTTCAAAAGGAAAAGGCATAATGTTTATGAAGGGATTTTTTTTACATTGACATCATACAATCTGCTGTGTAAATTGATTTGTTTGAATATTTGCACTTAATAGCTACTTTGGCAATAATTTGTACCATTAGAGGAAGATTAGACACCCTCCTTTTCCTTTTTGTTGTTCTTTTAGGCAAAAACCTGAAAAAGCTTCATTCTTAAACTAGTGCTTACATCCTTCATATTATCAACAATTTTCAGACACCAAAAAGACCACTTCTTTGGAAATTTTGAGAAATGATCTCCCTTATAAGAGTTAAATAATGCTAAACTCCTTATCCCAGGATAGATATCTTGATCAATAAACGAGAAAATATTCTTAAGAAAACCTTCCTAGCATCTAAACTCATGTCATCCTTTTATCGCCACCATGTCATAGCTTCACATGTTAAATTTGGCTTCAAGCTGCTCCAGGTTGAATCAT
Source organism: Ensete ventricosum (assembly GCA_029747655.1). Classification (NCBI taxonomy): domain Eukaryota; kingdom Viridiplantae; phylum Streptophyta; class Magnoliopsida; order Zingiberales; family Musaceae; genus Ensete; species Ensete ventricosum. The sequence continues at coordinate 20,110,402 of JAQQAF010000008.1, read as the reverse complement.
CTGCAGATCCCAAATTAGACAAAGCAATTTCATCATAACATAGCATCAACAGATTAGCTTTTGCCTTTGCTTTTTGAAAATATTACTGCATAAGCAATTTGTGTCCTTCCAGCCTTTTCTTACATCCATAATCTTTGAGAACCATTTAGAAATACAATCGGATAAATGGAACATGCCCTGTGTTACCATTTAGAAAGATTTTGGAAATTCTCTTATTGAAGTGCACACGTTTACCTATGTCCACCAGATTGCTTACCTATGTCCACCAAATTCTCTTATCGGATAACTTAGTACACCAGATTGCTTATTACCTATGTCCTTGGCTTTTACACACGTTTGATTACCCAATTTTCCAAATTATATAAGATCATCTAAGTTCATGTATTATGGCCTCTAGAAGATATCAGATACAAAAGCACAGTGATAAGTAGAGATTCAAGACATAAATAACAATAGTATCTATTATGTGCAACAAGGACTTTTCATAGCAATAATCTCCTCCATTTGCAAATATTTTGATATGATTACTTATGATTTACCTCCACAGATTTCTCGACTAAAGCCTCAACCATTGTATCCATTATGGCAGGTAATAGATCCTCCAAGTTTTTTCCAGCTTGCAATATGCTTTGTCTTACAAGATCAACTATTTCATCCGAGCATGACCCAAGAACTTGAATCACTTGTCCAAGAAAGTCACCAGAAAGCTCGCTTCCCAGAAAAGTCACATCATGCATTACCTGCAAAAGAAGCACAATGTGAATACACATCTATAAAATGATTAATTTTCCAATTAAACTAAAAAATATAGCAGGATATGAGATTATCCACTCATAGAAGTGTTGACACCCATTTTTTATTATTTTATATATTAATGTACCAAAAATATGAATGATACAGTAATATATCACTTCTACATCAACAAATTCTTAGCCATGATTATTTGTGTCACTTTCTAAAGGTTCTTGCCAAGATCAACAACCAAGGTCAACAACCACATGTTGCACTCTGTAGATGCATAGCTGGTGCAAATATAGTGGTGGAAAATGATTCTTTTGCAAGGTAAGTTAGCTACTCTAGTGGATCCTCTAATGATGGCATTGACTGTGGTTGAAATGCAATGCAAAGTGATGATGGAATGTTCAGATTTTGTGCTATGAGTGAACTTAAACCATGTTAGCTCAAGCACTGAGCCGCTTGACACAACAATTTTTTGGCAGGAGAGCAGAAGTATAGGTGTAGGTTCTTTCTTGCCAAGAATTAAGCCACTAGAAAAAATGGCTAGCCATAAATTTCACGTCAGTTCTCAAGAAGCATACATGGCTCACTGACACAAGGATCTCAGTTCTACACTAATTTATACTATGTTAACCTGATTCCCTCACTATATGACTCAAATATAAGTAAATTTAATGCTATAGTTGTACATTATCCTCATATCTTTTACGCAAATTTTCTTTATATCCTGGTATTTTGCCCAGCCATCAACTCCCAAACGAAAGATCTAGATAAAATGCATATGGCAAGATCAAATATCGTTGAGGCACCAGATAAAGAATAACCTCCAAGATAACTTTCACCCTGCAAAGTTAAAACAATCCAAAATGATAGAGACCTAGACAACATCTTGCATGAGTTCATCTGAGAATCGAAACCTAGAAACTCTGGTATCCCGTCAACTGATTTGTAGACCTTATTCAAATTAAAGTTGTGATTCCAACAAATTAATAATATACCCACTGTCCAAGAAAAATGAAGATTTGTTATCTAATGTCTAAATTGGAGGACCTTATATCCACTTTGACCTGAAGTAATGCCATATCGCAGCATATGAGCATGCCATCTTATTTTACTGTTTTCAAATTCAATTTTTGAATATCCAATCCTAAGTTTGAAGAGCATTAGCTAATTGAGAACCATCTCAAACTTCAGCAGAACACATATCAACATAGTTCCTCGGCGAACACATTTTGGGTGTCCCCTTGCACTAATAGAGGTAAATCTGAGGGACAGGTTTGTGTCCCAGAACACAATAGTTGGAAATGTAGATCTCTGAGAGTCTACCTATCAAGATCCAAGTTCAAGCAAAAAGCCATAAGTTACCACTGGAAGTTAATTATGAAAATTTTAGAAGACCTGTATTGATGAAAATTGTGAGAAGAAGAATTAAAATTGAAACATGGATTACATTTGTAGTCTTACATAAATAAAATCTTCTACTTGTGCAGAAATAGACCATTCAGCATTCTGCACAGGCCTTGAGCTAGCACTCCGTGTTTTGCGAGCAGACAAGCCATGAGAAAGCCAAGACGAGTACCTGCTTGCATGCTCAAAAATATACATAAGAGTGAAAAAAAAGAAGTGAAATCATATAGTCACGTGGAACAGGCTAACCTTGAGACAAGTTGCAAAGATAAGCGTAGAAACTTGTCAGAGTGAGAAAGAATAAGAACATCATCACTCCAGCAAGATTTCAAGCTTTCCATCAATGTAATACTCTGCTTCAATGTCAACTTATGGTGTCTCCCTTGAATATCAACAGGGTTAATTGAAGAGGCCATAAGGGCTGAATCCAATACACCAGCAATTTCCTGAAATCTGATAGAAAGAAACCACTAAATATAAGCTAGGCCAAAGTTCTCTTTAATTCCCACAAACACAGGTACTCAGAAAGTGGTACCTCAAGGAGAAATAGACACCAACATTCCACTGTCGTATAAAGTCCATATACACAATTTCTGAACGAAATTTAACTACAGCCGAGATAGATGGGCAGTAACCTAGCATATTACAAATAAAATATGGTCAAATAGCATGAACAAAAAAAAGTTTGAATTGAAAAGGCTATTTGTTGAATGCTATGAAATAAAGGATGTACTAGTTAAATTGCATATGGAGATATGTATAAATTTAAAAACATAAGGAAACTGAGACAAGCAAAAACTAAACATGATTGGATCTACAGAATATAAAATCAGCTTAACAACTTAAGGGCATATACTTCAAAGAGTCCTTTTAACTCCAACCAAAATGGCAATGAACTTGAGAATTTCACAAAAGATGAATTATGAGAACTTATAACTCCAGGATGGAATCTGTACCCTCAAGAAAGGCAAGAAAACCAAGACTTGACTTGTAGTTCTTCAAAAATTCTGCTGGCCTTCCAGGAGAGAATGCCCCTGGTTTCCCCTTCTGAATAGCAATAAGGACCTCTTTAAGCACTGAATTGGCCAGGAAATCAAAAACATGGAAACCTGAATTTGCTGAAATCACAAAACAATATTGAATAAGACGATAAAACACTGAACTATAAATAAATTAAAATTGTATTGCTATACAACATGTCATGTAAAACCAAGGTTTTCCGTACCGCTCGGTACGAGCGATATGTACCGATCCGATAAGGGACTGGTATAAGCGATACTTCAATACTCTCCCATGTACCATGTGTCAGTATGGCTCAGTACAACTCAATATGTACCACACCAATAGCTGGTCGGTACGTAGGCGAACAATGTGCAAAACTACTATTAACATTTTTCATGTAAAAGTACTATAAATTAATTTCTTAAAAACCTGTTGAAGATATCTCCAGCAAAAATTTGCAATCCTTCTCAATGCATTGCATAATCTGCTGATAATCATGCTCAAGTTCATCTGCAGAAGCACCACCAACTGTTTGCAAGTCGTCATGAGGAATAATTTGCTGAATCAGGGGAGACACAATGGTTGTTCGGAAAAGTTCTTCGGCAGCTAAGGTGTTATCAATAGCAGCATACGCACGCAAGCAATTGTAGATTGCCTTTGCATCTCGATTTTCCAGGCCATCCACAAAACAATTGCCTAAACTACCATCCAACATCAGAGTAGCATTTTGGATCCTCTTCTCCATGTTCTCAATGAAGGGGAGATTCTGTACTGCCATAATTTAAAGCAGAAGTAAGTGACTACATAACTTTCCGTAGAACATGATATGAACTATATCAATGGTCATAAGAAGACAACCAGGCAATCTCCAGCCTAGGCAGGCCAACTCCAGCCTAGGCAGGCCAACCGACCAACCACTGAAGTACCTAGATGAGGCCTAGACAGCTATCTCAGGCTTGCTTTTTCTCATAAGTGGCAGATCGTTAATTTATTAGCGAAAGTAAAATTTATCATTTTGAATTATCATAAATTAGTTGTTCCTCTTTATAAAAAAATTACAAGGAAAATTATTTGCTTTACATAATACATGATAATCATTAACAACATTGAGTAGTCGAGTTTGCCAAATCATTTTTATTATGCTTCTTTTTATTTATGGTACTAGACAGTATCTTAAAGGTAGTAATATGCTTTTAAATTTTGGTTCTATTTTTATTCATGCATCTTCAAAAGGATCTTTCAGCAAACACCTAGAAATGGAACATTCAAGCTAACATTAAACAAACCTTAGGACTTCAATTGGAACAACCAATGTGAAATTATGGAGAATAAGAACAACATCTTGTAAAACTTAATGCAATATAACTGAATATAACATATCATACATTTCATGAGAAATTACGAATAACTAAAATAGTTTCAATAATATTTATACTTATATATTTATTATTCTGAAGAGGATAATGCAATATACATCAGAACAAACAACATTCTATATGTTTACATTAATCTCTTATAACTTAGCTAAGAAGCTATTAATCTTACAACTCAACTAAGAAACATTCATCTTATGAGCAAACAGCAAACAACAACATCACCTACATGGTGAAGAAGAATACATTAGCACATACATTCTTCATAGCCAATTTCCAATTTGAAATAATGAATATACCAGATTCCTCTTATAAGCTTTAGAAAATTATGTTAATGCGGAAGACTAAGTCAAGTACGGTAGTAGGGAACTTCCTTACTTCAGGAGCCAGGAGTTATTGAAGTCACTTTGGTATAGAGTTCTCAAATTCGGGGTAATTTAAAGAAAGAAACTGAATGAAAATACAAGGCATGCAGGTTGGCTACTAAGAGAGAAATTGAGTATTTCGAGAAGGAGACCCAATATGAGTCAAAGAATCGCGCTAAGGCGTAAGGGGCGAAATAACTACGAGACAAACACTCGTTACACAGGTTTTCACTTAGTAGTCTCAGATTGGAACTACTATCTGCAGATATATTATTAGTACTCTTAGTAATGATTGACATTCTTACATTTGCTATTAGTTTGTAAATTTTGTCATGTTTTAAATTTCTTAAAAGGTGTGCTTTCTATTTTATCAATATTCATTTACCATCAAGCAGATGAAAAAATTGAAATAACTTCTACTCCCTATGCTAAAAACACCATTAAAGTTAAGCACATACTGAAAAGATAAACAAAATCAACAATATGAAACTAAACTGAAAGACTATGTAACCTTTGCATGACTGGTGTAAAATTTAAGCCGATTCATCTCACTGGCAATTCTTTCCAAGAGAATGCTTTGATCCTCTCTAAGATTTGTCCCAATTTCCACATTCTGTATGGAATTAGCATTGGTTAAGGAACCTTTCTCACTGGACATTGTGTCTGGACTTGACTGATTATAGTGAGTAGTTGGTAATTCTTTGATAAGTTTCTCAACCTGCAAAAGAGAAAACTTGATATTTCATTCATACTCCCAAACAAGAGAACATGGTAAAAGTTCACAGAACACAGAAATTCCATGCTATAATCAAACAACAAGAATAGACATCTAATGGAACCAGTATGCAGAGACAGCATAGGCCGCGCAGAAAAAGAAATTACATGATAGCAAAACTTGAATGAAAATTCAGTAGTACAGTTAAAGACTAGGAACAAGGTACTCAGTGAAAAACAGGTTATGCAATCTTCAGAAATGAAAGCAGATAATTATTCTGATCCCTATTGGCGAGGCTCAAACCAAAGACCACTGGCAAAAGTTTAGGTGGAGACAACTACAGAATGATAAATAGTCCACAACCAGAGCTCTGAAATACTATAAGACAGATCAAACAGGGTCCAATGGTGTCCTCACACTGATCTACAACTGGTCCACCAGGAAATCACTCTCAAGAGTGCATAGGAATTTACTTATATTGACATGTAAAAATGCAACAGTGTGTCAAGGACAGCTGAAAGATAGAATTTTGATCAATTACATAGGATCAACGTCAGAGTTCAATCAGGCTTTAATTTATGTAAAAATAACATTGACATACAACCTATTCTAAAATCTGCACTATAACGTTAATCCTGTCAGATAATTCAAAAGTACAAACAGACACTTCAAAGACTACCCAAAAGACGATACCTACAGTAACAAGAACAAGGTAGAAAGGCTCGAGTTCAGGGTCACCTTGGAGACCACGTGGAAGGTGTCAAGAAGCAGCTGGAGGATCTCCCTTGCAGCCGACGCCTCAGCCCGCTGGCGAAGGCCGCTGCGGATGGCGACAAGGGCGGCGTCCACGATGGCACGGAAAGCAGCTACCTTATCGCGGAATTCGACGAGCGGGGCGCGCATGCGGCCGGCAGCCGCGTCGACGTCGACGAGGCGGGTGCTAAGGCCGACGAAGTCGGCGTAGTCGCGGTTAATGAGGTCGACGAGCTCGGCCTTGAGGTCGGCGAGGTGGGAGCGGAGCTCCGCGGCGAGGCTCTCGAGGGGGACGAAGGAGCGGAGGTCGGCGACGTAGGACTCGGGTACGAAGTCCGGGCGGAGGAAGGAGGAGGACTTGAACCAGGGGGGTTTCGCGTCGATGGGGTCGCCGAAGAGGTCCGTCGCCGGGGATCGTGGCGTCACAAGGTCCGTCATGGTTGGGGCTTCAGAGACCTCTCTTTCTCTCCCTCTGGATCTGGATCTGCGCGATCTGGTTTGGGGGGGGTGGGGGAGGGACAGGAAGAAGAGGGGAACGGGCGATCGAACGAGTTGTGCCGTCTCCGTTTGCTCGGATCCGATCCAGGAACCGGATCCGTTAAAGAAGAAGATGACGTGGATTTTTGTGGGTTTTTATTTTATAAAAAAAATATAATAGACGCTGGTTAGATTTGATGTGTTTGGATTAATAAAAATAATAATAATAATAACTATATTATTTTCTCATAAGGGCTTTATTTTGAAATCTCAATCAATATCACCTAAATAAAAAGTGACTAGAGATATGTTGTATGTTTTAAGTATTTTATTATTTAAAACGGATATAGCATGAATGAAGACTCTTTATACTGCAAAGAAATATAAGTAAAGAAATGCTTTGGAATACGTTTGGTGTTTTATATGCTTCTTTATCCTGTTAAAACACATCATGGATATAGGGACATATTAAGGTGCATCGAGCGTTTCATATGCTTTTCAATCTTGGGTAAGCATATTGTATATTAATTGAACATATTTAGAGTGTGTCAATTACTTGGAATGCTTTTTGTCCGAAGCGTATAAATGCATTTTTATTTTAGACGGATGCATTATGCACAAATGGAATGCATGCAAATTAAAACGTTTTACTTATTTTTCTATCCTAAGTGGACTAATCGTGCATATTTTAAGATACGTTCGGTGCTATAAGCATAATAAGCTTTTATATATATTTATATTATGTCTTTTAGCATAAGGCATGAACTAATATGGTGGTAAATAGATTTATTTATAATAAAAGGTATTATGTTTAAAACCTTTTTTTTTTTTTAAAGTGTAGAAGTTTTCTCTCTTTTTTTTTAAGAAAAAAGATATAATGCACTTGGGCCAAATCTGCCCATGAGCCCAAGAGGTGGTTGGTCTAGTCTTACCTACCCATCTTAGTTAGTCAAGATACTTTTCCTGTAACTTAAACTTAGTCAAGGGGCCATGTGGGGTGTGAACATCTTTTTAACCGTAGAATGTGTTACAATCTTTGGCATACATTACCCATAGGATGATTCGACATCGTGAAATGTGAAGGCTTAAGTTATATAGATTGCTCATCTCTATGTCACGTCTTAGCATCATCTTTCATTTTTTTTATTTTTTCTTCTCTGACATAAGGACTTCAGTTGTGTTATGTCGATTCACCTTTGGAGTGATTCAGAAACATCATCTGATGCTTTTTTTTGTTAGCAACCAGAAAAATTGTGATAGTCTTATGGCCAGTGATAAATACATACATAGATCATCATGGATGAGTGATAATTGACTACTTAGCTGTCTTATTGTTGAACCTCATAACGTAGGACTCACTCTCACCTTATCAAACAGTTAGCAATGTTATTGTAGACTTCTTCCAGTGTGGATTGTCGACAAAAGTGTTGCCATGTCAAAATTATCCTCACCTTCGATTGGGATTAACAAATGGACCGCTGGGGCTTCATGGTCCGCAAAGATCCCAGTGATCCACACTCGTTTGACAAGTAGGTGGTATTATTCAGGATCAACTGCATCAACGGCCACAACAAATATTAATCCCCGCCTATGGTAAGTGATGGTGCTAACACCACATTTTTTTTTCAAATTGAACCAAAATATATTGAGAAATTATTAAAAAATAATTATTAGGTTATTGCAATGGATAAAGGGTTGAATCAATTTAAGATAAATAAGGTGGAGAAACTTATTCCTATACCTAGTGACCATTTAGTAATTGGTACTAAGTGGGTCTTTAGAAACAAGCAAGATGAACTTGGTGTCATGGTTTGAAACAAGACAAGATTAATTACCAAAGGTTTCAACCAAGAAGAATGTATTAATTATAATGAAACTTTCTCTCCTGTGGCTAGACTTAAGCCATAACAATGCTCCTTACCTATGCTTCTTTTAAAAATTTTAAATTATTTTAAATTGATGTCAAAAGTGTTTTTCTTAATGGATTCATTTCGGAAGAAGTTTATGTTGAACAACCACCTGGATTTAAAAATGATCTTTTTTCAAATCACGTTTTCAAATTATCAAGGCTCTTTATGGATCGAAGCAAGCCCCTAGGGCTTGGTATAAGAGGCTTAGCTCTTTTCTTGTTCAAAATAATTTTTTAAAAGGTAAAGTCGATATCACATTATTTATTAAGCATTTTGAAATTGGTTTTCTCATTATTTAGATTTATGTTGATGATATTATTTTTAGTTCTACTAATGAATCCTCATGTAAATCTTTCGTCAAAAGTATGAGCCAAGAATTTGAAATAAATTTAATGACGAATTAATTTTTTTAGGACTATAAATTAAACAATTAAATGATGGTATTTTCATAAGTAAACTAAGTATACTTTAGATTTGTTAAAATGATTTAATATGGATAGTGCTAAAGCTATAAATATCACATCTATAAAATTGGATTTAGACGATGAAGGTGAAGGCTTTGATCAAAAAACTTATAGAAGAATGATAGGTAGTTTACTATATCTAACTATAATTAGACTAGATATTATGTTTAATATTACTCTATATGTAAGATTTCAATCCAATCATAAACAATCTCATTACAAAGTAGTTAAAAGAATATTTAAATACTTAAAAAGAGCTCCAAATATAGGATTATGGTATTGAAATCTAAAAATTTTGATTTAATTGCTTACGTTGATGTCGACTTTGGAGGATGTATGATAGATAGAAAAAGTACCTTCGGAACCTAGCAATTTCTAAGTCATGCACTAGTCTTTTGATCTTCTAAGAAGCAAAATACTATCGCATTATCCACAGTTGAAACTGAATATGTTACAGCAGATACATGTTGTGAACAAATAATATGGATGAAAAATAATTTACAAGGTTATGAACTTTATTTTAAAGATATTCCTATAAACACGAGCACAATATGCTTATCAAAAAATCATACTCAATATTCACGAACCAAATATATTAATATTAGGTATCATTTTATTAGATATCACATCAATAACCATGATATATCTTTAGAATTTATTAATATAAAATATCAATTAGCTGATATCCTTACAAAGTCATTGAATGAAAAAAAATTTGATTTTATTATGAGATAGACATGCATGTTGAATCTACCAAATGAATGAACTTTTTGCATATATCTTTTGATCATTATCTTGGTTTCCTAGTTTTCATGACTAGAGTTTTTTTCTTTTGAATCAAGATAATTTCTTAATGATTTCTCTTCAAGCTATTTACAAAAGGAGAGAATTGTCTAAATGATTTATATTTTTCATGACTTGATCTTTCATTTTTCATGTGATGAAAAAAATTTGCACCATTGAATCATTCCCTTCCCTTTCTTTTTGATAATGATAAAGGGGAGAAAAACTTACAAATTTCATATCGAAAAGAGAAGACAAAACTTGCATGTTGTAACACTTTTCTCCTTTTTGTTGATGACAAAGGGAGAGAAGATATGATGATTTAATCATACAAGTATGATATACTTTAAGGGGGAGAAATTAATTTCTTTATGTGATAAATATTTAGGAATATTCAAATATAGGTTGAGCATTTCTTTTTTCTGTTGGTGACAAAGGGGGAGAAATAATATAATTGATGATATAAGATAAGATGAATATTGTAATATTGTATGATTGATGCCAAATGATATGATCTATGAAATGAATGTTGTAATGTTTGAAATTTTGTTCTAAAATTTTATCATGTATATTATCATGAATGATTAAATTGTAAAAATTTTAAGATGGTCAAAATGCTATACTTGAATTCAAAGGTGATGGATTCATTTGAATTCAAGTTTGCTTTGTTTATGGCATATGGATAGGGGAGTTAAAGCTAACTCTATCATCAATTGGTTATCATCATTAAAAAGGGAGAGATTGTTAAATCTTAGATTTTGATGATGAAACCAATTGGTATGTTTGTAACCTATGTGTTGGTGATAAGTGATGCAAGATTAACTACAATTAAGAATGACAAAATAATTATAAAAGAATCTATCATTAGACTAGAGTTAAGGTTGGGAGCTCACCGAGAGTTGGTCGGGGTTTGGATGATGTGGTCGGGAGCTCGTCGAGAGTTCGCTAAAGGTCGGCCAAGGTTCTGACGATGTGATCTAGAGCTCGTCGAAAGTTTGCCAGAAGTTGGCCGAGGTTCAGACGAAGTTGTCGGGAGCTCGCCAAGTGTTCTCCAGAGGTTTGTCGGGAAGTTCGTCAGGAGTTCACCGATAGGTTATCGGGAGCTCATTGGAAGTTCGCCGAAAGGATGCTGGAGTTCATCGGGGGTTCACCGAAAGGATGCTGGGAGTTTGCCGAGAGATCAATTGATGACCGAACAACAAAGATTGTATGTTATAATTATTTACCTTAAGTGTCATAGTTAGCATCATAATGAGAGTTAGTTTTACTAACTCAATTAAGAGATCATTATGTCTTAATTAGGGCTGATTTCAACTTATTAGAAAGCTCATTTCAGTAACCCAAGGATAGTTAAGACATGGTCTTCAAAGACATAGTCTTTGAAACTATGTCAGGCAGTGATACCGCTTAGACATAGTCTCCAAGGGGTAGAGGCTATCAACACCTCAAAAATCTCCAAAAATTTGAATTTTGGCTCTACTTTTTAAGCTATTTGGGGCCTATAAATACTCCACTCATTCTTGCTTGAGAATACAAGAAAAGTAAGCAAAAACTTGTGAAAACGCTATTGTAATTTCATGAGAGTTTCCCTTCTTTTCTCTAAGTCTAGTTTCTGTTTAAGGGAGAACTGAGAGAATTATAAAGGTCATCTCCTGAACCTGTAAAATGAACATAAATTTTTCATAAGCACTAATTCACCCCCCTCTTAGTGCTGCTTTGTTCATAACAAAGAGAAGCAAAGAATTGCTAGCTTGTACATCTCAAAAAAGAAGCAAGAATTACTATTTTGCACATCTCAAGAGAAGCAAGATTTTGCTAACCTTCATGTTCTAAAGTGATGTAAACTTGCTAATTTACTAGCTTGCATGTTTCAACAACTTGCTAGTTACACTTTTTCTCCTTTTTGTTGATGATAAAGGGGGATAAATTATAATGATGATTTGAAATTTGAATAAAGTATAATATAATGTACTTTGATATTTTAAAAATTATGATAATTTGAAATTATGCATACAATACTCATGATTTTATGATGCATGCAATAATATTTAAACTATGATTCAAATTGTTTCAACTTGAATTCAAAGGTTATCACTCTTTTTTAATTTGAGTTTACGTTATTTAAATATATCATATTGACAGGGAGAATTTAGTTAAAATTCTATCATCAATTGGTTGTCATCATTAAAAAAAAATATGAAATCTTGAATTTTGATGATGAAATTAATAAATAAAATTATAATATAATAAGCGTTTGAGTGATGTAAGACTAACTTCGATCATGAAAAGACAAATTGATTAAAGTAGGAGAATCATATGTTGTGTCAGATTGGATCATGTCAGAAGATTGGATATCAGGCCGAAGGTTTGGTCGACGTGCCAGAAGATAGACCACGTGTCGTGAGTTCGAGCATCGGGCCAGAAGGATCGGGCATTGCGCCAAGAAGATTAGATGTTGTGGGTGGTCAACATGCCGTTAGATCGGGTAATACACTGAAGCAGAGGACAATGCTCCGAAGGGTTGACGAAGCATCAAATGAACTAATGACATACTTGACAATATAGGATTCATGCTTTGAAATAGTTTGTCTTGATCAAAATAGTTTATGTTGTAATTGAGTTGGTTTTAGGTGTAACCATGCCAACTCAATTAAGGGCCCATTGGGCCTTAATTGGGGCTGCTTTGGGCCCAATGGGTGACCTATTCGTGACCCAAAGATGGGTCAGACGGTGGCACCACTAGACTAGGCGGTGGAACCGCCTGTGAGCTTGCAGCACAATCTTCTAGGCTACCAAACGGTGGTACCGCCCAAACTGGGTGATGGTATCGCCTAGACACAGTCTCCCGGACTATGTTAGGTGGTGGTAGTACCACCAACATTCATTTCTACCAAGCGGTGGTACCGCCCAGTGCAGGCGGTGTTACCACTCGTACCCCGAGAAACCAAAAATTTAAATTTTAGCTCCATCTTTTTGTAGTCATTTGGGGCCTATAAATACTCTAGTCATTCTTGTTTGAGGAAACAAGAAAAGAGAATAAAAACTTGTATTTTGTAGTGCAAAAACCTTGTTAGAAAGTTGAGTTCTCTCCTTTAGAATCTTAGAGGTAGTTCTAAGAGAGAGCGTGAGGAATCCTTGTAAAATAGGATTAAAGGTTCTCTCTTAAGCCTGTGAAAAGAAGAAAAGGTTGTAAAGAGGGTAATTGATCTTCGCCCATTGAAAAAAAATTGACAGTGGCAGCTTGTAGCCTCGAGTGAAGAGGAATCAGAGTGACCATCGGTTACGTAGACCAAACCACTATAAACTCTCATTTCCTTTTATGCTCTTCATTACTATTGCTTTCTAATTTAACTTCTTCTAACACTTTTCAAGTCAAAGCACACTTTTGATATCGGTTTTCATCGAACAAAATATTCAAACAGAGGTTTTTACGAAAGCACTAATTCACCCCCACCCCTCCCCTCTCTTAGTATCGATATGGTCCTAACAGTTGGTATCAAAGTCAAGTTTCTCTCATTTAATTTAACATCCAAAAGAGATTAAATAGCTTTTGCAAGCAATCAAGAGGGTTATTCTATACTCGTCCTCATATATTCAATGAGACAGACTACACGTATTGGAAAACACGAATGAGAGTTTACCTACTTTCTATGGATTTTAATTTATGGAATACCAATGAACTTGGTTTTTAAGCACCCTCTAAAACAATGAATGAATAGAATGATCTAGAGAAAAAAAATTATTTTCTTTAAATGTGAAAATTATGAATGATTTATTTTGCGCTTTAGACAATTATGAATCTAATTATATTTCAACTTGTGAAACTACACATGATATTTGGTACACACTTGAAGTTATACATGAAGGCACAAATAGAGTTAAAGAATCTAAGATCAATCTTTTGATGCATAGTTTTAAACTCCTCACAAGTAATGATGATGAATTTAAACTCCTCACAAGAAAATTTAAAAAGTTCCTAAAATAAGAATCTAAGAATAGAAATAAACTTAAAAAGACACAGTAACTTGCTATGAATGCAATCGACCGAGGCACTTCAAAATTGAATATCCTCACTGAAGAAGAAGAAGCTGCCAGAGAAGAAGAAAACACTTAAGATAACTTGGGATGAATCGAGTGCATCCGAAGATAAGGAGCAACTAATGAAGATGTGGTAGCAAACTACACTCTAATGGCCCTCAATGATGAGGTAACTAACTCAAACGAATCTTCTTTACCTTATGTATTTTATGATTTGTTTGATACAAAAGGTTAGTAAGAAATATAAATTATTAAATAATAATAATAATAATTAAAAAGATTATGCTTCTCTCACTAATAAATTTGAAAAATTAAAAAATGAGCATGACTATAGCACTTAATGTGAAGAATTAAAGTCATTTAAAAAGAAAAATATATTATTACGACAAACTTATCTTTCTTGTAAACATGTCTATAATCAAAAGCTATAAGCAAAAACTTAATATCTTGATAATGGGTACTTAAGGCATATGATCAGAGATACAATATATTTCACAAAGCTCACTAGCCGAAATAATAATAATAATAAAGGAAAGATCATTTTTAAAGTTTGTCGTAATAATATTTTTTTAAGTGAATCTAACTTTTCACATTTAGTACAAGATGTTAACATATCATGCTTATTTTTTAATTTATCAAATTCATTAAAAAGAAATACATGATCTTTTTTAGTAATTTATATTTCTTACTAATTTTTTTAAGCTCATCAAACAAATCATGAAATACATTAAATAATTTATCATAAGAAAAAGATGTTTCAGGTGAGTCACATACCTCATCATTGAAGGCATCAATACATAGTTCCCAATGTAGTCTTTATTAATTTGCTTTTCATCTTTAGATGCACTTGATTCACCACACGTAGCATTAAATGCTTTCTTCTTTTGGGTTGGTAATTTATTCTTTAGTTGTGGACACTCATTTTTAAAGTGCCCAAGCTTCTTGTATTCATAACATATTATACTATCATTTTTGGGTTTATTTTCATTCTTATGAGTTGTGTTCCTTTTCATAAATTTTTTAAGTCTTCTAGTGAGGAGTGCAATGTCGTCATCATCATCACTTGAGCTTTCACTCGAAAAGTAGTCTTCTTTGATTCTAAGTACAGTATACTTCATGTTCTTTGAGAGGTTTTCCTCTTGTTCATCGTGTATTTTACAAGTCATTTCATAGGTCATTAAAGATCCTATGAGTTGTTGAAGAAGAAAAGTGTTCAAGTCTTTTACTTATTGGATAGTCATTACTTTTGGATCTCAACTTTTTAGAAGAGATCTTAAAATTTTATTTACCAATTCAAGATTAGTATAACATTTACCAAGAACTTTTAAACCATTAACAACATTTATAAAATGGGTAACTAATGGTTTCGTTTGGCTTCATTTTAAATAGTTCATAACTATGTATTAAAAAATTAATTTTATATTCTTTTACTCTACTCGTGCCTTCACGAGTAACTTCAAGTGTGTGTCAAATATCATATATAGTGTCACAAGTAGAAACATGATTAAACTCATTTTATCTAAAATATAAAAGAAATCATTCATAACTTTAACATTTAGATAAAATATTTTCTTTTCAAAATCATTCTATTCATTCATCGGTTTAGAAGATTTTGGAAACCAACTTCAACGATATTCCATATATCAAAATCTATAGAAAATAAGAAAATATACATTTATGTTTTCTAATATATGTAATCCATCCCAGTGAACATAGGAGGACGAGTGATGGAGTGGCCTTCTTGGTTGTTCAAAAAAACCATTAGATCTATCTTGGGTGTTATTCCAACCAAGAGAACTAAGTTCTAATATCAATTATTATTATCGTAATGACACTAGGGTGGGTGGGGGGGGGGGGGGGGTGGTGAATTAGTGTTGTAGCAAATTTAACCGATTTTAAAAGTTCAATCAATAAATATATATTAAAAATATAATTAACAAAAAGAGTGAGTAAGGGTTGCAATTAAGTAAATCAAAATGCAACAATAAATCAGGGCAAGAGAAATAATGTAAACTAATTTATAATGGTTCGGTTATCCGGACCTACGTCCACTCCCAATTCCTCTTCCCTTGAGACCACCGGCTTTCACTACTGATCTTCTTTAGAACAGGCGAAGATCAACTACCCTTGTTATAATTCTTCTCCTTTTAATAAGATCAAGAAAGAATCTCCACATTAACTCTTTTATAAGAGACCTCACACCTCCTATAACTGAGAATTATTTCTAAACTCAAGGAGGAGGAAGAGACTCAACCAATGCTCAAAGAGAGAGTTACAACCCTAACAAGCTTCACAACTGGTTTCTTACTCCAATCCAAGCCTTGGTGGGGTATTTATAGCCCAAATGGCTTCAAAATGGAGATAAAAAATTTAAGTCACCGAAAGTTTTGGGATTTGGATGATTCTATAGTTGTAATTTTAACACTGTAATTTCAGACTTTCTGATGGTGCTACCACCACAAAATTTTAATTTTGAGCAATACTACCATCGCCCTAGGTGGTACTAGCACCAGCTACATTGATAGGCACAAAACAATGACTGTCGGCTGTCTGGGCGGTACCCCCGCTTGGGCCTAGCGGTACCACTGCCCAAGCCTACTCAAGGCCACTGGTTTGGCCTCTTAACAAGCCCAACTCGGTCCTGGTTCAAGCCCAATGATTTTTCGATAAGTTTACATGGTTTTAGCCCAATACCAACATAATTTGACCCCAAAAGACCTCGATCAAGACAAATAATCCAACCACATTTTTGACACAATCACGTAGCTTTCTACATGTTGTCCAGCATTCAGTCATATCATCTACCCGACACTTCGTCCAAATCTCCACACATCATTCTTTCCTTTGGCATATTGCTCGATCTATCGATATGT
This sequence comes from Ensete ventricosum, assembly GCA_029747655.1. NCBI lineage: Eukaryota > Viridiplantae > Streptophyta > Magnoliopsida > Zingiberales > Musaceae > Ensete > Ensete ventricosum. The sequence continues at coordinate 20,093,504 of JAQQAF010000008.1, read as the reverse complement.
TAATATTCCCACAACATCCGATCTTTTGGCACAATACCCGATCCTTCTGGCACGATGCCCAAATTTATGACATGAAGTCCAATCTTGGACACGTCGACCAATCCTCTAGCTCGACGTCCAATTTCCGACATGATACTTATACGACCCAACATTTGATTCTCTTGCTTTGACAATTTGCCCCTTCAGGATTCAATAAAGGTGAGTCAACTCCCTCTACATATGGCTCTTGAGTCATCGCCTAGGGCAATCGAGGTTCCACAACACTCGATATAGAGCCTGACCCATTAAAATGCTTAAGGTGCATACATGGAGACAATTTGCACCATATTATGATATTAAAAATAGAAATCAAATAAAGAGAGGCATGGCCAACCAATCCTCATCCATCTTCCTCACTGCCTCAGAGGTAGACACAATCTCCCTTATGCGACGTACGTGATCCGCCTCTTAGTTTGATAGGAAAGGGGGAATCCTTATTCTCGACAGGCACTCATGATAACGTAGTGCTCCCTCTAACCTTTATTGTTCAAAGGGGCACCACCGACATTGAAATCTCCTCGTGTGGCCAAGTAATAGTCGCATTGTCCCTTGCACAATTGGAAGCAGAAGGAGACGAGGGTGTAGGTCCGGACGATGCTGGCACCTCGACACTCCCCAATAAACACAACAAGATAGCGCCATGAGTTGGGCGCCATCTAGGAAGGCGAAATCCTCCACCAATGGAGGCATGAAACAATGACCAAATGGAGTGGGAGGCAGAATCCCTTAGAATCAGGTTAAAGGGGCACTACCCAGGTTTGGGAACATGCAATTCAATCAGTCGAGATGCAATAGCAAGATTGCAAGCAACAAAAAAAAAGGTGCTCTCACCATCGAATCACAGTTGTGAGAGCTCTTCATGGACCTTAGGTCCCAAAGAGCCCTCGATTCTTAAGAGATTCATTCCCTTAAAAGGACGAATGGACTTGCTCCGCCCTTGGATTGCTCAAAGACAAAGCACAAGCTTTGGTAAACTAACAACTAGACACAAAGGAGCTAGTGTAAGAAAAGAAAGGACATCTCAACCTGGAATGAGAGAGTAGGCCTAACGAGGAGGGAAGAATGGAAACTTACCAACCCTTTCGAGGTGACGCAAATATGCTTTTTAGAAGGCCATACGGGAGCTCTCGAGATCTCGAAGAATTTAGAGGTTGGAAGCTTTAATGTAGAATGAGCCTGCTCCTTAGCATGTGAGGGGTTTAAAGAGGAGCAGCCGATCTCCCTCCTCCCATGATTGAGACAAGTGTCTCCTCTAGAACAGACCCGAAAAACTCCCAATAGTAGGAAATCTTAAAGCCCGCCATCATGGGAGACACCTCCAAAGAGCCCTTGATGGTGGGAATACCCAAAGCTCGCCATAAATGCAAAATGCTTCAAAAACCACAACAATAGAGTGAGCCCCAAAGCCCACTATAGCAGAATGGGTAGGGAAATCTGCCACATCAGAATGACTTGACTTGCTATGGCGAAGTGACTCGACCAACCACGATGGAGAGAAGGATGAACCTACCATGATGGAAGCCCGAGATCTACTATGGCGGAGACTGGAAGAAGACCCACTACAGTAGAAGCCTAAGATCTGCTGTGACTGAGAAAGGAAGAAGGCTTGCTGTGGAAGGTCGAGATTTGCTATGGCGGAGAAGAGAAGACCTACTACGGTAGAAGCTTGAGATCCACTACGATGAAGAAGGGAGGAAGGCCCACTACAGTGGAAGCCCAAGATCCATTATGATGGAGAGGGGAAGGTTCACTATGACGGAAGCCCGAGTTCTACTATCGCAAAGAAGGGAAGGCCCGCTATGATGAAAACTTGAGATCTACTATGGCAGAAAAGGGAGGAAGGTTCGCTATAGCAGAAGCTTGAGATCTGCTATAGGTCGAAACCCAATATCTACTATGACGGAGAAGAGAAGCCCTGTAGGCAAATGTGCCTGAGATGTGTGAATCAGAAATTCAACCCGTGCCAACATATCCACCATAGCGAAGATATCCGACCAAATGTGCTTAAGGCATGTGAGTTGAAAATTTTGACCCATGCTAAGATATCTGTCATGGTAGAGATATCAAGCTAAATGTGCCTGAGGCATGTGAGTCAAGAAATCCGAGTCAAAAAATTTGAACTACAACAAGATATTTGCTATAACAAAAGCATCAGGCCAAATGTGCCTAAGACGTATGAGTTAGGAAATCAAACCCATGCCAAGACATCCACTATGATAGAAGCATCGAGCCAAGTGTGTCCGAGGTGTGCAAATCGAAAAACTTGACCCATGCTAGGATATCTACTATAGTGGAGGCATCAGACCAAATGTAACTGATGTGTGTAAGTCAGAAAATTCGACCTATACCAGAATATCTACTACGACAAAGATATCTGGCCAAATGTCGAGCGTGTGAGTTAGGAAATCCAACCCTAGCCAAGACATTTCTCATGGTGGAGATATTAGGCCAAATGTGCCCGAGGCCTACGAGTCAAGAAATTCGACTAGCGCTAGGACATCCGCTACGACGAAGACTTCAGGTCAAATATGCCCCAAGTGTGTGAGTCAAAAAATTCAACCTATGCTAAGACATCCACAACAATGGGAACATTAAGAAAACTCCACCTGTGCTCCAATGTCGAAGAGACTGAAAGACATGCCTCAAATCCTTTAGCAAGGATCTAAAGCATGCCTTCAAGAGGGGACAACATAATAGGGAATATTTTGGTGACTAAACTAGCCTAACAATTGGCCCCCACTAAGATGTCGATGTAGAGGGTAAATTGGGAAATCTCATTAGAAGGATCACTTATGCAGCAAAAAAAACAAAGCAAAAAAGGTTTCCCACATTGGTCAAATCATCATGCGATGATTGGTGCACAAAAACCTGTAAAATAAAAAAAACTACGCATTGTGTATTAGATGCTTTACCTAAGGAGATCGTATATCCTTGAAAATCCAGATCTATAGGCATAGATGAAAGAGATCAAACATTATCTTCTCTAGCAGTATCCATATAGTGGAAGAAGCAAGAATGCTCGTCCCTTGCAGCGTAAAAACCCGTAGCTTTTGCGCACCACCTTGCAACAAACGTGGAAGAAGAACTCCTTTCTTCTTCGATGTCCTCATGCACTACGGAGAGGGGTGGTTAGCTGAGAAAAGAAGGGGGGAGGAGAATATGAGGGGGCAGCTAAAGGTGCAGCCTATCCATTTTCTTTGTCGCCCCTACCTCCTATTTATATAGAGCCTCTTTAAACCCTAATGGATCTTACCTTAGTGGTGATGAATCTCTATCCAATTACCCTTACCTCTTGAATAATTGGATCTTTATCCAATAATCTCAATTCACCTCTAATTGGGCTCCGTGTAAGTATTGGTTACAGGTGCCCTGCAAGCCAATCACGTGAGTGATGGCACGTGTGACATGCTACGTAATTTTTTTGCTTAAGATTATTACTGGCATATTCTCACATTATATTATCTCTTTCATATATATATTGTGATATTCTTGGTTCTGTGTAATGGGAATCGGATCATGATGAGATCATGATAATAAGATCGATTCACCTTTAAACACAGATCCTAAATAATCCCGGTCATAGTTTACTCGAGAGGGACATCGAGATAATCGGACAGATCGGTGTACTATATACCCATCCATATGATGAAGGTGACTGGTTTTATAGCCACTTGTGTGAAGACACTAAGGATATAGTACCGGTGCTCATTAGAGAATGAGTTCACTGATTGATTCGTTTATGAAATATTGTATGGTTAAAGATACTTGATGTCATACAGCGATTTCATAGTCCCAGTTGTGTCTCTGATCCTTTGACTTGAAACACCAAGGATGTCTTGTATGAGTACTCCTTTCTTTGATGCCAGACTTACAAGTTTGGAAAGTTTCAGATATGGTACAATTGGTTATCGGGATTGGTAGCTAATCTTACAAAGATAATTGAGTGTTAATAGAGGATTATCCACTCTCGATATCATGAGAGGAATATCTCATATGTGATTACTCAAACAAATCCCTGGCTAGGGTTATTCGGATTGAGAGATAAATAGTTCTCCGGTAGAATCTGATTAGAGCAAGACAAACTGATTTCGTATGTGACCTGATAGGACTATGTCTAATATTTTATATTAGTTAGATGAGGGATTATAGATACACGGTAACTGTAGATAGACATGTCCGATGGATTCGATCCCCCTTGTACCATTTGGGGACTATGGCGTAGTGGCCTAGTACGTCTATAATTGATGAGTCGAGTAAATTATTATGGAGATAATAATTCAATATATCAGAAGGAGTTTTGATGGGAGCGACTCACGACCAGCTCGGTATCGGGCCTAGAGGGTCACACACGTATGGTGGATGCTTCAGCGAATAGAGGATTGGATGAAGATCCAATTATCCCATATTCTCATTAGATGAGACCCTATGCTGATGGGCTCCTTGATTGAGGCCCAACTAGAAGCCTAAGTAGATTATTGGATAGAGATCCAATAATGCAAGGTTAGTGGGTAATTGGATGAAGATCCAATACCTATTAAGGCAGGAGCCCTAGGGTTTTTTATGACTCTCTATAAATAGGAGGGGAGACTCATGGTTGATAGGCTGTAGATTTAGCCACCACCTCCTATTCTCCTCCCTCCCTCTACGCAAGAGTTGCGAGATCAGATTGGAGGAGTTTTGCTGCAGAGATTCATCGCATCGATACCGCTAAAGAGGATGACGCTTGACCTCCTTCATCCTCTCCATCCGGATCTGGAAATACAAGGATATACGATCTCCCTAGGTAAAATCAATCTCTCACGTATCGTGATTTTTTGGTTTTTATATTTTTCTCGCGATCTCAATCTTTTGCATGATGATTTGATCTACATGGGAAACTAGTTTTTTGTCTTGATTTCCGCTGCGCATGTGATGCTCTCAACAGTAAGGAATCTATTAATGCATAGTCTCATCAATAAAATAAGGTCTTATTGGATAACTCATATCAAATCATTTACTTGTCGCAACATCCACCATATGTGTGTAACCCTCTAGGCTCAATACCGAGCTAACCGTGAGTTGAACATGTTAGAACTCCTTCTAACTTAGTGAATTATTATCCTATAACAATTCACTCAACTCATTGACTATGGACATATTAGACCACTATGCCATAGTCCCTAAAATAATACAAGGGGATCTAATCCATTGGGCATGTCTGTCCATAATTATCATGTATCTATAGTCTCTCATACATCTAATACCTCAGAGACCATATATCGGGCATAGTACTATCAGGCCTCATATGGAATCCATCTGAGTCTCACTATAATCGGATTCTTCCGGAGAACTTCTCTCTCAATCCAAATAACCCTAGCCATGGATTTGCTTGAGATAGAATACACGAGATATTCTTTTTAAGATACTGAGAGTGGACGATCCTCTATTAACACTCAATTATCTTCGTAAGGTTAATTACTAATCCCAATAATCGATTGTGTCAGATTTGGAACATCTAGACTTGCAAGTTCAACATCAAAGAAATGAGTACTAAAATAAGGCATCTTTGTGTCTTAAGTCTAAAGATCAGACACACAACTGGAACTAAGAAATCACTATTAATGTCATGTATCATTAACCATCCAATATTTGTTGAATTTCAAATTTTGATGATGAAATCAATTGATGAGTTATTAATCTAACAGGATTGTTAGAATTGATTGATGTAGGATTAATTACGACAGAATGATTATTACAATCAGGATTTGTCAAGGTCAAGTCCATGCATCGAGCCGATGCGGTTAGGAACTCGCTAGGAGTGCATCGGGAACTCGCCGAGGGTATCGGGAGTTTACCAGGATGGCGCAAGGGAGTTCACTAGAAGAAGACTAAGACTTCCCGGAAGATTATCGGGGGTAGCCGAAAAGCTTACCGGGAGTTAGGATGGTCTTGTAATGGATGTTTGGCAATTATGATTGTATCTAATTAAGTCACAATTAGCATCATGCAGGGCTAACTATGACAGAAGCAATGAAGTTACAACCGGATGATGGGCCAAGATCAAGCTTGAGTATCGGGCCGGGGTTCAGACGATGTAGTGAGATCTCGCCGGAGTTCGCTAGGAGATTCGCCGAAGGGATCGGGAAGCTCGTTGGGAACATGTCGGGAGATTACTGGAAGAAGACCATAGGACTCGCTGCAAGAATGTCGAAGGCTGCCGGATTGGCGGGAGTTAGGTCTTGGTTTAGCTTGTTGGTCATTAAGTGTTGTAATCATTGAGTCGTAGTTAGGAATTGAGTCTTAATTGAGTTGGATTTAGATGAAATCCAAATCAACTCAATAAGGCAACTGGGTCCACTATAGGGTTTGGTTGAGCTCAGGTTGAGTTCAATTAATTGACCAAGGGAATGGTTAATTGATGGTTCAAGTTGAAATTCGAAAAGTGGAGGGAACTATTACGAAAATTCTGGCGGGTAAATCGCCAGTGAGCGGTGGGTGTACCATCGCCGCCCAGGCTTTCGGGTGGCTGACCCGCTCAGACTGGGTGGTTGACCCTCCTAGGATCGACGGGTAAACCGCCCATACCCTGGTGTTCGAATGACTGAGGAATCGCTCGTACCTGGTTTTTTCGAGTATGTTTGATTTTTTGCTCCAAAAATCTAAAGCCACTTGGGGCCTATAAATACCCTATGTTTTCTTGCATTCTATACATTCTGAGAAAATATTGTGTGAGAATTGTAAGAAAAAGAAAAAAGGTAACAGAGTGATTAAAGAGTGTAATATTGTCTACCTTGTAAGCAAAGTGTAAGGGTTTGGTCTTCACCCAAAGAAGATCGGTAGTGGACACCGATGTGCCTCAAGAAGGTGGACTCGGAAGTGGACGGAGGCCGTTGGCACCGAACCACTATAAAAATTATGAGTGTTTCCTTACTTTCATTGTTTACATATTTTTGTATTGACGCTTCCGATTTAACTTAACTCTTTGAAAGCAAAGTTTTCATGCTAAGTTCTTTCCTTCAAACGTTGCTTATCTTTCTGGTTTGCTTATTAACTTAGCAACTTTCTTTTAATCACTTACTCGTTGCACTAAGAACGAAGAGCTTCAGATTTCCTATCTTGGTTTAAAATAAAAGTTTTCATCTAAACTGAAAATTTACCTTGCACTAATTCATCCCTCCCCCCTTTTACTGCCAATTGATCCTAATAATATTCAGTAAGAGGATCAATCGATGAAATCATTCTCCAATGAGCATTTGTACTATACCTTTAGTGTCCCCACACGAGCAGCTATGAGACAAACTACCTCTATTATATGGATGGACATACAACACAATTGTCTGTCCGGTTATCTCGATGTCTCTCTCGAGTAACCTATGACCGGATTATTTGAGATCTGTGTTTAAAGGTAAATTGGTCTTATCATCGTGATTTCAGTATGACCCGATTTTCATTGAACAAATCCAACGACATCACAATATATATATAGTAGATAATATATATAATGTGAGAAAATATCAATAATAATAATTATGTAAAAAGATTGTGCAGCGTGTCACACGTGTCATCACGCAGGTGATTGACTTGTATGACATTTGTAACCAAAAGTAAGGGTTATGTCACCTCCCCACTCCATAGCAACGTGGGGGAGGTAACAACCTATCGGCCCATGTGGATAACAATAGTCCATAAAAGATTGTTCGGATCTATCCTTTAGATTAAAACCAAGCCATGCCATCTCTCTGCCAATGACATCCACGCGACAACATACAGGACACATAAGTGCATCCATGGTTGCATACAATGTCGTATGTGCTATAAATGCTAAAATGTGCTCAGATGAGTCAAAACTCCCATCAAAGGAGTTGATCTCTAAATTCAGATATAACCTGATCACGTAGTGCACCTTTAATCCTTTCGGTGGTTTAGGCTCCTAATTGGGAATGTGGTGCGGTAACTGCCCGTCAAAGAGAGCTTCTTATAACACTAGTTGGGACTTTGTCGAAATGTGGGGTACCGACTTCAGGGGAGGTACGAGAGGAGTAACCAAAGGGGCTCCCCCTGTTGGGCGACTTGGGTAAGCTAGAACAGGAATGAGATAACAGTTTGCACAATTCCTACGTGGGCATTAACTTATTGCGATAGGTTAGTAAAGACTTCAGTAACGCAAAAGTTTGCCTATTGTTGAATAATTACCTACAAACTAAAATTTTAATAAAAAAAAAGTATATCTGAAAAATAAGGGATTCCATATATGTCCCTCCAAGGAGCATGATTGATAAAGTCTATTCAACTTAAGAGGTGAATTTGGATTATTCAAATAGTAATGAATAATCAATAAAAAAGAATTCTCTTCTCTATGATTCACTTGAGGGCTTTTATAATATGTTAGAATGATGGTTTGAATGATTATGTGAGTTACCCACTATATCATTGACCCTTGGTATCACGAGTAGAATAATTAGAATTGTAATTATGAGGTAATGGTGCAAGTTGCCTTTGCTGAAGGAACTATTCTATTCCCGTAGAGTAAGCATCCATATCAATCTTGCATTGCACTCCTCGTGGATATAGATTTGTTTGATGTGTCAATTAAATGTGATATGTCACATATGTATCATACTCTCCGGATCATATAATAAAATAATAATAATCACACTATTGTAGATGAATTCGTTGTTAAAAAAAAATTATGGGTTGTTAATTTAAGATATCAAAATTTAAGTTGAAAAGGGCTTTGTTAAATTTATTTTTTATTTATATTATAGATATAAATATTTTAATTATTTATATTTATATTTAAATTTAAAAATTAGTGGTTGATTATTTATATGTTCTTATATCCATAAAGGGCGTTTAAAAGAATGGATCAATTCAAGAAGCAAAATGAATATTAAATGGTAATATTATATTTATCTATAATAATTATTATGCCCAATTTAAAAAAAAATAAAACGAAGGAAAATTTTGTATTTAAAAGATTGGTTCAAATGTAACACCTGAATGATTAATATGTGCACAAAAAAGTTTCCTATATCTCCTTTGTTTCAGTATTATATATATATATATATATATATATATATATATATATATAGGTAAACAGTAATTTCATACAAATAAGATCTTTAAATACATTACGATTTTGAAAGAAAAATATACCTTATTTTTTCTGTGTAAATGCATCATATTATTTACAACAAAAATATATACATTAAATATAGTTATAATATATAATGTAATTCCTCAAAAAACCCTATACTTTTTAGGTTTTTCCTATCAAGTTTTCTATTTTAATATTATATGAAATTACCCTCATTGACAAAAATTAACGATGTGTTTTCAATTGAGACACAACTGATTTGGACCAATTGTTCAGTAAAATCGATCTAATGCTAATCCAAAACATAACTAGTTATAATTTCATTGATTACTAAGTCAAAATACATTATCTCTATTCAGCGATACTATAATCAAATCCGTCAATACCAATCAATCAAGTGATGAATCATTTCGAATTGATTAGCCTTGAACGAAACAATTAACATTAGGAGATGCCAATTACCATAGATGTGAGTACCGAAGAAGATCTGTTTTCAATGGAGAAGAATAAATAAGAGTCCGGATGAATATGACAAGTAGTTTTCATAACCTTGAGGACCGTTATAGTACTCAGTTTATATTATTATATATAATCTATTTATTAATAATAAATATATAATTATAATTATTTTTATATTTCTTTTTATTCTAAATTTTTTATATTATTAATTAATTTTGATAATAATTTTATATTTTAAAAATAGATTAATTAAAAGAATATAAAAAACTCGTGCGGTTTTTTTTTTATCTTTCACTTGTCGAGAAATGAGAGGAGATGAGACGAGTACGGATATTTTATTTTTGGAGGAAGTCATGCAAATTTTTGTGAGAGTTTTTCGAAAATCGTGTGTATATATATATATATATATATATATATGTATGTATGTATGTATGTATGTATAAAATTTTGAATTAGTTTCGGTTCGATGGGAAGATCCTTACTTACGCCACGTGGGGCATGAGCGATCGCAGAAAAGGTAGTCCATTTCCTACGAACTTGCTTGAAGCCCTAATCCCGTCTCGAGCGCGCGAGGGAGGGAGGAAGATTACGAGGATCCTTTATTGGCGTCTTCCTTTGTTTCTCGATTGATCGAGCCTAGGGATCCATGGAGTTGCCGCAGAACGATTTCGATCGGATCGTCTTCTTCGAGCACGCGCGCAAGGCCGCGGAGGTCGTTTACGCCAAGAACCCCCTCGATGCCGATGTGAGCTCCAACATTTCGATTCCGTTACCTCGTAGTCGGTAGGGTTCTTTGGTTGCCTCCTCGACGGTTGGAACGTATTCCCTTAATGGATTCGACCACTTTATTTGTTTTCTCGACCTCCTTTGTGCTTCCGTTCTTTGGGCTTGTAGTGTTCATCGTGGAACAGTTTGGTAATGTGATCATGTTACTGTTTCCTTAGAATCTCACGAGATGGGGCGGAGCACTTCTTGAGCTATCCTCGTTTCAGAGTGGTAGCGACTCCATAAAGATGGTTGGAGGTTCGTATCAATGAACATAGGGCAACCTCAAGAAGAAAATAGTTTCTGCGAATGCAAGTTTGAATGTGGTGCATGTGATCCCTTTACCGATTTCTCAAGCAGATGCTGTATCGAAACTGGAAGAAGCCTTGGAGGTGAATCCAAGCAAGCATGATACTCTTTGGTGCTTGGGAAACGCCCATACATCTCATGCTTTCTACACACCGGATCACCAGGCTGCTAAGGTTGATTTTGACAAGGCAGCTCAGTGCTTCCGGCAGGCTGTGGAGTTGGTAACTTTCTTGCACATTCTATAATGACATCCAGTTCATCATTCTCTTGGAGTCTTTGTTGTTGCTTTCGTGAGTTGAGACTACATTGTTTTATAGGATCCTGGGAATGAGCTGTATCTTAAGTCACTGGAGTTATCAAACAAGGTATATTTTATGATCAATTCTGTGTACTAGGATTTCAGTGTGTCATGTACTATAGTGTGTCAATTTGTCCACAGAACCATTTGGTATTTAAGCTGATGGTCACAAATATTCTGAACGTCTTAAAAATGTATGGATGTAAATCCTCCATGATTATAGTTATGATGTCTTGATGGAGATAGACACTGGACATGATTTCATACCATGTTTCTTTTGGTATGTTTTTATTTAAGATTATTTTAGTCTGAGCTGACTTATGATTATCTTCAGAAATTATTTGTTCTTGCTTATATTAACAAGTCTAGCAAGCTCAATACTAAAGAAGCTGCTTTTTAATTGTGCTTCTGAGCCCTTTTTATCCACCTTAATCACAATGTGAATAATTTAAAATATAGTACCTCATTTATGAAATTTGAGGAAATCTAATTGCTGTTTGCTAGAGCCTGTGATATTGCCCATCAAGAATCAACATGCTTGCCTAAACTGGGATAAAGTACCTATTATCTCATGCACACAATCAAACATCGAATGGAAGATGGTAAAGTTAGTCTGAAGTGTTAAGTGGTGGTGATCTTTATAGGAACTTGCTTGGAGATCATAGGGAAGCATGCGAAGGTGAACATCATACTTAATTGTGTTGGTTCATTGCATATTGTAAATTTCTGGTTTTGTTTTATTGGGAACAAGAACTAAATATAGATTTGCAACTAACTATGAAGAATTTTAATGATTGTTAGCACGAGGAATTAGCATGACGAAGTACCATCATCTTTTGTCGATTAGTATCATCTGATGACATTTATTTGTTAAAATAATATGAACATCTCCTTTAGGCACCTGAATTGCATCTAGAACTCCAAAAGCAGATGGCAAGTCAGCAAGCTTCACAGGGAGCAACCACTGCTTCAACTATGAAGGTAATATTATGCTCTTTCTGAAGAAACCAGTCTGTCTTGTAAATTTATCATGTATGCAACAGTATATGCTGTATGTTGCTGAATTTTCTCTGCTTTTTTGCAAAACTTTTGATGGTTATCAGTCTGTTTTTGCCTCTCTGTCACATGATTTACTTTGATGCTTTAACATTTTGATTTTCATGTGGCCTAGTGAGGTAGACAAAATAAGTTGACAAGATTTAGTCTTGATACCAAAGTGCTGAAATATATATATATTTTTTGTTTTGAGAATGTGGTCCTGGTGTATGTTAAACTCCTCAATTAGTTATTTTCCTGGATGTGTTGAATTCTCATAATTGATTTATCTTGCCTTTAAATTTGTATGTTTAGGAGTTCATCTTTGCTGGTGAAGTATCTTAGTTGCGGAGATTTTTATATGCTACAGTTAACCTATTGACATGTCCTTGTCTCCTGTTAGCTACTTGACAGAACCGTAACTGTAACGGCTGTTTCTTAGGAATTTTTATTGCATTTTTTTTTTTTTTTTATATTGGTTTAAGTCATTACAATTTGTTTAGCAGATGATGAAAGACAGTTAAATAAAAGATTGAAAATAAAATTTCCTTTATAAATACTGAATTGAGTGTTCTATATTGATTGAGCACCATAAAATCCGATCATTCTTCTCATGATTTATGTGCCAGCAAATTTGCAGTCATATTGCCAGTGAAATATGCCTTTTCTGGATTATTTGTAGCCACTAAGAATATACTGTTAGAAGGTTATATAATCTGGATTAGGATGATCAGGGGTGGTGGCAAACTGGAAGATGTAGCATTGACCGCTCATATTATTCTCTTTTTCAATAGCGTTTTCCTGATTACTCTTGAAGTGTTTTATGCATATTAATCTCTCACATCTTTTTTGTCAGCTTCTAAGTTGATGAATACTTTTTGACCCTCGAACTTCTCTCATTCTGTATTTTAGTGCCTCTGGTTATTATAAGTTTATAACAACATACTAAGTGATATTCATGGAGTATTCCATAGTTGCTGTTAACTTATTAGTGGAACAATATTTAAAAAAAAAACAACCTTAAAACCCCCATCTGTTTGATAATTCTTATTTTTAGAACTCTTATAACACTTGTTTATTCAAATTGAATTGAAAATAGTTGTTGACTTGTTAGATGATCACCATATGTACAGTGTTTAATTTTAGAAAACACCATCATAGAGCCCAATGACAACAAGATAGCTCGTCTTATCATTATCCATGTTAGTAGTCTTCTCATGCTTATTCATAACTCAAGTCTTCACATCCTCTCTAATTTTATTTTGTAGAATGAATCCAGAAATTATGTGCTTGTTTTGGACTAAAATGGTTTTTTCTGATGTCTATTTGGCTAAACTATATCTGGATCAAGGAAAGTAGAAAGATTGATATGCCCAAAGGAGAATTTTTTTGTGGGCCGATCATGAAAATAATAGGTGTTCAGAGACTTGTACCAAATATAGGACATGTAACCTTTGAACTGTTGGCAGATGAATTGAAATTTATGAAACATTGTTCTTGAATTAGCCATGATACTGTTCATCTTGATGGACTGCATGGTTAGATAGCAGATCCCCATGTATCCATTGTCTCCTTCAGGCATCATGAAGATACTTAGTTCGTCTTTTAATGATGTGCAAATTTAGTTGCCAATGGGCTTGATTTAGTACTATCAAACCAAAGTAAGGAAATTAACTTGTATTTTTAAAATGTTTCAAAATAGAAAGAATAAAAATGGTCCTATACACCTATTACACCTGAGGTCGACAGTTTGGATGCAAGTTTTGAGCCGCCTGTAACTTAAGAAGCTCCAGCTATAGTGATCAACATATTTGGTGTTTGGAGTTTGATTTTACTTTAGGTTGAAGTAGCTTGCCTTTGATAAATCCTCAACCTGGTCTGCTAGTAGGTTAATTAACAAGAAAGGATTTAAATGTTGATCTGGTAATCGGTTGGATCCATATGGTACTTTTATACTGAGTGGTATTCTGGCATGGATGCTCTATTTTACTTAAAAAAATAACTAGAACTTGAATACTGATGAGAACCATTTGGTATTACTTGAAATGTTGATTAGGTACTGATCTTTTGGTTGAACCAATAAATATCATTCAGTACATACTGGTCTATGCGTATTTGAAATCCCACTGAAAAGTTCATAGGAATCTGTTTCTTAGCAAACTCTGTCAACATTATGATTTTTGGTGATCCATCCTTAATCATTAAATGCATTGTGTGTATTTGAAATCTCACTGACAAATTCATAGGAATATGTTTCCTAGCAAACTCTGTCAACATTGTGATTTTTGGTGATCCATCTTTAATCGTTAGATGCTTTGGAGATTGTGCAAGGTATTACAGGTCAGTGATTTTTTTTCTTTTAATTTCAGTCTCCCAAGAAGAAAAATGACAGCGACCTAAAGTATGATGTGCTTGGCTGGGTAATCCTTGCGATTGGTATTGTTGTGTGGGTCGGGATGGCCAAATCTAATGTTCCTCCCCCTCCACCAAGGTAAGGTCATCAGTTTCCTTATCCGCAGGTGGAATGTTTCACTTTTAGAACCCTATGCATGAAGTTTGCAAGAAAGCAATGATCTCTCAAGGTGGAAGTATGAAGATGGGTGTAGTTCTCTAAAGTGTTGTTTCATGGCTATCCTTTCAGAGGCTATTTGGATGATTTGCTTCAGGATTCATATTTCTTTCTGTCTTTCCTTCTTAAAGTTGGTATCCTGTTTTATTTTCAGCAAAAAGAGGCTTGTGTTTGCAATAAACCCAAAATTTTGTTATAAATTTTAATAACGCTTCTGGAGGCTTCACAATACTGACCATAAAACTCACTAGTCATAGTTGTTCATGTTGTTTTATTATCCTCTGTTAATTACGCTTAATTCATGTACTTTTGATTGCAAAACACTGTTTGTTTGTTTGTTTGTGCTGTGCAGACAAAGGATGTCAGAAACGTCGTAGATCCAGGTACATAATCATTGCTTGCTTGTGGTGGTAGCCTTTATTATTGTGTTAGTGTTAAATCTCTGTGGCGCATCCAAAAGGACTCCCATATGGAGGTGAAACATTGGGGAAGTCCTTCCTTCAAAAGACTTTGAGATATTTGTCATGATTAAAAATTATGTTTAGTGATGTCAAGTATTCGACATCTCTTTTGAATTATTGAATGATTCCATACAACAATATACCATATAATTTGGTTTAGACTTTAAGCATCACTTTGCTGATCAGAGAAAGCAAACAGTAGTTACAAGAATCAAATAAAAATTACAAAACCAAATGAAAGACTGTACATTAGATTGTTTTTTTTGTTGATGCTCAAAGTATAATTCAATAGGTCGTGTCTAGTTTTTGTTTCGAGCTTTAAGATGGCGTGACAGCATCTCGTAAGTTCAACGATAGTTATCAGACAAATCAACATGAGTTCAATTCTCTATTTAATGGTTGATATGAGCAAGGTAGCTAGTTGTCATATTGATTGCTCATGTTATATTGGAGGAGAACAAGGAGTTGGTTGATGAGAATATATTGGTATAATTAAGAGTCGAAAGAGTATATATATTTTTTATTAACATTTAAAGTAATTTAATGGTATCTGACATGAGATGTCAACACTTTAGCACTGTGCAATCGACATCCCTGTAGTCGACATCTCAACATTGTGCAACCAACACGATACACCTCGAATCCACATGGACGACGGACAATGTATGTCCGACATCGCAAAGCCAAATAGGGAGATAGCTCGATGTCACGTGACCTAACCAGTTGAGCCGTTATCACATTATTGAACTCTGAATGGCACGATTGTTGTAATCAAGGCCAATAGGACCACACAATTATTTCTCATAAATAAGAAATGGCATCCGATCTTTTTATAAAAAAGTTCTTCTGCTTTTAATGATATCCAAGAATTACAGGAGAATTAAAAAAAATTACAATTTTATATAAAATGGTTGTATGTCATTTATCAATATCCGAATGTTGTACCCATCTTTGAAATCATTGCAGTCGATAGAGCTTGTTGTTCTACTATTTTTTTTTTTTTTATAAAGGAAAAGAAGAGGAGATATAGAGATAAGCAGTTATAGGCACGAATATGAACCACGGTATCTCATATTTTTAAATTTTAGTTATATATAATCTCTCAAAATTATGATGTCTGAATAAATAAAAAGATAGATCCGACCCAACCAATAAAAGCTTACTGGGTTGCTCCGCTTATAGCAGGAGATTGGTACTGAACTAGCTTTAGAGCGTCTTAATATGGGTTAGATAGATTGATGCAGTAGCAGTGATTAAGGTTTGACTTTTATGCAGTGTTAGATTGAGGGACTCTGTCGTACCAATCAATGCCCCATCTTTTGCGGCTTCGGCGAAGTTTAAAGCAACCAATTAAGGTGCATCCGACCCGAATATGCCACTTTTGGGATACGGGTTGACCACGCGGCTGGAGAATTCGTCCGACAAAAATGCCGTTGGTTCCACTTCGTACTCGGGCCGCAATTGAGTCGGGTCGACCTCGCGGGCCCAAGTGAGTCGGGTCCGAACCGTAAAGCATGGAGAGAGTTGTGGGGATCGCCGTGTCCTCAAACGAATACCGTTGGCTGCAGAGCCGCGACGTGAACTCGCCTGGCTAGGGCTTATTTACTAGGACACGACGCAGCCCCTCGATCGACATCACAGACCATTCGCGGCCTGTCTCGAGTTACTCTCCGCCAGGGGGGAGACGCTCACCCCAACCCCCACCTTCGGAAACAGCTGGGTATTCCATTCCCATGGGAACCGGCGGAATCTCTGATAATAATAAAGAGGAGGAATCACCAACGACCTCCCCAGCCTTTGATTCTGTCGGAAGGCGACGCGAGTCATTCGCCTGACCTCGTCACCCTCGGCTTGGTCTGGGGGATAAGAGTTTCGGGATCGGCGCCTCGGCGGAGGCGGTGTAGGATGGCGCCGCGGAGAGGGAGGGTGCGCTTCTCCAAGCGACGGAGCGGGCTCTTCAACAAGGCCTTCGAGCTCGCCGTGCTCTGCGATGCCGAGGTCGTCCTCCTCGTCTTCTCCCCCGGGGGAAAGCTCTACGAGTTCTCCAGCGTCTCCAGGTACGCCGCCCTCCCCCTGCCCCCGTTCCCATCCACCGCCTCCACCATCACTCGGTCGGGTCCCGCTGTCGGGAACCCTAGGTTGTTCGATCCGTCCGTTTCGTGGTAGGCCTTCGGTCACCTCCTCTCTCGTTCTTGACGCGGCGGTGGCATAGAAAAGGATCCCCGATGCGGGAACGGGAGAGGGGATCTTAGTGTGTTATGGCTTCCCCTTTCACTTTTCCGGGCCATTGATGGCTTCGATTTGGTTCTGTTCGAGGCTGGACGATGCGGCATGCATTCATTGCCACTTGCCTGAACATTGCGTGCGGGTATAGTGAATGTCTTGTCGTGTGTTCTGACATGCCTATCATTTCAATTACATGTATATCCCTTCAAAGTTGCAGTTTCATGCATCTTTATCGTATCTTTTATCTAGAAACAAATAGTTCGTCTTATCTTTCATGATATTTTCTATTATCTAAAATTATCATTTTTCATGACTGCATCATTATAGTCACGTTAGGATAATAACTGTGTCAGGTTCTAATCAATTGACTCGAATCTTTGGATTGAATTTTATTGATCAATTCAGACCTGTCATTAGGTCGACCATGATAAAATTTGAGTTTGTTATAATAAATCAGTCCAAATCTTAGTAGGTTTAGAATTCTATTGAACTGAAGTCAAGTTAGGAGTCGGAGTTAGATTCAAGTCAGAGTCAACTGAGTCATGTTGGTCGGGTCACTCGGCGGGAGCATCACATGCGCAGTGAAAATCAAAACAAAAAATCGATTTCCCACGTAGATCAAATGTTGTGCAAAAGATTGAGATCGCGAGAAAAACGTAAAAAACGAAAAACTACGATACGCGAGAGATTAATTTTACATAGGGAGATCGCATATCCCTATATTTTCAGATCCAGATGGAAGGATAAAGAAGGTCAAGCGTCCTCCTCTCTAGTGGTATCCACATGATGGATCTCTATAGCAAAACTCCTCCAATCTGATCTCGCAACTCTTGCGCAGAGGGAGAGAGGAGAATAAGAGGCGATGGCTAAAGCTGTAGCTTATCAACCATGAGTCTCCTCTTCTATTTATAGAGGGCCATCAAAAATCATAGGGCTCATGTCTTAGTGGGTATTGGATCTCTATCCAATTACCTACTAACCTTGTATTATTGGATCTCTATCCAATATCTCCTTAGGTCTCTAATTGGGTCTCAACCAAGGAACCCATCTGCATAAGGTCTCATCTAATGAGAATAGGGGCTAATTGGATTTTCATCCAATCCTCTATTCACTGAAGCATCCATCATATGTGTGTAACCCTCTAGGCCCGATACCGAGCTAGCCATGAGTCACTCCCATCAGAACTCCTTATGATATAATGAATTATTATCTACATAATAATTCACTCGACTTATCGATTATGGACGTACTAGGCTACTACACCATGTCCCCAGACGGTACAGGGGGGATCGAATCCATCGGACCTATATGTCCACAGTTACTGTGTATCTATAATCCCTCATCTAATTAACATCATAGAGATCGTATATTGGACATGGTGCTATCAGGTCACATACGGAATCAATTTGTCTTGCTCTGATCGGATTTTACCGACGAACTCTTTCTCTCTCAATCTGAATGACCCTGGCCAGAGATTTATCTGAGCAAGCACATATGAGATATTCTTCTCGTGATACCGAGAGTGGATGGACCTCTATTGACACTCAATTGTCTTCGTAAGGTTAGTTACCAATCCCGATAATCAGTTGTACCAGATTTGAAACTTTCAAAACCTGTAAATCTGACATCAAAGAAAGGAGTACTCATACAACGCATCCTATGCAGATACACAACTGAGACTATGGAATTACTATCTGACATTTGGTATCATCAACCATACAGTATTCCATAAGCGGAGCAATCAGTGAACTCATTATCTAATGAGCATATGTACTACATCCTTAGTGTCTCCACACAAGTAGCTATGAGACAAGCCGCCTCTATCATATGGACAGGTATATAGTACATCGGTCTATCCGGTTATCTCGATGTCCCTCTCGAGTAATCTATGATCGAAATTATTTAGGATCTGTGTTTAAAGATGAATCGATCTCATTATTGTGATCTCATCACGATCTGATTCTCATTGCACAAAACCAAGGACATCACAATATATATATATGCAACATATAATATAATGTGAGAATATGTCAGTAATAATCATAAGCAAAAAGATCGTATAACGTGTCACACGTGCCATCACTCACGTGATTGGCTTACAGGGCACTTGTAACCAGCAATCTCCCACTTGACCTAAAGTCAATCACCTATGTGTCTGATCCCCATCAGACTCCTATGACGCTCAAATACAATCTGAGCCAGCAGTTTCGACAATGAATCTGCAATGTTATCTTCGGATGAAATACTTTTCATTGTTATATCTTTTCGGGTCATGATCACTCTAACCAGATAGAACCTCCTCAGAACAATTCTAATGAGACTTGGGTTCCCTTGCTAGAGCTATCGCCCTATCACTGTTGCAATATATGAGAATCAGCTCCATGCTGCTTGGTACGACTCTTATATCATGATGAACTTCTTCATCCATACCCCTTCCTTTGCTGTTTTTGCTACAACAATGTATTTTGCCTCTGTGGTGGAGTCAGCAGTAGTATCTTACTTGGAATTCTTCCAGCTTACTGCTCCTCCATTCAGGTGAAAATATACCCTGAGTTTGACTTGCTACCATCAATGTCGGATTGGAAACTTGAGTTCGTGTAGCCCTCAGCCTGGAGGCTACCTCCTCCATATAATAGTAAAAGATCCTTAGTCATTCTCAAGTACTTAAGGATACACTTTACTGCATTCCAGTGTTCTAAACCTGGATTTGCTTGATACCTGCTCGTGACATTCAGCGCATGTGTTATATCAGGCCTGGTATATAGCATAACATACATGATAGACCCTATCGCTGAGGCATAACGTATCTTATCCATGCCTGCCATTTCTTCAGGAGTCTTTGGAGATATACTCCTAGAAAGTGATATTTCATGTCTCATCGGTATGAGACATCTCTTGGAATTCTCCATGTCAAACCTTTTGACAATGGAGTCTATGTACCAAGACTGAGACAAGCCAAGTATCCTCTTAGATCTATCTTTATAGATCTGGATCCTCAAAATATAAGATGCTTCCCCTAAATCTTTTATGGAGAAGTTTTTGGATAGCCAAATCTTTACTGTGGAGAGCATTCCTATATCATTCCCAATGATTAGGATGTCATCCACATACAATACCAAGAAGGTGATAGCACTCTCATTTACCTTCCTGTACACATAAGGCTCATCTTCGTTCTTAACAAAGTCATAAGATCTGATCATCTCATCAAATCTTATGTTCCAACTTCGGGAAGCTTGCTTTAGTCCATAAATGGACTTGAGGAACCTGCACACTTTATCTGGACTCTCTCTGGATACGAATCCCTCTGGCTGTATTATATACACCTCCTCCTCGAGGTTGTCATTGAGGAATATCGTTTTAACATCCATCTGTCAGATCTCATAGTCATAGTGTGCTACAATGACCAAAAGAATTCTAATGGACTTAAAACATGGCTACAGGTGAAAAGGTTTTGTCATAGTCAACTCCTTGTCTTTGACGATATCATTTAGCTACTAGTCTTGCCTTATAGGTCTCCACCTTTTCATCTACCCCGCTTTTCTTTTTAAAGGTCCATTTGCAGCTGATGAATACGATATCCTTAGGTGCATCCACAAGGTTCCAAACCTTGTTAAAGTACATGAAATCCATCTCATAATTCATAGCTTCTTGCCACTTCCCATTGTCTATACTTATAATAGCCTCCTTGTAGGTCTGAAGATTAACATCCTGAGAGTCCTCTCTATTGATATGTCCCACATATCTTTCAGGGGGTGAGATACTCTGCTAGACCTATGCAAAGTTGGAATTTGTGTGTTAGGTTACCTGAATAGACTCGGGCTCTAGAATGGTGCTTTAGCTAGGTTCTCCAACCTCGCTCAATTTTATCTCACTCCCACTGTTTCCACCAAGAATGTGTTCCTTCTCAAGGAACACAACTCTCTTGACAACAAAGACTTTTCGATCCTCGGGATGATAGAAATAATACCCCAAAGTCTCCTTAGGGTATCCCACGAACGTGCACCGTTCCGTTCTTGATTCTAACTTGTCGGGATTGTGTCTTCTAACGTGGGTAGGACAACCCCAAATCTTAATCACCTTAAGATCGGGCTTATTTCCTTTCCATATCTCATATGATGTAGACACTACCGACTTTGATGAAACTCTGTTCAAAAGGTAAGTTGCGGTCTCTAGGGCGTATCTCGAGAACGAGACGAGTAGGTCAACAAAACTTAACATAGATCGCACCATGTCTAATAGTGTGCGATTCCTCATTTCTGATATACCATTGAGCTGAGGTGTATAAGGAGGTGTCCACTAGGATAAAATCTTATTGTCCTTGAGGAAATGGTTGAACTCCGTACTCAAGTACTCTCCTCCTCGATTTGATCGAAGAGCCTCAATAATCTTTCCAATCTGGTTCTCGACTTCATTCTTATATTCCCTGAATTTCTCAAAGACCTCAGATTTGTACTTCATCAAGTACACGTGTCCATACCTAGAAAAATCATAAGTGAATGTAATGAAGTATGAGTAATCACCTATAGCCCGAGTTGACATAGGACCACATATATCACTATGTATGAGTTCTAATAACTCAGTGGTTTTTTCTTCAGTTCTACTAAAAGGAGAGTTGGTCATCTTTTCATGAAGGCAAGGTTCGAAAGTTGCATATGACTCATAGTCAAATGGATCTAAGTATCTATCTTTCAGCAACTTTTGAATCATTCCCTCATGTATATGACATAGCCTACAATATGATAAGTATGCATTATTCATTTCGTCTCTTTTTCTCTTAGACATTTATATTCATGATGTGTGAAGAATTATCTAACATATATAAGTCATTTATCAAGCGGCCTGCACTATACTTTCGGCTCCCGATGCCTGGTGTAAACATACCATGTCTTTTTACGGCCTCTGTGTGTCGTTAAGCTGGGGAGAACTTAATTCTTTTTCCGATCCTTCACTGACACGTGCCTAGTACAAATATCACGCGAGGTATGAGTAAACAATAGTGCAGTTGCTCGGGTGCCTCCTTCTTCTTCTTCTTCTTCTTGCTACGACTTGACATCATCATCAACTGTTCCTAAACATGCTCGTCTTTTCATAGTATATAATAATAAGTTGGATCATAATGATCACCAAAGGTTTTCTGTTTTGAGCTTAATTGCATAGTTGTACATATGCATTGCTCTTATTCCTGCTTTATCTGTAGATTGATTTTGTTGATTCTTACTGAGAAATACTTTTTGTGTGTGTGTGTAGTACATTATATTCACGTCTGTATCTGTGAATTTTAAGCTGAGTGTGACATTTTTCCAGCTTTTGGTTTTATGGATTCAACAAAAGATAGAGAAGGGAGAATACAATAGAAGATAAAAGCCATTATTAATTAGAAAATATATTTATAGTATCTTAATATCTGAATTCTTTCTATCTTGATCACTCTTAATCTTTATTTCCATCTTTTTTTAACACTACAATTAATATCATTATCCTAGATGAATCAAATTAAGAGTTTGACTCTAACTAAGAAGAGGATTTTTTTTTTTAATTTAATTAATTTTTTTGATGAATAAAGTTTAATTTATTATGCCGACAAAACTAAGTCAGAGAACCATAAGAAGAGAAAGGGTTTGTGACGGGATTTTTATTATACAATAGATGAAAGCAAGATTGATCCTACAATTTAAATTTGTCTTTATGAAAAATATCTATCATTATCACTTTGATGTCATTCATGGCTTCTTTTCCTACCTGACAGTTGATATCCTCCTCCCAACTTCTTGCAATGACTCGTCGAATGACGGGTTGACTCGGTGGCGTCGGAGGAAGCGAGCGATTCGGGGCGACAAACTCCGCTAGTTAGGTTCTACACTTTTTACGTGGCAGCTTGATTTGTTCCTATTTATATGATTGAATTTATCGAGCAGATTCTAAATTAATTAATTATACTTTCAAAATAAATAATAAATAATTATATTTGTTCACGATTAAATAGGGTAATAACTCTATGAGATTGCATCGTTGTACTGCTTTCAATTGATTGATACGTTATAATGTGACGATATGAGTTGGGTGCCGGCAAAGTTTATTTTCTTTCGTTCGTAATTACTAAAAGGAGGTGATTATTGAGAAATTTGGTAAAGATATTTTCTGAATGATTTAAAGATAAGCAAACACAAAACAACGAAGTTATTCATACTATTGAATTAAATATCAGGCGATGTGACATCTCACAGACCGTGATGTGTGTCCAAAGAGATCAAATGATTGGAATCACAAGGTGTCGGGATGCGTTCGTGATGGAGATCACCACTCGAACCCGCATTACATTGACGGCTAAAGAACGTCCCAAGTGGCGTCACGTCATGCATCCTTAGACGTCACCTTTTTGTATTACGCGGATAGATAAGACCGACTCTCTCTCTCTCTCTCTTCCGGGCTATTGCATCGATGAGTCGCAGGTAACATGGTCGTGATTCCGCCACGTCAGGCATCGGTGATATGTATGTATGAATTGTAGGCAGGTGTATAATATATATTTTAGTGGATGTGATCCCTCTATTATGGGATTGCATGACACTATGATCAACATTTTCGATCCAATCGGATTAGTACTAAAAAAATAATATATCATGATATAAATATTTTATCATCAATATTTTTGGTTCAATCATCAAGAAAAAATAATATATCATGATGTAGAGATTTTATCGTTAACATTTTCGATCCAATCAGTATCGACAAAAGTATAAAGCTGAGGGAGAGAATGTTTACGAAGAAAAATATCATGATCAGTGATCCTCTTAAGATAATACAAAATATGTTTAATAACAGTCTAGTGCAAAGTAGACGGGCAATGCATAAACTGAGATAATTTATTAACTATAAAGAAGACATCTAGACGGGTAACGGTTAGATATTATAAGGAGTCAACTACTTGCCGATACTGAGTAGGTCTGTAGTAGGACTACTATCATATAACTTGAGTGATTCACTAGTAGATAAAGGAGTATTAACCTCTTTTGCATCATGTATGTTCATCGTAAATATCACATCTTGAATGTACTTTCTTTATGAAAGAAAGAGGCCGTAAGATGTAAATGTAGCCTCAACATCGAGAAAATAACTCAGGTCGCTAAGATCTTTAAGAGAGAATATGTCGACATCGAGAAAATAACTCAGGTCGCTAAGATCTTTAAGAGAGAATATGTCGACCAATTACTTAATAAACGTTTGAACCTCTATAAAGTTATCACATGTGACAATAATATCGTCCACATAAACTAGAAAATAGATGGTGCCCCCATATTGTTGGCGTAGAAATAGGGAGATATCAGATTTAGAGTTGATGAAGCCAACTGAAGATAAAAATAGACCAAGTTCAGTATACTAGGCTCGTGGAATCTGACGGAATCCATAAATTACCTTTTGGAGTTTATAGACATGTTGTGAATATTGAGGATGTATAAAGTCAACAGATTGCTCCATGAAGACATCTTCAGTGAGAGTCCCTTGTAAAAAGGCATTGTTAACATCTGATTGGCGTAAGCACCAGCCTTTGGAGATTGCTATACTTAGGATAAGCCGAATTGTAGTAGGTTTAATAACATGACTAAATATCTCAATGTAGTCAACACCGGGTTGTTGATGAAATCCTTTGGCTGCAAGTTGTGCTTTATAGCGAGCAATCGAACCATCGGGGTTTCACTTAATTCGAAAAACCCACTTGTGCCCGATGATATTTTGTGTGGAGTGAGAAGGGGTAAAGGTCCATGTAGGAGAATTATGAAGGAGAGCATCACACTCCTCACACATAGTTTTACGCCAATGTGGAGATTTTTGGGCATGAGTAAAAGATGTTGGTTTAGTAGAGTCGAGGGAAGGTTAGTGTTAGCATGTAAGTCAAGAACTTGACGTGGTTTAAAGACACCACTCTTGGAACGAGTTTGCATTGAATGCCGGAAGGTTGTAATAGTATTAGGGGGTAAGGCTGAGGGTTATACAGATTGAGTCAAGCGGAAGGACGATAGAAGTACCTTGGCGAGGTGAAGACAAAGGCTGTGGCTCTAGAGGCAATTGCATAGGAAGAGGAGGAACCGGAGGAGAGGAGGGAGGAGGAAGCTGTGAAACAAAAGTAACAAGAGAGTGTGGATCTAGCAGAGATGTGTGGGAGGATGAAAATGTATCGTAGGAATACAACGGGATGATAGATTGCCTGTAATCCCGAAAGGGAAAGACAGATTGCACAAAAGTGACATGTCTAGAAGCAAAGACTTTAGTAGTGCAAGGGTCATAACATCGAAATGTATTATGTTCAAGAGAGTATCCGATAAAAATACAAGGCAAGATCGAGGTTACATTTTATGGGAATTGTAGGAATGTAACCATGGGTAACATAAATAGCCAAATACCTTTAACATTTTCATATTAAGATATTTGTGAAATAGCTTTCCAAATAGTGATTGATATTGTAGGATAGGAGTAGGCATGCGATTACAGTTTGAAATGCTACGAGCCAAAAGTTTGATGGCATGGAAGCCTGATGGAGCATTGTTAGGCTAGTTTCAACAATATGTCAATGTTTATGTTTGGCAAAGCCAACCAATTGAGGACTATATAGAGGAGACTTAAGATGTTAAATTTCACAAGCTATCATAAGCTTAACTGAATTTGCCTAAGTCATGCAGCACCCTAGCGGCAAACTTGAAGACTTAGCTAGAATTGCCTAAGTCGCAAAACAACCTTTGCCCAATCTGAACTTAGCTAAGTTTACTTAAGTCATGAAATACCAAAGCGTATTTGCCTACAAAGGGTCAGCCCATTTGGAACCTCGTGCGGGTCTGAAGGACCTACAAAAAGAGAAGTTGATTAGTTTTGAAGGCGAGCGACAGATAAGTCCCGACATCTCACAAAGAGGACAACTTTTACAAGCAATTTGTTGAACACCTTGTGTGCAACAGAGAAAGGAGAGAAAGAGAGAGAAATAGGACTTTAGAGGGCTGTAGGAATGGTCGCAAGTCCACAAATGACGATCCCCAAGGTATTAGACACAAGTCAAGTTTAACTCTTGATGAATGCTCGCACCTGATATATACCCGAAGCCCTATCCAGCCCTGTGCCACCTGGGGGGTTCCAAGGGGTTGAGATCATTGACGTTTTGCACCGCTCAAACTGGTCATCATAGCACGCAAAAACAACCCAAAACTGGATAGTTTTTGGCCTGTTTTGGCTCTACACAGTGGGCGATCGTTTTGTAACGTTACAGACTATTTATGCTCATATTTCTTAGGCAAAATCATATAAAACCAAGGCAAAATATGATACTAAACATCTACACAAGCAAATAGAAGCGACGAACGATTCGTTGAGTGAAGAGTTACGGTTGAGCAATGATCGTTCGTGACATTCTCCCCCACTTAAACTATCGACGCCCTCGCCGACGCTTGCTGGTAGGCTTTGACGTGAGCTTCTTCATGTCGTAGAGCGTCTTTTGGCTCCCAACTGGCTTCTGTTCGAGGAAGCTTTTGCCACTTCACCAAGTACTCAGTTTACTCTGCTCCATTGGGTAGCATAGTCTCACGATCTGTCAGAATAGTCTTAACTTGCTTCTCGTAGGAGGATCTGATTGGAGGTAGTCGAGTTGAAATATTGTGCGAAGCATCTTATAGATCTGAATGGTAGGCTTTTAAGTTGCTTGTATGGAAGACATTATGAATTTTGAGCCATGCCAGCAGTTGTAACTTGTAGGATACGTTGCCTACCATACTGATAATTAGGAAAGACCCTTCATACTTGCGCATAAATCCTTTGTACACCTTGTGCCTAAAGAACAAAAATGATGCTAGTTGGAGCTTCACCAACACCAAGTCACCAACTTTAAACTCCTATGGTCGCCTTCCCAAGTCTGCCCACTTTTTCATCTTTTTGGCCGCCTTCTCCAAGTAGGCCCGAGTAATATCTACATTCTGATGTCATTCCTTTGTGAAGTGATATGCCAATAGGCTACTCCCGGTATAACCAATAGCCAATGTGTGAGGAGTCGATGGTTGTTGTCCTGTAATAATCTCGAAGTGGCTCTTATTGGATGTAGAGCTTCGTTGAAAGTTGTAGGAGAATTAGGCTATGTCCAACAGCTTCATCCAATCTCGTTAGTTGACACTCATGTAATGCCAAAGATACTGCTCCAAGAGCGAGTTGATTCTTTCTATTTGATGTTCCGTTTGGGGATGGAGGATTGTGGAGAAGTATAACTTAGATCCCAACATCTTGAATAGCTTGGTCCAGAATTATCCCAAGAATCGAGAATCTCGATCACTAATGATATTATGTGGGACTCCCTAATGCTTCACCACATTCTTCATCATCAACTTGACCACCTCTGCTGAACAATGTAGGGGTGCAACAATAAACATTGCATACTTCAAGAACCAATTGATAACCACGAGTATCGATTTAAGTCCCCCTACTACGGATAAGCTAGATATAAAGTCCAAAGAAATGCTCTCCTATGGCCTTTTTGGTATGGACAGCGGTTCCAAAAGTCTTACCGGCTTTTGTTGCTCTACCTTATCATGTTGGCAAGTAAGGCATGTTCGAACGTAATCCTCCATATCTGTCCCTATCTTTGGCCAATAGAAGACCCTCTTTATGAGTCATTGTTCGATGACTACCCGGATGTCCCGCCCAAAGAGAATCGTGACACTCCCTCAAGAGTTCACGCCTCAAATTGTCCGCTCACAGAATATAAACTCTATTCCAACTGTATAGCGTTCACCAATTCAACTTTCCGACTCAATGAATTGACTACGACATTTGCCTTTTCGGGCTTGTACTATATTACCATGTCAAACTCGTCCAAAAAGTCTTGCCATCGTGCTTATTTCAGGGAGAGCTTTTTTTGTCTCGAAGTAACTCAATGCGATATTATCCGTCCTTAGCATGAATGATGCTCTCAAAAGGTAGTGTCGCTAGACTCGTAGACAGTGGACTACCGCTGCTATCTCCTTCTCATGCACTGGATATTGCTGCTTGGTCTCGTTGAGCTTGTGACTCTTGTAGGCCACTGGATGACCCTATTGCATAAGAACTCCCCAAATATCAAAGTCTGAAGCATCCGTATGGATTTCAAAGGACTTCCCATTGTCTGGTAATTTGAGCACTAGTTCTTCTAACATAGCAGCCTTTAGGTCTTGGAATGCTACTTCGTATTTATCCGACCATTTCCAAGACTACTCCTTCTTTAGCAACTCCGTCAGTGGAGCTGCGTGCTTTGCATATCCAGCGATGAAGCACCGATAATAGTTGACGAAACCAAGGAAGGATCTCAACTTGGGTTCCTTATTTAGTGTCTGCCATTCTGCCACAGCTTACACCTTCGATTTATCCATTTGAATGAAACCATTGCCGATGCGATGCCCCAAGAGTAGGATTTCTGTCTGAGCAAAGTAGCACTTCTCCCTCTTCACAAACAAGGTGTTCTCCCTGAGAACCCTAAAGTTTGTTCGAAGGTGCTCGACATGCTCCTCAAGTGTTTGACTGTAGACGACCACAAAATTATCTGGATACTCCTTGAATAGTTAGTTCATAAGAGTGCAGAATATAGTCGGAGCGTTGGTTAAGCCGAAAGGCATCATCAGAAACTCAAACGCTCCATACCTGGTTACATAGGTAGTCTTTGCTTCATCGCATTTCGCAATGCGCACCTGTCAATACATCGACCGAAGGTCGAGTTTGGAGAAGTACTTTGCCTTGCCCAATTGATTGAATAAATCTGCGATGAGCGGAATATGATACTTGTTCTTCAGCGTCACCTTGTTGAGGCTCGATAATCCACGTATAATCGAAGACTCTCATCTTGTTTCTTCTGGAAGAGGACTGGAGCTCCAAAGGATGCTTTTGAACTGCGGATGAGACCACCGCTTAGCAGTTCATCTAGCTGCTTCCTCAGTTTTGCTAACTTTGGAGGGGCCATGCAATATGGTGGTATTGTTTGAGGCTTAACTCTTGGCTCTAACTCAATATTATGATCCACGCCTCTGCGTAGAGGCAGAGTCTTCGATAACTCAAGTGGCATGATGTCTGTAAACTCCTTCAGAATGTTCGCCACCACAGTAGGTCTGTGAATTGCCTCCCCGTCAAGTGGTTCTAGCTTCACAATAGTCATAAAAGTTAATTCACCTTTTCGTACATCTTTCTTCAATTGTAGTGCCTATATTTGCTGTGGGTCCTTGGTTTCTCCTCGAGAAACTAGAACCACGTAGGAGTCGTCGCCTCCCATTAGGCATAGAGAGTTTATGAATGACATAGGCACCAACTTCGTCGTGTATATGAATTCCAAGAATCACTTGGAAGTCATCCAATGGCACTACCATCATGTTTGTGCACCCGCTCCACGTTTCAATCTTAATAGGGACCGCTTTTGCTATCCTGGAGATTCGCTGAGCCTCCGAGTTCACAACCTTCATACGACTTGGGTTCTTTTCCAAGATTAATCCAAGTCGCTTAGCTTCTCTATCAGCAATAAAGTTGTGGGTAGTGCTCGTGTCCATAATTGTCTGAGTTGTTTGACCATTTAGTTTGATGTTCATATACATCAGCTCACTGCTCATTGCCTTTGAGAGCTTTGCCTTTGTGTTCTCTCCCACTTGACCTAGTAATGCATTCAACAAGCACATTGCTCCTATTCGGGGTCATTGCGACTCCTCGTCGTTACTGGATTCTGAACTGCTAGAACTCAAGGTGATGGCTTTACCTTTGTCCGACTTATGGGGGTGTATTGATGCAGTTAAAGTATTGAGTGTCTGCTTTTGTGGGCACTTCCTCACCATATGCGGTCCTCCACACAAGATGCATTCGTCAGACTTCGGGGCATTGCCTTTTGAGCTTAGTCCTTTATGGAAGTTCTTCTTCTTTTTATTGCCCCTAGACTCCTTCATTCAAGAGTATTTTGTTAAGCGATTTCTTGAGGATTGTTTCTTCTTTCCTATGTCCTCCGAAGAAACAAAGTCAGTCAACCTTTCAATAGCTGCAATTGCCCCGTCCACATCGGTGACATTTCTTCGATTTAGTTCTTATTGTGCCTATGGCTTTAGGCCATCGAGAAAGCTGAATAGCTTATCCTTCTCAGACATGTCTTGTATATCCAACATCAGTGCCAAAAATTACTTCACATAATCTCGAATGGATGTGCTTTGGTGGAGTTGTCTCAGTTTCCTTCTTGCGACGAACTCTATGTTCTCGGGCAAAAACTGAGTTCTCAACCCTTGCTTCAAGTCTTCCTATGTATCCACTCAGCATCAACCTTATTAGATCTCTTCCCAACGGGTTCGTCACTAAAGTTTTGCATCTCCATTCAGATACATTTTTGCTATAGAAACTCTGGTTTCTTTAGAATCAGGCCTCGTAGCATAAAAATATTGTTCCATGTCGAACATGAAATTTTCGAGCTCTTTGGCATCTCTGGCACCTCTGTAGCAATGCAGTTTCGGGTGCCCTGAAGTTTTGTGGCGGTGCAACGTGGGTATTGTTCCCTCCCGTATTAAGAATCCTTGTGAGCAACATCACTTTAGACGTGAGTTCCACTACAACTTCGTGTAAATGTTGTACCGAGTCTTTGGTGTCCTCCGTCAGTCAGTCGACCAGGGACTCAACCCTGTCTATCCGAGATTCAGCTTCTTCTTGCAAGCTCTCTACCCTAAGGAGTCTTCATTGGTAGAGTTCCTCCAAGATCGCTTCAAGAACATCGAGGTGGGTTTCCACCATTGTAAGTATTTCTTTGTGGCTCCTTTTCCTAAGTTCTTAAAGTTGGAGAAGACAACAGTGACGTCAGACTTTTGACGAAGAATATATAATCATGTGTACTTTGTAAAATAGTCTACATAGACAATATAAAATCTAAACTTGTCAATGGAGACAACTAACACAGAACCCCAAATATTGGTATAAACAATCTCAAATGGTTTAGAGCAAGAAATATAGGATGTACCAAAAGGTAGTTAATGACTCTTATTGCTAAGATAAGCATTACAATGAGTAATAACATTACTATATTTAAAAACATAAATATAATAGTGAGAAAGTAATTTTTGTTGAATAGAAGTCGAAGGATGACCAAGACGTTAATGCTATATATTGATCGGAGCAGTAGTGGAAGAGTGAGCAATAGGTCGAGTGAGATACAAGGCAGACGGCCATTCGTAGATGTCTTTATTCGGGCCTCAAACCAAGGATACCCCAATGCTCAAGTCCTTGATAAGAAAATAATTAAGAAAGAATTCAATAGAAGTATGATTTTATTGACAAAATTGAGAGACAAAAATAAATTTTTTTTAATATGGGATGCACACAAAATATCATCGAGTGTGTAAGAAGTGGTATGTGAATTAAGCATCGTAGAATCAGTATGGGTGATAGTAATTATTTTACCATCACCAATGATGATGTCTTCATTTTCGCCATAGCTATTGTGGATCGACAGGTTCTGGAGATCGAAAATGATATAGTGGGAAGCACTATAGTCCACAATCCAATTGGACTGACTATCTGACAGAGTAGTCATGATATTTGCTTGAGGCCAGTTTGACGGAGCTGGGAGGTGAGGTCGAGACCATAAATTTTTGCAGAGTGACTGATTTTGTCACACAACTGGCAGATGACCGGTTGATGAAACATAGGAGGATGACGACGTGGCTGGAAGGAAACACTCTGACGATGGTTGAATTTTAGAAGATGTGGAGGAGGAAGAGACGGGGTGGTGCCCATAGAAGTATGAGTAAAGTTGGCCACACCTTTTAAAGTATTTTTGTTGTATTTGCGATTTTGCCTTTTGGATTTTTGGTTGAACTGAGCTGTGATGGGAGGTCCTGGCAGCCTATCGTCACGCTTCGGGTAAGCTTTATAGTTTGTCAACTTATCGTAAAGTTCTTCAAAGGAGATTAGAGAGTCGCGCGCTTGAAGTTCTATTGCCAGTTCCTTGAACTCTGCACTCAGTCTATTAAGCATGTGGACGAGAACATCAGTGAGGGAATGACCTATCAAAGCTAGATCATCGATAATCATTTTGAGATGTTGTAAGTAGTCAGCAACAATACTTCCCTCTTGCTTTAAGTTCATAAGGCTGGAAAGTAGTCCAAGCATGCGAGTCCGCGAGCGATTCACTAAGGTAGTTTGTAACTTAGTCCAAGCTTTCGTAGCAGTAGCATAGGAGGACACAAGCGAGGCGATGAATCTAGTGATAGAGGCTTGAATTGCTTATAGAATGAGCTAATCTTGACGTAACCATAACTTGTAGACTGAATTTGGTACTGGGTTGAGTTCTCCTAGAACATGGATCAATGCTAGTGGACAACTAAAAGAGCTATCAATATAACATAATAAATCATAACCAAATAAAAGATTAGAGAATTGAGCACGTCAAGACGTATAGTTGCCGTCTTTGGATAACTTAAAGGGGATTAGGGGAGTCAATATTGATAGAAATAAGTCTTGGATGCGGAGAGGGATTACCAACAGGAAAGAGAGTTGGAACATCAAAGGTAGATGACGAAGACATTTGGGAATCATAAGGGTGATAACCGAGGAGAAATTAAGAGAAGGCACAGGTTAGGTGGTGGACTTAGGAAGATAGTAGAGCGATAAGGTATCGGAAAGAAAGAAAATTTAAAACCAGTGCAGAGTTGCCTCCGTCGGCTGATGCTATTGTTATGAAAGGTGCAATGGTTCAAAAGCTAGAAGGCGTGCTGCTATAAGAGTTGCCCGTTAGTTGTCACAGCTGGATGTGATTGTATAGTGATAGGCAGCGAAGAGACATGAGAAGTAGCTGATCTCGCTGAGGAAGCAGTTCCGAAGACCGTTGAGGGACAGAGAACGATAGTGTTCGGCTGAAACAGACAGGTGATCTTCTTGGGGTTTGGCTCATCACCGTTAGCTTTTGCAAACAAATGAGCATTACTCCTCTAATTGCCACTACAGCAAGACAACAAACACAAGCAAATTTTGCTCTTGGAGCTGCAGGTTCGAAAGGAGAAAGGGGCACAAGCTGCGTTCTGGCCGCAAGGGTGCCATAGCAGAGAGAATATAGAGCATAAAGAGAGAAGGGTGCAGCAGCATGCCAAGCAAGGTAGAAGACGACATCATGGAGAGCTGCTCCGGAGAGTATGAGTGCTGCTGCTGAAGACAACACTATGGCAGGCGACGGAGGAGGAAAAGGAGGAACCCTTAGTGGTGCCGTTGGCGTGGCTCAAAAGGCAACACGCCGAAGGAACGTCTCTGTGACCGAGGATGGTGCTACTCTTTGGAGGTACTGGAGGGCCTTCTGGTGAGATCAAGTTTGGTGTCACCGACATCGAGGAGGAACATGTCGACGAATAGCCTCTATTCTTTGCAAAACCTTACTACAGGCTTCTTGCAAGAGTTGTCGCAGATATTGCTTGGCCATTAAATGGTACGTCCAGATCTAGTTTGAGCGGTGGCAGCGAGGATACTCTGATAAGACGAGGATGGAGAGCTGCGTTCACAGTAGAGGTGAGGTGAGCAGAGAAAGGGAAGGGGCTTCCGATTGTGTAGAGTAGGTGACGAAAGCCAAAAGCCACCGAGGGAGAGGGAGAGGATGTTGGCTTTGTAGTGCAGAAGCTATGGAGATGAAAAAGTCCAATGGCGCCGGCTGAGTTCTGCTGGAGCCATGGGTGTAGCTGGCTAAGTTTGGCAGTGCAGAGGAGGGCACAAACGCCAACGGGAAGGTAGTCGAAGCTGGGATGCAACATCTCCTTGAGGCTGAAGAAGTGCTTCCCGATTGAAGGGAGAAATCAGCGAAGCCACCAGGCTGCTGCAGGCCACGGCAGGTGGTGGGGTTCTGGCGATGAGACTGGTTGTAGAGGAAGATCTCGTCCGAAGTGATCGGGGGTTCCTATCGTTAGGGCGTCGCCGAGCAGATTTCGAAAGCGACAATAGTGAGGAGAAGGATCGATCACAAGAGGTGAAGAAGCTATTACCGCTCACCGAGGATACACCGTAGTCACTCACAAGCTGTAGATCTGAGAAGCAGGATGCAAGCGGCGGGTTTAGCAGTGGGATGCCAAATAACTGGTCTTCGACTGTTGGGAGAGAATGCTGGCAGCATTGGACAGAGGAAGGGAAAGGTAATCTCTCTTAAAGAGAGAATGCTGGCAGCGATGTCCTGCTATAAGATCTAATGGCGCTAGCAGAAGCTGTCGTTGGATAGCAAGGAGGAGGGAGTCTCTCTTAGAGCGAGACTCTTAGCTGTAGCAGTGAAGCCCTGCTCTGGAGAGGGAACTGTCGATAGGGAACTATGGAAGAAGAAGCTGGCCAATGATAGGATTGTTGTTGTTGGGCAGCAACACTTTCATCTTACTGATGAGGTGAGCGAAGAGGAGAGGCAGCTGCTGGCTCTACTAGGAAACAGCCCTGCGCCGGTGAGGAAAAGCTTTGGCGCAGTTGGTAGTAAGGGACTACAGCCGTGGCAGGGGTTACCGGAAGAGCTTTGGCATATGTCTTCAGTACCAAGGAGGCTGCCGTTGGATGAAGTATAGTTCTTTGCTGTAGAGGAGGAGGTAGGTGGCAGAGAGCAAATGCATTAGGAAACCTCTGAGGGAGCACATATGCAGTAAAAATCAAAACAAAAAACCTATTTTATATACAGATCAAATTATCGTGTAAAAAATTAGGGTCCCAAAAAAAATACAAAAACTGAAAAATTACAATGCATAAGAGATTTATATTACCTAGGGAGATCATATATCCTTGTATTTCCAGAACCGGATAGAGAGGATGAAGGAGGTCAAACATCTTCTTCTCTAGTGAAACTCCTCCAGTCTGATCTCACAACTCTTGCGTAGAGGGAGGGAGGAGAATAGGAGGCGGTGGCTAAAGCTGCAGCCTGATCTCACAACTCTCCTATTTATAGAGAGCTACCAAAACCTTATGGCTCATGCCTTAGTGGGTATTGGATCTTCATTCAATTACCCACTAACATTACATTATTGGATCTCTATCCAATAATCTTCTTAGATCTCTAATTTGACCTCAACTAAGGAGCCCATCTATATAGGGTCTCATCTAATTAGAATATGGCTAATCGGATCTCCATCCAAGCCTCTATTTCTTGAAGCATCCACCAGATGTGTGTGACCCTTTAGACCCGATACCGAGTTGGCAGTGAGTCACTCCCATCAGAACTCCTTCTGATATAATAAATTATTATATCCATAATAATTCACTCGACTCATTGACTATGGACGTACTAGGCCACTACGCTATAGTCCCCAGACGGTACAGGGTGGATCAACTCCATCGGACTTGTTTGTCCACAGTTACCGTGTATCTATAATCCCTCATTCAACTAATATCTCAGAGATCGTATATTGGACATAGTACTATTAGGTCACATACGAAATCAGTTTGTCTTGCTCTAATCGGATTCTATTAGATAACTCTTTCTCTCTCAATCCAAATGACCCTGGCCAAGGATTTGTCTGAGCAAACACATATAGGATATTCCTCTTATGATACTGAGAGTGAATGATCCTCTATTGACACTCAATAATTACCTTCATAAGATTAGCTACCAATCCCGATAACCAATTGTAATAGATCTAGAACTTTCTAAACCTATAAGTCTAACATCAAAGAAATGAGTACTCATATAAGACATCTTTGGTGTCTCAAGTCAAAGGACCAAATACACAACTAGGACTATGAAATCGATGTTTGACATTAGGTATCATCAACTATATAACACTCTATAAGCAGATCAATCAGTAAACTCATTCTTCAATGAGCACATGTACTATATCCTTAGTGTCTCCACACAAGTGGCTATGAGACCAACCGCTTCCATCATATGGACGAGTATATAGTACACCGATCTATCCGGTTATCTCGATGTCCCTCTCAAGTAACCTATGATCAAAATTATTTAGGATTTGTGTTTATAGGTGAATCGATCTCATTATCGTGATCTCATCACGATTCGATTCCCATTGCACAGAACCAAGGATATCATAATATATATACTACGGATAATATAATATAAGAATATATCAATATTAATCATAAGTAAAAAGATCACACAGCGTGTCACACGTGTCATTAATCACGTGTCACACGTGTCATTAATCACGTGATTAGGTTGCAAGGCACCTATAACAAATAACAAATCGTCACCACTAAAGAAGCAGGCTCTATTGTTGGACAACAACATATATCACAACGGTGACTTGAGAGCAGTGCGTTGTCTGCCTCCACCAGCTTGCTTGTCAACCACTTTGCTTAGGTGCCTATCCACTACGGCTGAGGAGGAGTCACAAAAAGAGAGATCGCAGGAGGTAAAGAAGCTACCGCCTTGCATCGAGAAAATGCTGCAGTCAATTAGCTAAGTTGGTAAAGATTTTAATAGTTCTTAGTAAAATCATGTGCTTAAATCTTCATCACTTACCTTTTATAAACAAAAAAAAATTTACAAATTGTTGTCACACTCCACGTGCTTTTTCATTAACTATTAAAATCGCCAACTAATTTAATTTGTATTATTTTTTTTTAATATAATTCATAAAATATTTGATTTAATGATGATATATCAAACACATTTGATTCGAAATCTTCTCCTATAAATTTAATAACAAGAATACCAACTAGTCTCACCATTTGATACAAAAAATTCAATGATCCATTTTTCATACTCATCAATAAGGACCTTAACTATTAATAATAAGCATGTAGGATAGCTATCTAGAATGAATAGTGGAAAATAATATGGAACAAAACTTAATTCATTTATTTATCTATATTCTAATATCATTTGATTACAATCTTCTGAGGCCTTTTTATACACCACAAATATAAGAAAAAAAAAAGGAAGAAAGTTAATAATAAGAAGAAAATAATGATAAAAAAATATGATTGTATCAAAATTAAAAAGACAATAAACTTTGAATTATTTACAGAAGACAAGTGTGGCAGATTCATCATACCAAATATTTTTTTGCTTGATAGTCTTCTACATGATTCTTTCCTTCAGTTTTTCCATTTATTTTTTTCTACTGATAAACAAAATTAAAAATACTCTAATTTAAAAAATATTGATATAATAATAAAAAGGATCCCGCATCAATCCTTTTAAATACAATATATTTAAAAAGATCCTTAATATATATCTAAGAAATTATCTTTTTAGCATTATTATATGTATATTATATAAAATATAAAGTTACTATAGACGAAAAGAGAGAGAAAAGCCATTATTTCAGATATTAGGGAAGGAAAAGGTGGCGGTGTTTCAAAATTATGGGAGGGAAAAAATGCAAAAGAAAAGTTTTCTTTTATATAAATTCTCGGTTACTCTCTCTCTCTCTCTCTCTCTATATATATGTTCGATGTGGTGGGGTCCAACGAAAAGGGGTTTTCCAATTGCGGTCCATTAGCTCGGTGAGTTGCCACGTGGACACATAATATTGGCGCGTGGGTGAAACCGACCCGACTCCGAAGGGACAGACTTCCACTTCACGGAGCATATCCGTTTGCCTCCGCCCCCGCCCCCGCCCCCGCCCCCGCCACCTGCTTGTTATTATTCCTACCCTTCCCATGCCCTCTCTGCTCTGCTCTGCTCTGCTCTTCAAGATCAGTGCGAGGATTCGAGGTCTCCATCCGACCATGCCCCGGGATGACCAACTCCTCGACGATCTCTGCGCCCTCCTCCTCACTGCCTTTCGCTACCCCCGCACCGCCCCGCCGATGCGCGAGCAGGTGACGCCGGCTGGGTTCGCCTCGTTCCTCCTCGGCGCGTCGGTGGCCATGATTCTGTGCGGGTCCATGACGTTCCTGATCGGGTTCCTGCTGCTTCCCTGGGTGATCGGCCTCTTGGCGGTGGTGTATTTCGCCGGGGTCGTCTCCAATCTGTCCGGCCTGGCGACGGCGATCCTTCGCCGGATTGCCGCCTCGAGCCCCGAGGAGATCCCAGGTGCGGATTAGTCTTGTATAGTTACGAGAATAATTTGCTTTTTAGTTCAGATAATTCTGATAATTGCTTCATGTTTCTCATGATATCTGCATTTGAGGATTTTTGGATCCCTATTTTTCGTGTTTGAATAGACATACACTTATCTGAGAGGGTAAAACAATCGTTAATCTATTAAATATGTCCGATAAATATATTGCAGTTAGAATCTACAATTTGTGAACCTGCGGCATGGTTGAAATTTTCACAGATTTTTTACAGCTGATAGGCTCAGGCCTCACATCTCCTGGTGTTAGGTAGATCAAGTTGATTAAGTTAAAACCCTAGTAAGGCGGTGACTGCATTTTTCATGCAAGAATTTTGATGTACATGGACTCCAGGGAAATTCTTATTTAAAAAGTCTATGGTTTCTTGTTGGAAATGAATGCTTGAAGCGCAGTGGTGGTTAAAACCCCATGAACCCACTCAAAGGCGAACTCATCTGGCTATATCTATAATTTGGACCAGTTGAAGTAATTCGAGCTGGGGCAATCCAGAAAAGATGAATAAATTGGATCACCACGAAAACAAAAGGGAAGCACAAATGAGTTGAACTTGGAGAAGGGTGATTAATTACATCTCAATTAGCTGAACTCATGTGCTTTTAGCAGTGAGAAGTAGGCTGTTGCATAATGTGATCAGTTGGGTAATCTTTTGGTACTTCCGACTGATGTTGTGAGCTGCCTGTTAGATAATTAAGATGATTAAGGACTTTGGTAGGAGACAAGAATTGGTCGACCACTAGTTACAAAGTGGCCGAATGCGTTAGTGATAGTAAGCTTGTTAATCAGTAGTTCCCTGATATTCTAGGCACCTCTAAGTAGAATAAGTGCACATTGGCAGAGATGAATACTGATGAATATTAGGCATGATCTACGATATTAGTTTAGGGTCCTATCAGAGAGCTACAATGGACATTAGGCACAAATTGAATTCTGGAATGTACCTATACTGACGAACAGGACTTTTGACCAGATTTCTACTTGAAATACTTCTCTTTGGAGTTCTGTAAAGTTTTTGTTATGAATGAAGTTGGACTTTTATTAGGGCTTGCTAAGGCAGAACCTTTTGAAACATCCACAATTGCCTATGCTCATTAAGGTGCTTAATGTCTTGCCTATCTTTTTACTTTTAATTCAGCATGGAAAGGGATCAAGGCCCTTCACAGCTTGTATTGGTTTCTGTTCAACAACTTCATGAAGCCAAGTATAGTTGTAATATGTGGAGGAATTTTGGATCATGCGCATAGCTGAAATTGACTCAATTTGGATTGGCTGTTGTATTATGATGTGAGAATGAGCATAAATATAAGTTTTACATATTTCATACATGTGTTCTTAAATGCCTGTCAGTTTGTTTTAAATGCTTTATACTTCATTTAATTAATGAGCCGTCGTGTGTTGGAAAGACTGCTTAATCATTGGGCTTCGCTGCTTGGGTGGTTGACTAGACTTACCAACATCATCTGTTTGTTAGGAGGTCCAATGGTCACAGCCATCTGAGCCCATGGCTAACAAGTATTGCTATGTTGAGAACCGTGGGACCTCTTTGGTAGCCGTTGAAGCAAATAAAGAGCTCATTCACATTATTTCCTGACCAAAACTTTTTCTATTATCGTCTATGTAAAAAGAATTTCTCATATCTAGTTCGGTATATGTAAAAACATTTTTCATATCTAGTTTGGTATATTTTGGGCAATGGATTTGGAAATGGGTCACTGTTTTTTTTGTTTTTTTTCTGACATGTTCATATCTGCACTATGATCTGTCTAATGCAGAAGGCTTTTGAGTCATATGTACTTAATCGAGCATTATCAAAAAGGAGAGATTTTTATTTTTTTTCATTTATAGAAAGGTTGGATACCCAATAATATAAACATTGGTTGTACAGTGTTCTGACCTGTTTGTGTTATTTGTATGATCATGCAGGCACAAACTCATGTCCACCGACTTGTATATTTCTTATTACTTGTGAAGTTATTTCTGACGAGTCGTTCTATAATTGACTATTCTTTTGGCAGATATACTCTCTTCCAAATTTACAAATTTTTAGATGTCAAAGGGCATGGATCCAGTATCAAGGATGCACGAAGGTTTTGTCGTTCAAGGATTGGCTTGGTCCGTACCAATCAAAACCACTTGTAATTTCTGCTCTGACAAATTTCTTTTCTTATTGTTTTCTTTGATACAAGGTATCAGCTATAGGTCCTTTGCTTTTTTCCAGGACCGCCTTTCAAGTTTTAGTTCTCTGTATATAGTTACATTGTTACTAGTTAAAGAGTGTTGGAAACTCCAGCTTTCATGTGTTTTGTTGTCGTGATTTTGTGAACTATGGAATCAATAGTATCTCACTATCAGCTTCCAGTAAGGAGAATAGATGTGTGAAGCATAATTCCAGGTTTGGTATTGTGGTCTCACCTAAATCTAATTATGACACTAACAAGAGTAAAATGCTCACTTCCAAATTAGATGAATACTTGTTCTTATGGAGTAGATGCCACTATGATAGCTGTAGAAGACGTTGTGCTTGAGGTGACAAGGTGCCAACAGCTGGAGGAGATTACGCAGAGATTTTTGATAGATAATGTGATATCTGTTGTCAATTTTCTAGTTTATCCTCATAATCAATTGTTAGGATGTTCCTTTCTTTTCTAATGTGACAAATTTGATGATAAGGCATTGGCGTCTACTCTGGAATTCTGTTCCTTTCAGTGACATTTGTTTCTAAATGGACAAAGGTGAGGCTGAGGGACCCATTTTGGCACATTTGTTCTTCAATCTTATTCTTGACATGCATGCCAGGATTGAGCTATAAGAAATGAAATCATTGTAAAGACCCAAGGAAAAGAAACATCCAACAACATTTGCTATTTATTCAGCAACAATGATGAGGGATCAAACACTCTGGATGATCACTGAAAATTAATGATCTTATCATTTAAGTCAACATTTGCTATTAAATTTGGTTATTAAGTATTGGGTAGAATCAACTGTGGATTGTAGATCATTGGAATTTTTTTTTGTTTCAGGTTTATTGATTTATTTGAGGTGATCATATGTTGTGGTTAGATGAGACAGGTCAATTAGGATTAATGGGAAGGGGAGGAGGTTGTAGGAGACCTCAGAAAGCTTTACCAGGAACAATAAAAAGGTTTGAATGTTTATGATTTAAGTAGAGATATTGTCTACACAGCTATAAATAAATAAATAAATTGAGACATCATGGCTTGTTGGAATGGTTGTTTATAGATAGATGTCATGTACTTTTCAGCTTTATGGTTCTTGTAAGTCATATGGTTTTCCTTTGTCTTCCTTTTAGAAATGTTGGGTAGATCAGCAATCCACAAATAAATTATGCTTTGGTTGCTTTCATTCCCAAAAGAAAATGATGTGAATCTGTAGAGTAATGCAGACCAATCACTCCCCTTAAATGTCTTTAACTCCTTAGTTGATCCATCAAAAGGTGGGTTCATCATGGAGAGAGTAGCAACTGTGTTTGACCTCTTGCTAAGATTCATAAAATCTGATGAGAAGGGTATTAAGTATTATAATATTTGTAGATGTGAATGTATTTATTGGATAATTTTTACTGGTTTTCCCTAAAAAGGATCTCAATAGATAATTTGGGACACTCTCAAAAGTATATAAATAATCCTTTATTTTCCACAGTGAAGAAGATCACAAAGTATTATAATTCATCCAAGAAGTAATAAGACTTAAATAATCTTAAAAGATAATCATGAAAAAAAATATTATAGAGAACATATGAAGTTTATTTAGACAAAAAAAAAAGTAATTGGTGATAGATTCTTTTATTATAGATAATTTTACTTTTGTTGAAAATATAAATTTTTTTACTTGATGTAAATGAGTTTGC
Organism: Ensete ventricosum; assembly: GCA_029747655.1. Taxonomy (NCBI): domain Eukaryota; kingdom Viridiplantae; phylum Streptophyta; class Magnoliopsida; order Zingiberales; family Musaceae; genus Ensete; species Ensete ventricosum. Next base: position 20,051,396 of record JAQQAF010000008.1, on the reverse strand, counting down.
TGATCCAAATAATTTGTTGGTGATTGAAAATTTAGAAAAAACTATGCATGATGTGATTGTTTTCCATGATAAAGATATTAAAATTTATGTCCTTATGTTAGTGAACAAATTGATTTCATGATCCGAGATCGATATGAGAATGCTGTGACGAACAAAAAGTTTATAATTAACTTTAAAAATTTCCAAAGATGTTATCTGTGTCTTTTACATAGAACAAAAAAAAAAGATATTACAGAGATCAGTTTGTGAACTTTATGTCGTGTTTGATAAATAATATAAGATCCATATCTTTCTTCCGCATTGGCTTCTGGTTGTGGACTTTATGTCGTGACCGAGGAGTTAACATGGCTTGGTTCGGCCAGAATGTGTAAGATCGTCTGTGTCGGTAAGGAGAGATCAGTTGGGTCTGCTCAGGAGCGCACCTTGGGTTCCTCATTCTTGGGGCTTGCCGAGAGATTTTGCACAAAGGCCTCCCTGAGATGGTATGAAGAGTGCACGTAGAGAGAAAAAGAGAGAGAGAGAGAGAGAGATCAATCTATTTCTTTGTCCTATTCCCAGGAGGAATTTTTATACTCGTCGGTCGGTGGTCGCTCGTACTCCCGCCCTTAGTATCGTCAACGTACTAGAGTGAGGTGGTTGTACGATATCGTTGAATGCCGAGGCATCGTACATATGGTCGATGCTAGATGATGACGTGCACGATATCCTTTATTTATGGGTATTCTAGCTTGGCTGTCGGCGTGGCACCTTAATCAACACTGTGCCAACTCGGTCCGTTGTGTCGCTAGCTCGGTCGGTGTCAGGCACTTTCGTGGCTTGCTGAGCTAGAGGGTGCTTGGATGAGCTAGGTTGGCCCATGAGTAGCCCTATCATTCCCACCCCCCCTCCCCGAAGGAGGTCTTCCCAAGGCACCTTGAAGAGGGGCGTGGGAAAGATCTTGGGTGCTTGTTGTTGTAGGTCGGGGTTTCCGCGAGCTTGGGATGATATTTGGCTTGCCTTCATATGGGTGCTTGAGAGGGCCTGACAGGGTGTCATCCTGAAGTGCTGAGTCCATTAGAGACTGGTAGATCGGCCAAGTTATTAATCTCGGGAGTTGATGGATTGGCCGAGTTACTAGTCTTGGGAACTAATAGAAAGGCCAAGTTACTAGTCTTGGGAATTGACGGACTGGTCGAGTTACTGATTTCAAGAATTGATGGACTGGCTAAGTTACTAGTCTCGGGAACTAATGGACTGGCCAAGTTATTGGTGTCTGGAACTGATGAACTAGCCGAGGTACACAACTTGGACACTCATTGACTGCATCGATCGAGATACATAATTGGGCATTGAGTGACTGCATTGGCCAAGATACACAACTCAGGCAAAGACTGATTGAATTGGCCGAGATACACAACTCGATCACTGACTGATTGTACTGGCCGAGATATATAACTCAGGCAAAAACTGACTGGATTGGCTGAGGTACATAACTCAAGCAAAGATTGACTGCATTAGCGGAGATACATAATTTGGGCAAAGACTGACTGAACTGGCCAAGATACACAACTTGGGCAAAGACTGACTAGATTGACAGAGATGCATGACTCAGGCACTGATTGACTACATTGGCCTAGATACACAACTTGGGTAAAGACTGACTAGATTGGTCAAGGTACACAACTCGGGCAAAGACTAACTGCACTGGCTGAGGTACATTACTCAAGTAAAGACTGATTGGACTGGCTGAGATACATAACTCGGGCAGACAATGCGGGTCGCCCCATGTGGTTTATGCCATATTGTCACGTGACAGACACGAGGAATGACGCTGCTGAGCTGACGTCTGAGGTGTAGGGCTTACGTGGCGGCTCCGCTGCCTCGCTCATCATCCACACTTAATGCGATTTGCATGTTTCCCAGGCGAAGTCATTATGTCACCTCGATAAGTCGAAACACGACTTGACGCAGGAAGGCCTCCTCTTATAAACTTCACTGCATTAGTAGTGAGAGGTTACTTCTATCTCCTCAGCCTTTCCTCTCTAGTTCTTGAACCTCTGTATCTCAGTTGTCAAGGTCACCCACCTTCAGTCGTCTTCCTTGTCCGACAGGTCAGAATGGCCTCCTCGACCTCCTCTATTTCTTCTGGTTCTTCCTCCTTGATCCCTTTGCCTCAGGCAAAGGGGGGCCACACTTGCGGTTCCGAGTCAGGTCAGTCATAGTCTTTGAGTTCATCCTCGGGTGTAATGACCCTAACAGACATGAGGGCCTTTAAGGCCTTAGAAATAATAAAGTCGTGCCACAACTTTAACTTGACTATGAGTGCCAAGTCTCTAGTGGTGATCAGGGAGCGCTATAGCATCCCGAGTGAATATGCTTTGCACTCTCCATTGCCCGGGCAACGCGTATACAACACACACCCTGACGGGTTCAACATCTCTATCGATGCCCTTGAAGTGGGGTTAAGGTTTCCTCTTCACCCAATGATAGGGGAATGTCTCAGCTGGTGGCGAATCTCGACCAGCTAAATGGCATCGAACTCTTGACGCTATCTGATAGCATTTCTCAGGAATGCCGAGGAGTGGGGTTGATCCCGACCCATGACATGTTATTATCATGTTTTTGGTTGTGTAAAGGTTAGGACGACTACTATCTGACAGCCCAGATCAGTTTTAGAGTCGGGCGCACCTTCCAACAACAAGGGTCAAAATACACAGTATCTGTTTATTAGTTGCCGTCAAGGGTGGGGTTTCTGTCTTGAGTGGTCAGCCTATCTCGTGAGCAACATGCCCCCTACCTTATCGTTGAAGAGTCAATCTTGGTCGGGTGTGTTGGGAAACCAAGCGGGAGCATCACATGCATAGTAAAAGATCAAAATAAAATAGGTTTCCTGCACAGATCAAATCGTCGTACAACAGATTGGGTCACGAGAAAGTCGCACAACTAAAAAACTGCATCGTGTGAGAGATTGGTTACCTAGGAAGATCATATATCCCTACTTTTCAGATTCGGATGGAGAGTCTGAAGGAGGTCAAGCGTCCTCTTCTCTAGCGGCATCCACAAGATAGATCATTGTAGCGATACTCCAATTGCAATCCCAAGTCTTGCAACTCTTACGCAAAGGGAGGAAGGGAGGAGAATAGGAGGGGGTGGCCAAAGATGCAGCCTATCAACATGAGCCTCCCCTCCTATTTATAAAGAGCTACCAAAAACCCTAGGGTCATGCCTTAGTGGGTATTGGATCTCCATCCAATTACCCACTAACCTTGCATTATTGGATCTGTATCCAATAATCTCCTTTGGCCTTTAATTAAGCCTCAACAAGGAGCTCATCAATGTAAGGTCTCATCTAATGAGAATAGGGGCTAATTAGATCTCTATCCAATCATCTATTCGCTGAAGCATCCATAATATGTGTAACCCTCTAGGCCTAATACCGAGCTGGCCGTGAGTCGCTCCTATCAGAACTCCTTATGATATAGTAAATTATTATCTCCATAATAATTCACTTGACTCATCGACTATGGATGTACTAGGCCACTGCGCTATAGTCCCCAAACGGTACAGGATGATCAAATCCATCAGACATGTCTATCTATAATTACCGTATATCTATTGTCCCTCATCTAACATATCCCAAAGATCATATATTGGACATGGTACTGTCAGACAACATACAGAATCCATCTAAGTCTCAATCTATTCGGATTCTCCTGGAGAACTCCTTCTCCCTCAATCTGAATGACCCTGGCCAGGGATTTGTCTAAGCAAGACAAATGAGATATTCCTCTCATAATACCTAGAGTGGATGATCCTTTATTGACACTCAATTGTCTTCATAAGATTGGCTACTAATCCCGATAACCGATTGTACCATATCTAAAACTTTCTAAACTTGTAAGTCTGATATCAAAGAAAGGAATACTCAAACAATACATCTTTGGTGTCTCAAGTCTAAGGACTAGATGCATAATTAGGATTATGAAATCACTATCTAACATTAGGTATCATTAACTATACAACATTCCATAAGCGAATCAATCAGTGAACTCATTCTCCAATGAGCACCTGTACTATATTCTTAGTGTCTCCACACAAGTGGCTATGAGACCAATCGCCTCTATCATATGGACGAGTATATAGTACATCAGTTTATCTTGTTATCTCGATGTCCCTCTCGAGTAACCTATGATCGGGATTATTTAGGATCTGTATTTAAAGATAAATCGATCTCATTATCGTGATCTCATCACGATCCGATTCTCATTGTATAGACCCAAGGACATCACAATATATATATGCAATAGATAATCTAATATGAGAATATGTCAATAATAATAATATACAAAAAGATCACGTAACATGTCACATATGTCATCACTCACATGATTGGCTTGCAGGGCACCTGTAACTAGCAATCTTCCACTTGACCTAAAGCTAATCACCTATGTGTCTGATCCCCATCAGACCCCTGTGAGGCTCAAATATAATCTAAGCCAACAGCTTTATTAGTAGATCTGCAATGCTATCTTTGGATGAAACTCTTTCCATTGTTATATCTTTACGCGCTATGATCTATCTAATTAAGTGAAATCTCCTTAGAACAATTCTGATGAGATTTGAGTTCCTTGCTAGAGTTATCGCCCTGTCACTATTGCGGTATATGAGAATCAGCCCCACGCTACTCAATTGACTCCTAAATCTCTAATGAACTTCTTCATCCACACCCCTTCCTTTGTTGTTTCTGCTGCAGCAATGTACTCCATCTCTGTGGTCGAGTCAACAGTAGTATCTTGCTTGGAACTCTTCCAGCTTACTGCTTCTCCATTTATGGTGAAAACATATCCTGAGTTCGACTTGCTATCATCAATTTTAGACTTAAAACTCGAATCCATGTAGCCCACAACTTGGAGGCTGCCTCCTCCATATACCAGTAAAAGATCTTTAATCCTTCTCAAGTACTTAAAGATACACTTTACTGCTTTTCAATGTTCCAAACCTGGATTCGCCTGATACCTGCTCATGACACTCAAAGCATGTGCTATATCAGACCTGGTATATAACATAGTATACATGATAGACCCTATTGTTGAGGCATAGGGTATCCTATCCATGTCTGCCCTTTCTTCATGAGTCTTTGGGGACATACTCCTAGAAAGTGATATTTTATGTCTCATCGGTATAAGACCTCTCTTAGAATTCTCCATGCCAAATCTTTTGACAATGGAGTTTATGTACCTGGACTAGGATAAACCAACATCCTCTTGGATCTATCTCTATAGATCCAGATCCCAAAATATATGATGCTTCCCTTAAGTCTTTCATGGAGAAGTTTCTGGATAGCTAAGTCTTCACTATGGAGATAATTCCTACATCATTTTCAATGATTAGGATGTCATCCATATACGACACTAAGAAAGTGATACCACTCCCACTTACCTTTTTGTACATACAAGGTTCATCTTCGTTCTTAACAAAGTCATAAGATCTACTATCACCTTATCAAATATTATGTTCTAACTTCATGAACTTGCTTCGATCCATAAATGGACCTAAGAAACCTGCATACTTTATCTGGACTCTTTTTGGATACAAATCCTTATAGCTGTATCATATACACTTCCTTCTCGAGGTTGTCATTGAGGAATACCATTTTCACATTCATCTATCAGATTTCATAGTCATAGTATGCTGTAATGGTCAAAAGAATTCTGATGGATTTAAGCATGGCTATAGGTGAAAATATTTCATCATAGTCAGCTCATTGCTTTTGACGATATCATTTAGCTACCAACCTTGCCTTATAGGTAGGTCTCTACCTTTTCATTCACTTCAATTTTCTTCTTGAAGATCTATTCACAACCGATGAATACCCTCAGGTGCATCCACAAGGTTTCAGAACCTTATTAAAGTATATGGAATCCATCTCAGAATTCATGGCTTCTTGCTATTTTTTGGAGTCTATACTTATAGTAACCTCCTCGTAGGTCTGAGGATCAATATCCTGAGAGTCCTCTCTACTGATATGTCCCACATATCTTTCAGGAGGGTGAAATACTCATAGGATCCTTCCAGCGTACTCCCGGCAAGCTCCCAACAACTTGTCGGCGAACTCCCGACGAACTTCATGGCAAACCTCTGGTGACCTCTCAGCAAGCTCTCGACAACATCGTCCGAACCTTGGTCGACCTCTAGAGAACTCTCGACGAGCTCCCACTGCATCGTCCAAATATCTGCCCGATGCCCGAACTTAACTCCGACCCAATATTTGATTATAATACTTTTTTATTATCGTAGTTAATCCTGCATCATTTTTTCTAACACAAATTAGATCATAAAACTCATCAATTGATTTCATCATCAAAATTCAAAATTCAACAATCTCCTCCTTTTTGATGATGACAACCAATTGATGATGGGAGTTAACCTTAACTCCCCCTATATATATGCCAAAGGATAAATAAAACAAACTTGATTTCAAAAGCACCATCACTTTTAAATTTAAGCATTTTGATAATTTTTCATAATTTCACCATACATGATACTATACAAGATAAAATTTTCAAACATTCATCTTCTTGGTATCATATAAAAATTTCAATTATTATGTTCACAAGATAACCATGTCATCAATCAAGATATAACATCCATTTCAACAATTTCAAAGATATCAAAATATTTCTTATGTCATCAATTATGTTACTTTCCCATTGTCATCAATAAAAATGAAAAATGCTTAACTTATATTTGAATATTCTTAAACATTTATCTCATAAAGAAATTGTTTTCTCCCCCTTGGTCATTGTCAAAAAGAATGAAAGAATATTATAGTACAAAATTAATTTTCAAGTTATTGACAAATATATATAAAGGGGTTATATAATCTAAAAGATCAATTCGCAAGTACCAAAAAATATGATTTATTTTAATAAATCTCTTTTTTTTGTAAATAACAAAAATGAGTCTTAGGAGAGTAAATAATCATGATTCATTCAAGATAAATCTTAATACATATAATTCATTTATTTAATTATCCTTAATAAAATGGAAGAATGATCTTGATTAAACATATCAAGTTATAATTGTTAAAATCATAAAAAAATTTATTAAAAAGAAAAAATCATATAGGTTAAAAATGGTTTCCATAAAGGATAAGTCAAGTGAAGAAGTCAATGAAAAATCTCATTCAATTTTCAACTCATCACAAATTTAAGAAATATTTGGTGATATGGTATACCATTCATAAATATAAGGAAGTCATAAATAAATCATGTTATGAAGAATATTAATATCAAATTATGAATACCAAAAGATATGATTCAATTTAACAAATTTCCTTTTAGGTCAGAAAGAAATTTTATGAGATAAAATAATAAGAATGATCTTGTTTCACATAGACAATTTAAAAAAAAAACAAAAAAGTCATAGTGAACGATCTTGATTTATATAAAGATCTCAAATTATAATTTTTCAAGATGTCAATATCATGATAAGACCTTTTCTATGGTAAGTTGCATAGGAGAACAGATAAAAGATATTGTTTCATATATAGGAAATTTTAAGTTATCAAGATTATAGTTCTTAATGAAAATCTCAAGTTATAAGATCAAAGTCTCATCTTCAGTAAAAAAAAAATTATAGAAGTAAAAAAGTTGATTCCCATAAAAGATGTCTCAAGTCAAAAAATCATGAGAAAGTTCATGATTTGGTCGGGAAAAAAATCTCATTCAAAGTTCAATTATTAAAATTATTTTTGTAATTCAAGAGATTCAACAATAATCTCTTCGGTCCTATAGAAATATCTCACTTCTACTTTCGTCTTCTAGTCTCAATTTCTCCACCTCCTCGGTCCTCCCTTCCGTCGTTCGCCTAGCCTCTTCAGTTAGTCTCTAGTTGATCAGGTCGGGATGACCTCCTTGGGCTCGTCTATTGATGTTAGGTCAATTCCTCCCGCTAGATCGGGAGGAACAAGTTTAGGAAGCCCCGTGGCTAGTACCTCGGGGTTGTCATCGGGGGTTCCATCCCTGATAAATGCCAAGTCGCAAAGGGACCTCGAGGTCATGAAAGCGTGTCACGACATCGATTTGGCTATGGCCGAAGGGTCACTTGATGCAATTCGAAAATGCTATAGTATTCCAGATGAGTACGCATTGCGTGCTCCGTTGCCTGAGCAGCATCCTTACAACTCGAGCTCTGCCAAGCTGAGCATCTCAGTCGATGCCCTGGAAGCCGATCTTCGATTTTCTTTCCACCCCATCATTGAGAAATGCCTTGGGTGGTGGAGAATTTTTTCAAGTCAGGTAGCGGCCAACTCATGGCGCTACCTAATCGCATTCCTTGGGGAATACCGAGGATCGGGTATCATCCCAGGTGGGGTGTGGAGGGTTATTACTTGACTGCCCGAGCTGAGTTTAAGGTTAGTAGGGCTCCTACCAACAACAAGGGTTCGTTAGTGGTCCAAGTTGGGGGTTTAAACTTGACTGATCTGTTCATCCGGTTAGCAATGTCCCCTCTTACCTATCCAAGGAGGAGTCCACCCTAGTCAATAGACTAAAGAATATCCTTTTCTTCTCCCGGGCAATCTGGGACATGATCGAGCTATGGCTGGTCGAGGCGGGTCTCAATCCCACTTCTCAGGGCATAGTTGACTTAGTGTTGATCAGGGTGCAGGTGTGATGGATCTATCATCTCTCCACGGGATGCGGAAGGTGCCCATCAAAAAAATCTACTCCGATAGCTTGGCCTACCAGTTCTCCCCTAGAGGTCGAGGAAATCTATATAGAGGATGCGCTAAGAGCAGCTCTAGCTCTGACTTCGAAAAGGCCTACTGAGAAATCAGCGCCACAGCAAGAGGATTCCACCCAGGCGCAAAAATGAGTTAAGGTGATTATAGGGAAGCACAAGTCCCATCGCGACAAAGGGAGTTCTCGGGCACCATCCTGAGATAAGGAGCCAGCTGCTTCAAGTGAAGAGCTCACACCCAGTGTCTACCGAAGGCTGAAGTCCATGAAGGATCTTTGTAGGACAACAGTCCATAAAAATGACGAGGGGTACTACGTCCTACAAACAGCTGACCTTCCTCCAAGGGACCTGAACTTTGAGATACGAGACCAATGGCTGAATCTGAAGAGTTTGGCGCAAGTCTGGGATGTCTCATAGGCGGTGTCGGAGTTCGGGAGAGGGATCCTGCATCCCTAGCTGGCGAAGGAGCTGTATGCCTTTTTGTCTGAAGTACTCATGGCACAGGCTGCAAAGTAAATTGTGCTAGTAAGTCATGTCTCGGCTTTCTAAGTTCTAGTTTCTCTTCCCCAGCTCATCACTTCATTGCTTACAGAGGCACCACTACCAAATGGCCTTGCTGGACAGGGTTCACGACGCTGGTCAGCTGGTGACCATTATGGATCATCGAGCAGCAAACAACCAGTAGGAGATAGAGGAATTGAAGTCTGATAGTGGCCCTTAGCAGGTGGCGGCAGCCGAGTAGCAGGCTAGTGCTACTGAGTAGCAAGTCATTGACCTCCAGACCGACAACGAGAAACTGACGGCCCAATTGGTCGAAGTGACCTGCAGGATAGAACTCTTTGATAAGGAATTAAACGACGTTCGGGCCGACCCGACTGATGTACAACAATAATTAAAAGAGCAACGGGTAGGTCGTTGGAAGACAAACGATGATCTTTTGAAGGTCGTGAAGGAGATTGAGGCTCTGAAGGCCAAACTGCCCAAGAAATCCATTGAAGATTATAAGTAGACAATCAGATTTAGATGGGGCCTTTGGCGAATAGGTTAGGTTTTGCATGAGTATAGGTATCGGGTCGCACTGGCCTGATTTCAAGCTCAGTACCTGGACCTGGAAGTCGATGAGAATCCATTCATGGAACAACCAGAGGATGACTCGGTGCTCATAGAGACTCAACAACCTTTCAACGATTCAACCCCCCATCGGAGTCTTGACTTCCTTTTTGGTTTACTTCCATTTCGTAAGTCGGGTTGCGTCTCGTGACTCGATCGCTCGACCATTTTAATGTCTTGGTCGGATTCAGTCTTATTTTATGACTGATCATTTTGTAAATGCATATTTTAATCAATGCTACACTTGCTTTCTTTTTTTGTCTAGAATACACGTAAAAATTTTTGAGGCTTGATATGTGCCATGTCCTCGGCAACTGTATATCGTCCATGGTTGTGAGAATGCAAGTCCCTTCTCGTACGATTTTGATGACTCAGTAGGGACCGTCTCAAATTGGGTTCCAACTTGCCTCAAGTTCGGGTCGGGTCACCAACTTTGGCTCTCCGTAGAACAAGGTCACCTGAGTTGATTTGTCAAGGCCATACTTTACAATTGTAGGGTCTAGCAATGGCCCTTTTGTATGCCAACTCTCGAATGTGAGCCTTGGCCCGCTTTTCTTCTAAGATATCAAGGTTCTCCACAGTTGGTTGTCCAAGCCTTCTTCTTCGTACAATTCAACTTGGAGGGTCAAGTAGACCACTTCAAGAGGTAGGATTGCGTTTGTGTCGAAAGTGAGGCTAAAGGGTGATTCTCCAGTCGAGGTTTTTGGTGTCGACCGTGATTCCCATAGTATACTGGGGAGTTCATTGATCTAGGATCCTTGCGCATCAGTGACTCTCCTTTTCAACCCTTCAAGGATAGCTCGGTTGGTAACCTTAGTGAGTCTATTGACTTGAGGGTGGGCGACCGAGCTGAACTTCAACTGGATCTTATAACTTTGGCAGAATGCCTTGAACTTGGGATTGTTAAACTGTGTTCCGTTGTTGGTGATGATGACTCTCGGGATACCGAACCTTGTGATAATGTTTTTCCAGACAAAGCCTTCAACATGCTTCTCCGTGATTGATGCTAGTGGTTCGGCTTCAACCCACTTGGTGAAATAGTCGACTCCGACTATGAGAAACCTCCGTTGACCTAAGGCTGGGGGAAATGGACCAAGTAGATCCATCCCCCTTTGGGTAAATGGCCATGCGCCGATGGAGGTTGACAAGGGCGTTGTTAGCTGGTGCTGGATATGGGCATGCCGCTGACACTGCTCATATTTTTGCATGTAGGTCTGGGCGTCCCTATGCATGATCGATCAATAATACCATTATCTAAGGATTTTATGAACTAACATATGAGCATTGATGTGTTCTCCGCATATCCCTTCGTGCACCTCGATTAGAATTGTCTGTGCCTCGACAGGGTGTAGGCAATGAAGCAGCGGTCAGTTGAATCATTTTTGGTACAAATGTCCATTGACAATGCAATACCATGCCCCACTCTTCTAATTCGACGTGCAGCAGCTTTGTCTTTGGGAAGAATTCCATCTCTTTTGAAGTGGAGGATCTTGTCGACCTAGCTTTGTTTGACCTCGACCGTGGCCACCTTGGGTCGAAGAATGGATGGTCGGGGATCCTTATAAACCATGGGGATTGCTGGTCAGCCCCCCAATCCGAAGCTGATCTGGCCAATGCGTCTGCTCGTGAATTCTCGGATCGGTGTATTTTGGTGATGGTGAAGCGACATAAAGCATTGATCAGATACCGCACCTCAGCTACATATTTGATTATTGTTTCTTCTCGGGCTTCAAATTCTCCCTTGACTTGTCTAGCTACAAGTTGGGAGTTGATGTGGACTTCAATTTCCTCCACTTGAAGCTCGGTGGCTAACTTCAGCCCAAATAGCAATGCTTCGTACTCAGCTTCATTATTAGTAGCCCTAAATTCGAGGCGGAGGGCTTGCTCGTAGATTTAGTTCGATGGGCTTTCTAAAAATGAGGCTGATGCCTCCTCTTTTGGCGTTTGCTGATTTCTTCACATACAACTTCTAGGCAGAGGTTGGGTGAGGCTGGTTGCATAGTGTTGTGAGTTCTGCAATGAAGTCGACCATCGCTTGAACTCTTATCGCTGTTCTAGGAACGTATTCGAGGTCAAACTCCTCTAGCTCCACCGACCAATTGAGCATCCGACTTATAATGTCAAATTTTGAGAGGATTTGGCACAGTGGTTGGTTGGTGATTACCTTAATGGGGTGCCCTTGGAAGTATGGTCTTAGCTTTCTTGCCGCTATTACCAAAGCTAAGGTCAGTCTTTTAATCGAAGGGTAGTGCTCCTCAGGATCGTTTAGGATGTGGCTGGAGTAATACATCGACCTCTCTCATTGTCTCTCGAGTTTGACCAAGATGGAGTTGACAGATGACTCCAATGCAGTAAGGTATAGGTCGAGGGTTTCTCCCGGATTGATCGATGTGAGCTGTGGTAGATGGGTAAGATGCGTCTTCAATTGCTAGAATGCTTCCTCACACTACGGAGTCCAGTTGAAATCCTTTCCCCTTTTCAGGGCTCGGAAGAATGGTTGGCTCTTATCCCCTGCTTGGGAGGTAAATCGGCTTAGTGCCGCCAACCTCCCAGTGAGTTGTTGTACCTCTTTGACCATTTGGGGGGATTGCATTTGCAGTATGGCCTCCACTTTCTCTGGATTCGCATCAATCCCTCATTGGTGAATGACGAACCCGAGGAACTTTCTCGAAGTGGCGCCAAAGGCACATTTACTCGGGTTGAGGCACATCCTGAATCTCCTCGTAGTCTGAAACATTTCAGCCAGGTCCGAGAGATGAGTATCGATTCTTCGACTTTTAACTATCATGTTGTCGACATATACTTCCATGTTCCTTCCGAGCTGGTCTTTAGACAAATGGTTCACCATTCGTTGGTAGTTAGCACTAGCTTTCTTTAACACGAATGACATGACTTTGAAGCAATATGTGCCATGATGGGTAATGAAAGCCATGTTTTCCCGATCTCGTGGTGCCATTTGAATTTGATTGTATCCTAAAAATGCATCCATGAACTAAAGCAATTCGTGTCCCGAGGTGGCGTCGACTAGTTGGTTGATCCTCGGGAGGGGATAGCAATATTTCGGGAAAGCCCGATTAAAATCGGTATAATTCACGCACATTTGCTAACTTCCATTAGCCTTCTTAACTAGTACAACATTAGATAACTAGGTCGGGTATGTAACCTTTGTGATAAAGCCGACGTCTAACAATCGAGCAACTTCATCTTCAATGGCTTTTTGTCAATCGAGAGTGAATCTTCTCGGCTTCTGCTTGACCGGTCGAGCATCGAGGGATATATTAAGATAGTGTGGTACACTTCAGGGCTGATGCCGGGCATGTCTTTCGAAGACCAAGCAAAGAGGTCAGCATACTTTCCGAGGAGCTCGACTAATTGTATTCGTCATTCTCCTAGAAGTGCTAAGCCAATCTTTAGGGCGCTGCTTGGATGTTCTAGGTCAATGGGCACCTCCTCCACTTATTCTATGGGTTTGGGATTTATGGTAAGTTTGTTCGGATCCGTGGGGTCGATAGTTGCCGTTGGGATCCTAGGTTTCATGGGAAGCATCGTTGCTGTCAAGTAGCATTGTATGGACTCCCGAGGGTCACTTCGTGCCTTGTTGACCCCAACTTTAGTCGGGAATTTCATGGAATGGTGGAATGTCGATACGATGGCCCTCAGCTTGTTGAGCGTCGGTCGGCCAATGATTGCATTGTATGCTGATGGGAGGTTGACAACCATAAACGAGACCATTAGCATCCTTGTTCTTGGCTTCTTGTCAACCGTGACTAGGAGAGTTGTCGTGCCGAGAGGAGAGATAGAGTCTCCTGTGAACCCTATTAATGTGGAAGTCATAAGAACCAAATCCTTGTCAGTTAGGCCCAACTTCTGAAAGGCGTCAAAATATAGGATGTCAGTCGAACTCCCTATGTCGATCATGATCGGCTTGACCCAAGCATTTGCAATGCTTACCGAGATGACCAGAGCATCGTCATGGTCCGGATACTCTTCACCTTTGGGTTGGAAAGTGGTCTCAAGGTCACAGCGGTGCCTCGGTCTTTGTTCAATTGTGGCCCAAGTGTATGCTTTGCAAGCCGAGGTAATGTATCCCCCTGCAACAGGTCCACCCATGATAACATCAATCTACTTTTCAACGGGTCCCTTCGGGTGGAGTGAGGGATCTCTGATGTGTTGTCCTTCGAGAGTCGACTTTTGATCTCGGGCATAACGTCCAAGGTGTCCCTAGCGAATAAGATCTTTGATCTGGTGCTTTAGGTCGCAGCATTCCTCGGTGTCATGTCTATATTCCCTTTGGAAACGATAATACATTCTCCTATCTGGCCCTTCGGGGCGAGGCTTGATAGGATTAGGAGGCTTGAGGAGTCCCTTTTCTCATATTTGGAGGAAGATATTCGTCTGAGTAGAGTTGTGGGGGATTGATGGTAGTCTCGATCGTTAGAGTTCTGGTTCATCAACTCTTCTCCTTGAGGATCCCGAGGGCTACCCTTGGAGTTGTTTGGCTCAGGGGCACTTCTGATCCTCCCGCTTCCCGGTCACTAGTGTTTTGACAACAATATAATGGTTTGCCTGTTGCATCATTTTTGGGGATTATAGCTAACGGGCATTCAATCAACGACCATAAGAATATGGAAAGTCGAAGCCCCATCAAAACACTTGGATGACTAGAGAGGGGTGTGCGTCGAGCACTCCTCGAATCTCTGTTGCAAATCATCCGACGAACTAGGCAAGAGACTCCTCGCTTCCTTGACTTAGCCCGAGGAGCGAAGCGGTGGTAGGCATCGATCATACACTCACTAAGAAGTTCAGCTCGAACTCCTTTGTGAGCTAGTCGAACGACAGGATTGAGGCCGGCTTTAGCCGACTGTACCACATCTGAGCTGGACCCCTTAGGGTAATAGGAAAAGCTCGACACATTAGTGCATCTTAGGTATCATAAAGGGCCATTTGGGCCCGAAAAGCTGTAATGTGTTCGGTAGGGTCCGAGTTGCCGTCGTAAGACTCGAGGGTTAGAAGCCTAAAGCTGGATGGAACAGGTTTATCTTAAATTTTAGATGTCGAACGACAAACCTCCTTTAGAGCTTTCCCCTAGCTCCTCCTTAGATTTGATGAATTCCTTATGTACCTCATCTAACTGTTGGTTCACTTGGCAGAGTTGTGCCCTTTGCGAAGCCACAGCCGCTGGTCGACTCCTCTTCTGCAAAGTCGCGACCTCTGTTTCTCCTTTGAGGATCCGAAGATTCAGGTCCAGCTCATCGCTGGCCACGCCAGCTGCCCTCGATCCACCGCGCAGCAGAGAAAGGATTGCAGAGCCGATGATACCCAAGGCATCGCCCTCCCCTTGTGCGCTCTCTCTGATGCGTCTCTGCAACCCCGTAGCCAGACTGCTGCCATCCTCCTGGCCGCCTCTCCTCTTCGATGCAGATCCCCCTCTATATCGTCACTACACCATCAGCGAGTGACCACAGAAACTCCATCTCTAGCGATCGCTGCCCTCAACCTACATCAACAGATCTGGACACCTCTCTGTTCTTCCGCAAGAGAGGTGCCACTCTCTCTCTCTCTGTTGTTCCGCCGGCGACCTATGGCACCTACTTCTCTCTTTTGCTGTCCGATGATAGCATCTTCCCTTCCTCTGTCCAACACTGCTAGCATCTTCACCCAATAGTCGAAGACCAGTCATCCACTACTGAACAGCCACCAGCATCATCTCTTCTCCCTGATCGCCGGCACGCTCTAGTCACCCCATCAAGCTCAGCGAGTTCCTTCTCTCTGAGATCCTTCTTGTTGCAGCCCTCGCCGTCGACCTACCGCTCCCGTGAAGCCGCCCGCCATGTCCCCTGTCTCGAAGCAACCATTCCTCGGCCCCGTCACGGAGACACCCACCGCATCCCCTCTCCCCCTGCCTGCCTCGGCTTCTCCCTCTTCCACTACGCAGCCCTTCAGATCCGACGACCGCCTGCTCTTCCCCTTCATCTTAGCAACAGCCCCCTTTCCTGGAAGCCTCCTGCGTTGCGTGGCCGTTGATGTAGTTGGGCTTCAACGACCACCCGAACAGTGGGACTCACCAGGTGTTGCCACCTTCGCCAGCATACTTCGCGACAGATGCTCGTGCTTGCTCAGGTCACTGCCAGCCAGATCAAGCCTCCCTCTGTTGGAGACGACGCTACCAGCCTCTCTTCCCAGCAGCATCCCAAGCACTCCACGCACAACGATGATAAACTCTTTCCTTTGATCAGATTTATTTATATGATCAAATCTCTAACAATAGAGGATGATCCCCTGTTGACTCCTCATCCTCCTATCGCCATCGCCCACTCTCCATAGGCAGCAACCAGTGTCTTCCAGCAATTGGCGTTCACAGTGCACCCGCCCCATCGTCGTCGACTCCTGTTACCTCTCCTCTACTGATGGTAGCTCTCTGATGTCCAACGATAGCTTCTTACCTCTTCTTTTAGCGTCGCCAGCGTCTTCTTCGGCAATGCAATAGAAACAAAACAACTTCTACCTTCTGCTTCATCCATGCTATTACGCCTGCCCCGTTGTCACGAACGGTCATTCCATGAACCGTTTGTCGCTTTTTAGTGCTTGTACAAATATTGGGAGGCCTGTTTTGCCTTGGTTTTGGGTGATTTTGCCTAGGAATTGTGAGCATAAATAGTTTGTCAAGCTGCAGAATGATCGCTCGCTGCGCGGAGCCAGAACAGGTCAAAATTACCCTAAAACCGCCCAGTTTTGGGTCATTTTCGCATGCTGCGATGACCAAACTAAGTGAAGGAAACTGTCAGCCATCTCAGCCCTCTAGAACTCCCCGGGTGACACAGGGCTGGATGGGGCTTCAGGATATTAGTCGGGCGTGAGCACTCAAAGAAATTGAAGTGTTTTGCGCCCGACACTCTTGGGAACCATTATTTGTGGACTTGTGACCGTTCTTACAGCCATCCAAAGTCCTGTTTCACTCTCTTTCTCTCTTTTTCTGCTGCACACAAGGTGTTTGACGAATTGCTTGTAAGAGCTGCCCTCTTGGCGAGACGTCGGGACTTGTCCGTTGCTCGTGTTCAAAACTAATCAACTTCTCTTTTTGCAGGTCCTTCGGGACCCGCACGAGGTTGGAATTGGGCTGACCCTTTATGGGCAAATACGTTTCAGCGTTTCATGACTTAGGCAATCCCAGCTAAGTCCGGAATATTGGGCAAAGCTTGCTTCGTGACTTAGGCAATTCCAGCTAAATCTACAAGTTTGTCGCAAGGGTGCCACATGGCTTAGGTAAATTCTGCTAGGTCTGTGACATTATGGTATCAGAGCAGGCAAGCAATTCGAACAAACAAGTGAAGAGGATTCACAATCTCGCCATGGCGAAGCACCGTGGTGAATCAAACAAGATGGGGCAAGCCGGACCTTTGCCCCAAGCAGCCGCAAGTGGGCTGCAAGTATAAACCCACTCACAAATTGCTAGAGCCGCTCATGAGGAGCGCAGTAGTGAACATGACGAGCGTGAAGTTTGATACTCTCCGCGAGTGGAGGAAGCACAATCTGGTGCACCAATTGGGAAAAGGAGCCACAAGGAGAGACTTTCAATGATGGAAACCCGCCTCGATGTTCTTGAAGCGAGCTTGGAGGAACTCTATCAAGGCCAAGGAAGGCTCCTTGGGGTAGAGAGCTCGCAAGAAGAAGCTGAATCTCGAATCGACAGGGTTGAGTCCCTGGTCGATCGACTGACGGAGGATACTAAAGACTCCATAAGACATCTACATGAAGTTGTGATGGAACTCACGGCCAAAGTGACATTGCTCACTAGAACTCTTAATGCGGGAGGGAACAATACCCGCACTACACCGCCACAAAGCTTCAGAGCACTAGAGCACCAGAGCCACATTGCAATGGGGGCGCTAGAGATGCCAAAGAGCTCGAGAATTTTCTATTCGACATGAAACATTATTTTCATGCTACGAGACCCGATTCGGAGGAAACCAAAGTTTCGATAGCAACCATGTATCTGAATGAAGATGCAAAACTTTGGTGGCGAACCCATTGGGAAGATATCCAACAAGGCCGATGTCGAATGGATATGTAGGAAGACTTGAAACGCGAGTTGAGAACGCAGTTTCTGCCCGAGAACACTGAGTTCGTCGCAAGAAGGAAACTGAGACAACTCCGCCAAAGTAATTCCATCCGAGACTATGTGAAGTAATTTTCAGCACTGATGCTAGATATACAAGACATGTCCGAAAAGGATAAACTATTCAGCTTTCTCGATGGCTTAAAGTCATGGGCACAACAAGAACTAAATCGGAGGAATGTCACCGACGTGGTCGGGGCAATTATAGCCGCGGAAAGGCTAACTGACTTCATTTCTTTGGAAGACTTAGAAAAGAAGAAACAATCCTCAGGAAATCACCCAGCAAAATACTCTCGTGCAAAGGAGTCTGGGGGTGAACAGAATAAAAAGAGCTTCCACAAGGGACCGAGCACAAAAGGCAAAGCCCCGAAATCGGACGGATGCTTCTTGTGCGGAGGACCGCACATGGTGAGAAAGTGCCTGCAGAAGCAAGCACTCAACGTCTTAACGACATCAATACACCCCCACAAGTCGGATAAGGGCAAAGCTGTCACCCTTAGTTCGAGCAGTTCGAAATCTAGCAGCTCGAATGAGAGCGATGCATTTGTTGAATGTATTATGGGGTCAAGTGGGGGAGAGAACAAAGACAAAGGCACAGAAGGTGGCAAATAGCAAGCTGATGTATGTGGACATCAAGCTTAATGGTCGAACAACCCTTGCAATGGTGGACACTGGAGCTACCCATAATTTTATTGTCGATCGTGAAGCAAAATGACTTGGACTTATTTTGGAGAAGAACCCGAGTCGCATGAAGGCTGTGAACTCAGAGGCCAAGCAGATCTCTAGATTAGCAAAGGGAGTCTCTATCAAGATTGGAACATGAAGCGGGTGCATAAATATGATGACAGTGCCATTGGACAACTTCCAAGTGATTCTTGGAATGGAGTTCATGCACGTGGCAAAGTTAGTGTCGATGCCGTTCCTAAACTCTTTATACCTGATGGGAGGCGACGACCCCTGCGTAGTTTCAGTTTCCCGAGGGAGAATAAAGGACCCACAGCAAATATCGGTATTACAATTAAAGAAAGGGGTGCGGAAAAGGTGAATTAACTTTCGTGGCTGCTGTGAAGCTAGAGCCACTTGACAAGGAGGTCATTCACGAACCTACTATGGTGGCAAACGTTTTGAAGGAGTTCATAGACGTCATGCTACCCGAGTTGCCAAAAATTCTACCACCACGTAGAGGCGTAGATCATAACATTGAGTTAGAGCCGGGAGTTAAGCCTCCAGCGAGACCACCCTACCGTATGGCACCTCCAGAGTCAGAACTGACGAAGCAATTAGATGAACTGCTAAGTAGTGGTCTCATCCGTAGTTCAAAGGCACCATACGGAGCTCCAGTTCTCTTTAAGAAGAAACAAGATGGGAGCCTTCAATTATGTGTCAATTATCGAGCCCTGAACAAAGTGATGGTGAAGAACAAATATCTTATTCCGCTCATCGCGGATTTGTTCGATCAACTGGGCAAGGCCAAGTATTTCTCCAAACTCGATCTCCGGTCGGGGTATTGGCAAGTGCGTATTACAGAAAGTGATGAGGCGAAGACTGCTTGTGTAACCAGGTATGGAGCGTTCGAGTTTCTGGTGATGCCTTTTGGTTTAACCAACGCTCCGACCACATTCTGTACTCTGATAAACCAGCTTTTCAAAGAGTATTTGGACAAGTTTATGATCGTCTACCTAGACGATATCGTCATCTATAGCCAGATGCTCGAGGAGCATAATGAACACCTTTAGACAATCTTCAGAGTTCTCAGGGAGAACACATTGTTTGTGAAGAGGGAGAAGTGCTACTTTGCGTAGACAGAAATTCTGTTCTTGGGACATCGAACCGGCAGTGGTTCCATTCGAATGGATGAGTCAAAGGTGCAAGCTGTGGCAGAATGGCGAACAGCAAAGAAGGTACCTGAGTTACGATCCTTGGTTTCGTCAACTATTATCGACGCTTCATTTCTGAATATTCGAAGCGCGCAGCTCCACTGACGAAGTTGCTAAAGAAGGAGCAGTCTTGGAGATAGTCGGACAAGTGTGAAGCGACTTTCTAAGATCTAAAGACTACTGTGTTGGAGGAACCAGTACTCAGATTACCATACTATGGGAAGCCTTTTGAAGTCCATACAGATGCTTCAGACTTCGCTATTGGGGGAGTACTTATGCAAGAAGGTCATCCAGTGGCCTATGAGAGTCGCAAGCTCACTGAGACCGAGCGACGATATCCAGTGCATGAGAAAGAGATGACGACGGTGGTCCATTGTTTATGAGTCTGGCGACACTACCTTTTGGGAGCATCATTCGTGCTAAGGACGGACAATGTCACATTGAGTTACTTCCAAACTCAAAAGAAACTCTCCCCGAAACAAGCAAGATGGTAGGACTTCTTGACCGAATTCAACATGGTAATGGAGTACAAGCCCGGAAAGACAAATGTCATGCCCGATGCATTGAGCCGGAAAGTGGAACTGGTGAATGCTATACAGTTGGAAGGCGGAGGCCAAGCAAGTCAGTTACACTCCAACTTTCTTTTCAGGATCAAGGATGGACTGTACATTGATCCTCAAGCAGTAACCATGATGCAGCTCATCAAAGAGGGCAAGGCGCGACGGTTTTGGGTCCAGGAGGGACTACTATACACTAAAGGGAATAGAGTTTATGTCCCGCGAGTGGACAACTTAAGGCGTGAACTCTTGAGAGAGTATCATGATTCCCTTTGGGCCGGACATGCGGGCATTTCATCAGACAATGGCTCTCGTCGAGAGGGCATTTTATTGGCAAAAAATGGGGACAGATGTGGAGGATTATTTCGTACATGCCTTACGTGCCAACAAGATAAGGTGGAGCAACGAAAGCTAGTGGGACTTTTGGAGTCACTGTCGGTACCGGAAAGGCCATGGGAGAGCATTTCCTTGGACTTCATATCAAGCTTGCCCGCAGTAGGGGGATTGGGATCGATACTTGTAGTTGTCAATCAATTTTTAAAGTATGCAACGTTTATTGCTGCACTCCTACATTGTTTAGCTGAAGAGGCGGCCAAGTTGATGATGAAGAATATGGTGAAGTATTGGAGAGTTCCACACAATATCATTAGTGATTGAGATTCTTGATTCTTGGGATGATTCTGGACCGACCTATTCAAGCTGTTGGGATCGAAGTTATACTTCTGCACAAGCCTCCACCCCCAGACTGATGGTCAAACTGAAAGAATTAACTCACTGTTAGAACAGTACCTCCAGCACTATGTGAGTGCTAATCAACGAGATTGGGTGAAGCTATTGAATATAGCTCAATTCTCCTACAACTTGCAGCGGAGCTCTGTGTCCAACAAGAGCCCCTTCGAGATTATCATAGGACAACAATCATCGATCCCTCACACATTAGCCATTGGATATACGGGGAGTAGTCAGTCAGCATATCACTTTGTAAAAGAATGGCATTGAAATGCAGATATTGCACGGGCCTACTTGGAGAAGGCGACTAAAAAGATGAAGAAGTGGGCAGACTTGGGAAGGCGACCTTAGGAATTTAAAATTGGTGACTTAGTGTTGGTGAAGCTCCAACCAGCATCACTCAAGTTCTTTAGGCACAAAGTGCACAAAGGATTGGTACGTAAGTATGAAAGGCCTTTCCCAATCATCAGTCGAGTAGGCAACGTCTCCTACAAGTTGAAAGCTAGCATGGTTCAAAATTCATAATGTCTTCCATGCAAGCAACTTGAAAGCCTACCATTCAGATCTGCAATACGCCTCATCAGAGCCTCATACGAAAAGCGAGTTGAGACAATTCTAGCGGATCACAAGACTAAGTTACCCAACAGCGCGGAGCAAACTGAATACTTAGTGAAGTGGCAAAAACTTCCCCGGACTGAAGCCAGTTGGGAGCCAGAAGACGCCCTACAACATGAAGAAGCCTGCGTTAAAGCCTATCAACAAGCATCGACAAGGGCGTCGACAAGTTAGGTAGGGGAGAATGTCACGAACAATCATTCCGTAAACCGTTCGTCGCTTTTTGTGCTTGTACAAATGTTGGGCGGCCTATTTTACCTTGGTTTTGGGTGATTTTGCCTAGGAATTATGAGCAGAAATAGTTTATCAAGCTGCAGAATGATCGCTCGCTGCGTGGAGCCAGAACAGGTCAAAACTGCCCAGTTTTGGGTTGGTTTTGCATGCTGCGATGACCAAACCGAGCGAAGGAAAATGTCAGCCATCTCAGCCTTTTGGAACTCCCCGGGTGGCACAGGGCTGGATGGGCTTCAGGATATTAGTCAGGCGTGAGCACTCAAAGAAATTGAAGTGTTTTGCGTCCGACACCCTTGAAAATCATCGTTTGTGGACTTGCGACCGTTCTTACAGCCCTCCAAAGTCCTGTTTCGCTCTCTTTCTCTCTTTTTCTGTTGCACACAAGGTGTTTGACGAATTGCTTGTAAGAGCTGCCCTCTTGGCGAGACGTCGGGACTTGTCCATCGCTCGTGTTCAAAACTAATCAACTTCTTTTTTTGCAGGTCCTTCGGGACCTGCACGAGGTTACAATTGGGCTGACCCTTTACGGGCAAATACGTTTCAGCGTTTCATGACTTAGGCAATCTCAACTAAGTCCGGAACATTGGGCAAAGCTTGCTTCCCGACTTAGGCAATTCCAGCTAAGTCTACAAGTTTGTCGCAAGGATGCCACATGGCTTAGGCAAATTTCGCTAAGTCCGTGACACCGTGCCAGACCTCCTCTTCCTGTCATGCTTGCACCCTTCTTCTCAACCAGGCTTACATGGCCGCCGAAGTCAACTATCGTGAGACCTTCACAGTGGTTGACAACATAGTGGTCTCCTTCCTTCAGATTTTTTGACATCGGTTCAAAATCTGCTTCCTTCATAGGAGTTTGATCTTGCAGGGGCATGATAGTCTGATCTAATTAGATTATCAAACTTGGCTCCAGTGGAATCATCTGCTCCTTCTCAGCTAGGTAGACATCGCCATCGAAGTCAACCGTCGTCAAATCTTCACCGTGGTTGACAACACAGTGCCCTCCTTCTCAGCTGGGCTGACATTGCCACCAAAGTCAACTGTCGCGGTTGACAACACAGTGGCCTCCTTCTCAGCCAGGCTGACATTGCTGCCGAAGTCAACCGCTTTTAGATTTTTATCGCGGTTGACAACACAACGGCCTCCTTCCTTCAGATTCATTGATATTGATTCAGGATCGACATCCTTGACAAGAGCTCAATCTTGCGGGGGCATGATATAAGATAGGATTTAGATATGATTTCTTCAACTGAATGACGAAATCTGATAGATTAGTTGAAGAAAATTCTCTTATCTTCACGTATAAATTGACGATCAATCAATAAAATTAATAGTTATTTCATTACTAATTCATATTTCAACAATTTTGACCCTTCATGCAGCGTAGGGTCGCATTACTATCTATCACACACACACACACACAGCTTATGGACAGAAGCCATGGAGAAGAAAGTGATGCTGATCAAAGAGTTTGGAACATCTGCTGGCATAGAGAGAGGATGTGATGTGATATGCATGAAATGTCCAGTTGTTTGATTGCTATATCCGTAGGGTGTGTTGGCTGATCATGGAATAGAGACAGATAAGGATAGGACTGGCAAATGGATAGCATTCCTATTACTATATATTATTCGGTATGAATCTAAACCCAACTATTTAGGTATCCGAACTCGATTGTCCTATCTAAATCTACTAAAGAAAACTCTTATATATATATATATATATATATATATATATATATATATATATATATATATATATATATATATATATATATATATATATATATAAAATCGGAGTATAATGGATTCAAACCATTGCATCTATCTTGATAAAGTTATATTTATTTTGATAAGATTCATACTATCATTACTAGTGCGAGCTCACCTGTCCTCTCCTCCCTTTCTCCTTTCTCCTTCATTTCCTCTCCTTGCCTTCCCCCTCCCTCCCTCCCTCCCTCTCCGATCCTACTTCTCTATCGCATATTTTTCCTCTCCCAAAATTTCCATGATATCAGGGTCGGTAAAACACCTTCTTTCTTTTTTTTATGATATCAGAGTAGGTTTAAAATTTTAGAGGCAAATACAAATTAGGAGCTTTTAGGAATATTAGCCATCTAATTTAAAATAACTATCATCCATCATTGATTAAATGCATGAGGTCTATGATTAAATTAGAGCGAAGCTTGCACGCCAGACGATGCTCAACTGACGAGAAAACGAGGAGGAGAGTGTTTGTGGCAGCTACAAACGAAATCATTGTTTAATGAACCTGTTTCTGAGTGTCATCAAGTTCTTGACGAGGACAGAAATGTCAGGTTGACAAGCTTTTCACGTTACATGAATCTACGAAGACATCTGGCGTCTTGGTATAGTTGTGCGTCTGGGTTTTAGTTGTTTGTCTCACTCTCTCTCACACACTGTCCTTTTCGAATCTTTAGAAAATTGTTTCGTGGAAGAAGCAGAAGAAGAAAAGAACGACTCTCTTTCTATTTGTGAGGCTCTTCTCTTAGTTCTTAGATTCTATAAGATCTCATTATTTTCGCTGCTTCTTCTCCACCAGCTTGCCAGCTTTCTTCTTCTTATATGGCTTGTAGCTTGGATTTCTTCTCTTCCGAATCTATCAAATCCGGGTAATCAAGAAGGAAAGAGAAGAATATCCTTACTTGAGCTCAAAAAAGCAAGAAAGAATCCGACTTGATCGCCTTCCCTCGTTGTTCCTGAACCAGGCACCGTTGGTAAAGGGTAAAGGTCCCCACCTTTTGACTCGATTGCTCAACCTGGCGAGGCGAGGAACGATGGACAGGCTCCAAGGAAATCTGCAGTCCTTCTTCCACAACAGATGGTTGGTGTTTGTGGCGGCAATGTGGATGCAGTCCTGGGCCGGGATCGGTTACCTGTTCGGCAGCATCTCGCCGGTGATAAAGAGTTCCATGGGCTACAACCAGCGCCAGATCGCCAGCCTCGGCGTCGCCAAGGACCTCGGCGACAGCGTCGGGTTCCTCGCCGGCACCCTCTGCGAAATCCTTCCCCTTTGGGCCGCTCTCCTCATCGGCGCACTGCAGAACTTGATCGGCTATGGATTGGTTTGGCTCGTCGTGACACGACAAGTGCCGGTTTTGCCTCTCTGGGTGGTAAGAGCTAAGCCTTTTTGCGGGCTTGTATGTTCCGAGGCAAAACATGCTCTTTTTTCCTTTCTTTCCTTGAAGAATCATAATAGCTTTACTGCTACTTTGAATTTTTCTTTTCGGCGTTGACCTCTTTTTGCTTAATTTGCATTGGAACTACTGAATTCTTTGACCGATTGACATGTTATAGTTGGTAAATGAAAGCCTGGAAACTTAAACAGTTTTTGGCATGTTATGATATATTATAAGGGTTCTGAGAGGATGGATCTCTCAAGGGGATCGTGTCTAAATTGCTTCGTTTGAAGAAAATTTGGAGAATTTTGTTCTTTACAGGATTAAGTTCTGAACTGAGTCATTTGTGAATTGCTGACTCTTTCTGGCATATCAGCCATTGTTGTATAACTGCTGCTCTTCTTCCTTTGAGGCTTTCTTGCACTCTCTTTTTTTGAACTTGCAAAAAGAAAAATGTGATTTAGCCTTTATCATCGAAATAGGTGTCCTTTTTTTAAATTTGGCTGTTTAGTGTTGACATCTAGCGTGTTTGGTTTTTTGGTGTGTCTGGTGCAGATGTGCATTCTGATCTTTGTTGGCAACAATGGAGAGACATACTTCAATACTGCTGCCTTGGTTTCTTGTGTGCAAAACTTCCCTAAGAGCAGGGGACCTGTGGTGGGAATCCTGAAGGGATTCGCCGGTCTAAGTGGCGCTATTTTAACTCAACTGTATGCTATGATCCACATCCCCAATCATGCAGCTCTCATTTTTATGGTTGCAGTTGGGCCAACCATGGTAGTGATGGCCTTAATGTTCATTGTGAGACCTGTTGGGGGTCACAGACAAGTGAGACCTTGTGATGATCATAGCTTTAGCTTCATCTACAGTGTGTGCTTGATTCTGGCTGCTTATCTGCTGGGTGTCATGCTCCTGGAAGATCTAATCGACTTGAGCCGAACTGTGATCACCGTGTTTACTCTCATTTTGATCCTTATTCTTTTAGTCCCTATAGCAATACCTGTGCTCTTGACATCAAGTTCCGACGACCCTGCAGCCACTCAAGAGTGTCTTTTACCTGAGAACAAGAAAGGAGGATCCTCCGAGGAACAAGCTGAGATTATTTTGAGTGAGGTCGAAGACGAGAAGCCTAAGGAAGTCGACTCGCTTCCTGAAATAGAGAGGCAGAAAAGAATTGTGCAGTTGCAAGCAAGACTGTTTCAGGCTGCAGCTGAAGGAGCTGTGAGAGTCAGGAGGAAAAGAGGACCACGTCGGGGAGAGGACTTCACGCTGTTACAAGCTCTAATCAAAGCAGATTTCTGGCTATTGTTCTTCTCTCTGCTGTTGGGATCTGGATCTGGTCTGACGGTCATCGATAATTTGGGGCAGATGAGCCAATCTTTGGGTTATGAGGACACTCATATTTTTGTCTCCATGATCAGCATTTGGAATTTTCTTGGACGTATTGGTGGAGGTTATGTTTCTGAGATCATTGTCAGGTATGTATTATGCCAACTGTGTTTTTATTCCTTCGCTGCGGCTCATCATTCATTCCATGCAAATAGGAGCACTTCGTATGCTTCTTCTTTCTATCTGCTAGCTACTAGTGTGTATTTATTTTATCATCGATTCAAATTCTACATCCAAATCAAATAATTTCACGAAACATTCTTGTTCTTTAGGCACTATGTGAGCAATTCTTGTGTCTGAAAGCATGAACCATAACCCCAGGCTACATTTTCTTTCTTCTTTCCTAGTATCGATCTTAGTATGTCTGAAGGTAATTCCTTTTTCCCGGCTTCACTTGCAATATATTCTTCTCCCTTCAAATAGAAAAAGGAGGAGTTCATCATGCTACTATGATGACCTGTGTGGTTCTAAAAGCCATCATCATCATTTATTCTGATCTAGTGATACTGTGTCCAATACTCCTAAAATTTACATCTTTAAGGATGAGGATTACAGGAAGTACCTACCTACCTGTAAACATAATGGAATAGGATCAAAAATACTAATAAAATGTCTTTATGTTTCCAACATTTTCTTTTTATTTTTTATCGGTTAATCTTATCAGGAATCGCGCGTATCCGAGGCCTGTAGCACTGGCAGTAGCTCAAGTTTTGATGGCACTTGGACATTTCTGCTTTGCGATGGCTTGGCCCTGGGCAATGTACATCGGCACTCTGCTCATTGGCATCGGATATGGTGCGCACTGGTCTATCGTGCCAGCTGCTGCCTCTGAACTGTTTGGCTTGAAGAACTTTGGAGCACTGTACAATTTTCTCACCGTCGCAAATCCAGCAGGTTCGTTAGTGTTCTCTGGTCTGATCGTTAGTGGTATGTATGATCACGAAGCCGAGGAACAAGCACGAAAACGCCATAGTTCATCAGCCTCCTTCTTGGTTGGAAGAATGCTCGATGCAACAAGCTTCGGTGAGGAGAGCACACTCAAGTGTGAAGGAGCCATATGCTTCTTCCTTTCTTCCTTGTTGATGTCGGGATTCTGTGTTGTGGCAGTGATCTTGAGCATGATTCTTGTGTACAGGACCAAGGTCGTCTATGCCAGTCTCTACGGAGATCGTACGTGAGATCCTGAAACCGTGGGGATTCATTTTCCAACTAGCTGGTGCCCTACTGCTTGAGTTTTCCATTTGTCCTATCGTATCGAATCCATGTTGATTGATGTATTTGTTCCTTCTGTGCAAAACTGAATTAGTATTCTGTAAAAAAGCTTGTGCATGGTTTCTGATGTTCCAAACCATCTACACTGGAACAATAAACGATTCAACCAATTATATATATATATATATATATATATATATATATATATATATATGGTCAGGAGGAATACAAAGCACATATATATAAAGCTGCTGCTGATCCTATAACAACTATGATCTTACCATGGCTCTGACACCATTGGATTAAGTAACATAACATGAATGCCTTGCCTGCACGTATGGCATAAAGTGTGATAATTCTGTAACAATTAATAACATGTAATATATATATAAAAAAAGATATGATGACTGCAGAATAGTGTGAATCTACAGCGATATCATAGTAGTGATCATCTTTTGAGATGATTCCTCTTCTCTTTAATCTGTTCTCGAGATCTTTCCCTCTCTCTTTTCAATCTGCATATTGGCTTTAAATGAATGAACTGTACAATTTATACTATTTACCTGCTAATATCTGGACTCATAACAAAGTGTTCCCTTTGGCATATAAAGTGAAGAGGACGATGAGTGAGGAAACAAGACCCTCACAGTTTAATATTTGGCGAGTTCTCATTTGGTACAAAACTAGCTTATACATCATTTGGTACACACCATTTAGTTCATACATCAAACACAAAAATCCAATAAATAACAATAATGGCAACATTTGAGAGCACCATCTCCACTGCTGTTTACAATTATATTAAAAATGCTATCGTATCGTACTAACTCGTGAATCTTTACAAAAATACACAATCCAGCAGTGTTTTAGCATAGAAACCAAAACCACTGAATCACGGTACCTCTTAAGACTCCAATTCTAGCACAAACAGAGCACCATCCCTGACCTGCAATAGTGATTAGCTGGTGTGCACAGTATATATATGAAGGTGGAAATTGTTGAGCATTGATGCAGTTGAACAAGTAAAACTCAAGGTGAATCTGAAACCATAAAATGTAAAACGAGTCATGTTATGTTGCCCACCATTTGTGATGTTGAAATCTTCATGTTTTCCAATGTGACATTGCATGTTGCAGATCGTCTTCTGCATCTGTAACCTGTAAGAAGAGAAATTTCAATATCTAGTTCATTCTGCCACATGCTCCTACCATTCCATGAACTGGCAGGTTTACAAGTCTTTAAACCAAACTGAGCTGATCTCAAACCGATCAGCTTGAGATCAACCCTTTATGCAATTCAGCCTTCAAATCAAGTGAGCACGAGCTAGTTGATTTGCACACGAAACAAGCCTGAACAGCCTTATCAACCAGACCACTATACGACTTTGAACCAAGCCTGAACAAGAAATCAAAACACTAGCCACCTTCAACAGAGAAATCTAAGGTGATTCATGTAAACTTTATCCTGGTTCTTGAGATATTCTTTAGAAAGAAATCAGATAAAAGAACCAGCACAGGTATGCAAAATAACAAGACTGCTAGTTATTTTGATGTGGCCCAGAACACAAATGAGAAATGTTTACACAACCTCCAAAGAGGTGATAGAAGGCTTGGTATTCTTCGTGATGTAACAAGGTAAAGACGATATTCAGAAAATGATCATTGAGGACATCGGATGCACTAACAGGCAGAACTTTGTATCTTCTCGGAAGCAGGAGAAAGCAATCAGGCAAAAGCAGTGGGACACGGATCAAATGCAGTGCCACATGCAATCGACTGCCTCTTCCGGCCATGAGCGAGCAAACACTCCGGTACTCTCTGCCATTCCTTGTTGGACATATTATACGTAACAAGACGGTTCATCCGCCTTGACCTCAAAGACAGCATAAGCAACCCCCGATTGCCCAAGCATGTCATCCTTACGTGCTTACCATAAAGCTCTAAGCACCAGATATTTGGCATTCTGTCCACCTCCTTCCACAAGAGAGTCATCTTTTGCAACTCCCATACGTAGACGCATGTGACAGCATTCTTGGTCACCAACCCTACAAGCAAAACCTGACCCCCATACTCTGCAAGTGTATAGTCTGTAAGATGCGATGGTGATGGGATAATGAATTGCTTCCAGGCACCATTTGCCACATCATACGACAAAATACCATCTGGTTCAGCATGCATAAAGTACAGAGTATTGCCAATGGACACAGTTTGTGACCTAAAATTTAAAGAAAGGGGAAGCTTGATGCTCGAAGGAAAAGCTCCGTTACGTGTCCAGCTGTTCTGAAGCGAGTCATAGATCTCATGATCTCCATTGCATCCAAGCCACACTATTTTGTACCCATTGTTGGCAGTCGTCCCATTTAGTATCATCCCAACAGCCACTCGTGACCAGACCCGAAAGGACCTTGGTGGAAGTTCTTTGAGTGAGTTTGTTAGAGGATTGCAAACATAGAAGTTCTTGTGTCCTAAATCCAAGAAACAAATCAGACCACCAGCTGAGGCTACTGGAAGAATTATCGTCTTTGCAGGCAGAAACGGGATGGAGAAATGATGCCATTTTCTCGAAGATGGGTCATACATTGC
Source organism: Ensete ventricosum (assembly GCA_029747655.1). NCBI lineage: Eukaryota > Viridiplantae > Streptophyta > Magnoliopsida > Zingiberales > Musaceae > Ensete > Ensete ventricosum. The sequence continues at coordinate 20,021,118 of JAQQAF010000008.1, read as the reverse complement.
TGCACTGCTTATGTTTTCAGGAGTCACCGTATAGAACCAAGGGTGCAAACGTGGAACTTCCGCAAAGTGTTGGGAGAAGCTGTGTGAGGTCAACAAGGAGTTCCACTTCCTGCATACAGTCCGGAATCGGAAGAAGGAATCTATAGGGAGTCTAGCAATTACAGCTTCAAAAAGATCCTCTGGAAAGTCTTTCCAGATTTGCTGATCCATGAAGTCCGTTGAAATTAATGCAAGTGCTTTTTCAGGGTTCTTCTCTCGTCTAGATCTCTTGCAAGGCAGAGATTTGTTAACTTCAACCATCTTTTGGTCAGAATTCTCCTCCATTATAAGACCACAGAAGTCGTATTCCAAGGAGTTATTGTTCAACTCTACCATATACCACCTGATAAGAACCAGTTTTGACAAAAATTCTCAGTTCTTTGTTTTTGAAGACAACTGAAAATGCAAACATCACAGGATAACACTATAATACTAGCATATTGAAGTTTGAAAAAGAAAAAGATTAAGCAAGGTGACTTGAATTAGTGACATGCAGCAATATTCAGAAGTAAATAGCCAATTTCTCGATCAACTCAAAAAATGATAAAAATATTACAACATAGTGAAGTTGCTTGGTGTAGTTAAACTAGCCTGCTTTAATCAAACTAAGATGATGATGGTCATTTTCGAAGCATCATGCTTGAGACAAGCAACAGACCAGGCATAAAATGAAATAATTGATGCAAACAACCCTTTATCTAAAACATCATAATATGGCAAACAAGATATTATTATATGACCTTATATTATTAATTGTGCTATCATAGAAGATCTCTGCCTATATAGCTTTACCAACATTCCCTTCCAGAACTTATTCCAACAACACTTGTAAGTTGTAACATCAAGTTAACTGTTCCCATATATGACATCAGCTATGTAGAGCTTTCCCTATATTAAGTTGAGGGTTAATGTCAATGGACAATCCAAATGCAATTGTTTCTCTCATTTATCTTTGATCTTCCAAATACATTTGATCTTCCTTTATTTTTTATGCTTCTAATCTAAATTGGCTCAGGTCACCTTAACAATGCATTATGGCCTCCCAAATACATTCACATCATACTCGACAATATCTGAATTGGGATCACCATCAGACTCAAAGAGGGATGAGATGAACAAAATTGAAGATATTGGTCAGATCTGATCGGGGAATGGAATCAGTTTAGAAATAATTCTAGTTAAACACCAAGAAATAATGTGCTAGACTAGAATTTGACATATGAAATAATATGTATGACAATGAGGTTTGTGGGACCTATTTCCTACTCAACCCAACACTTTGCCCATGTGAACAGACCCAATAGGGTTGGAGATCTCTTGCCTAATTTGGATAAAAGGTCAGCAACCCCTGCTTGGAATTGGTGAGGGGTTCTTGACACTACTTGGCCTTGCCTAGGGAAACACCTGGCTTCCTAGGCATCTGATTCAAGGGCACCATCAAACTAACCAAAAGCCCTAAAGGAATGATCTGTTACGTGAAGAAGAGGGCACCACCTGGATTTGGGGGCACTTTAATCAGAAGTTGTTGTTGGACTATTGGAGTCAGGATTCAGGTAATAGCAGCCTCTATATAGAGCACTGTAAGCTTGAGAATTCTTTTTGATTATTTATGGTTTCTTTCCTTTAGAATAGAACCCCTGAAGATTTTTCTTCCCCTGAAGAACAAAAGCCCTAGAGAGAAATGAAGCTCCATATATTAGGTGCAGAATCAGGTCTGTAAGATGATCCTACAAAAATATACAATTACGTCCATGCCAAGCATTGCATCCATCAGACTGAACAATGTGGCGGATGACTATTGCAGATCAACCACAAGCTTTTGACAACTCGGAGAGATGAATGCAAACCAGTCAATGAATGTCAAGTTGCATGCTAATCATGTGGGTAAAACCAAAATGAATAACAGAAAAAAAATCTTGCTATTGCAACAACTTCTAGATCCTTAAGAAGAAAGAGTTCATCAGTCCTGTGCAATTTCCTAGTAGGTGAGCTGCCAAGAGTGGCAAGAGAGGATACCTAATTAAAGCAACTTCAACTGTGCAACTGCAATCAGGTGCAATGATTGTAAAGGCCATGGCAAGGCATAGCTGACAACATTAATCCAATATTCCAATGCCTTAACTTTCCAGCTTATGAATCCTTAAATATTTTGTGGGCAATATCACAATGGCATATTGTGGTATTGCCCACAGATAGGAAAGGAATTGCTGGAGAAAGCCCTTAAATACTGTAATAGGCTACATAAAACACCATTTATTCTAATTTCTAAACTACTTGTGTTATGGACCATTGTTCAGTATCTGCCTAGTGGCAAATGTGCCATGTTGTTTGGGCCAACCTCAAGAATAAAAAACCAATTTTTTTCCCCAAAAATTGTTAACCCAGATGGTTCAATCATATGAAGTTGAACCATAAGGTCAACCATTTTCACACATCACTCTCAAGGTTGAATCTGTATAGTTCGTACCTATCATTATACTTTCACTTATGTGTCATCTGTTGTATTGGATACAATGATTGAGTATTCATAAAATTTCAAACATATAAATCAAGGAATGTCGTATCGTAACCAGACCGATACCGGTGATTGGCCGGACCATTACATTCCGATCGAATCAGTACCAGTATATGTACCAGTGTTTCGAAGACAAAGAAGGTGAAAAGGAAGGCATAATGGAGGTAGATGAGAAGGAAGAAAAAGAAAGAGAAAGGAAGAAGTGGAGGTGGTGGAAAAAAAGGAGGAAAAAGATAAGGTAACGGAGGAAAAAGGGAGAAGAGGAGGAATGAAGCACACCGAGGAGGTAGGCGACAACAAATGATAGTGGCAGTGATATCGGATGGCAACGGCAGTGGCAGCATTGTTAGATGGAAATGGCAAATGACAGCAGCGACAGCAGCGACAGCATTGATTCCATGCTCCCTGAAGAACAAGGCTTGCATTCGTGAGGCCTAATTGGTGTTTTAAGTTTTGTTTTTTATTTGATTGTACATTGGGTTAGATCAGACCGCCCGAAATGAGGCTATCGATGTGCCAATCCATTCATTGATATAAATATCAATTTTTGCTATAATGTAATACTAGAAACATTTCAAAGTAGAATTTAGACAAATACTTTACATAATAAACACATCCTTTGTAAAAAAAAAAAAAAAAAATCTTATATCAACATCCATAAATTTTAAATAGCATATTTTTTTATTAAATACTTTTACATGTTTTCTCTAAATTTTGTTTCTAATGCCATGGTTGACTCACGATTGAATCAAAACTACTGCCCACCACCAGTATGGCTATGTGCATAGATAGGGGCTAGTCTAACCTTGTCACATCTACAAACCATCCCTGAACGATAATGTTTTCAATTATTTATTCTACAGTTTATCCATGTCTGTAGTATCCAAATAATCATAAAATAGCAAGATCACCTTTAGTTAGGCTCCTTTCTTTATGGAAAGTACAGGCTGACCTTTGTATGAGCAGTATTTCTAATGTACAGCAAGCATAGAAGATCCAACGGTTTCCCTCACCATCTTTTATATTGAGAATATGAAATTGTATTGGTTCAGGTGGTACCTTAAGCAAATTAACAGTCTAATTAGGATATCTAAGGCACTCATTGCTACATCTGGGCCATCTTGCATTATCAACTTCATGCATTTATTACTTCAACAAGGACACCTGTGGAATATTAAAACAAGATCAAGTATCAGAGCTATCTCAAGAGTTGTTGATTGAACATTTGTGATTTAGAGGAGCATTTGCACACTTAAGTTTTCGACATCAAACCCATTACTTTGCTCGACACTTTCTAAATGATATGAGAGTAGAAAAGGAAAGAGTCTTGTGTGTGGAGCCTGCTTTACACCTCATAATTAAAGGTAAACAGATCTCTACCTTGGACCTACTGAATCTAGATTAACAAGTTCTGTCATAGACAATGTTGGCTCTGTATCAAAGGTGGTTTTCGCAAATAGGCTAGCCAACTTGACCAATTCTTTCACCTTAAAGTATAGGCCAACCTAATTGTTTCAAGCAAAAAGCAAATATCCAAGTACAACTCCCATGAGTACTGGACACTTGGATGCAAATGCAGTCCAGTTTGTAAAAGATGCACGACAAGACCAGGAAAGTTTTCAAGGAGATACAGTGCTTCTCCACCAACAGAAAATAGAAAGGATTCTCTGCATGCCATATCTGGAGAAGATGCCTTATATGAGGAAGCTCTGTCATTTGGAATATAAAGTTCTCAGCGTTCCTAAAGGTCAATCTCATCGATTCCAGAAGCTAAAGGTGGAGTGAATTGTAGACATGGCAGCTACACTGCTAGGAGTGTGGCAAACAAGTTCCATTAGAATACTAGATGAATTATGTATATCTCTACTGCATTTCTCTGAAAGGGGTGAACACCATACTGCACACAAAAATCCCACAGAAAACTAGCACATAACACGTCAAGAACGAGATAATGAACATCATTTGCAACTAAGACAATTGAAAACAGCTTGACAATATATAATCATTAAGACGAATGGCATTGGAATCTATCAAGATAAGAAATGACTCATAGAAGCACCTGATTGAGACTGGATTAGGTAAAAGTAATTCAAATCCTCTAGAAGGTTTTGAACTTTAGTCAAAGAAATTCACCATTTCTACCACCAGCAGATGGCCTGCATATCATGGGTCAGGAGCAGCAGGAGGAAGGAGAAACATCAAACACTTTATCGCACAATTTGGTTGCTCAAATGCTAAAGTTTTAGTATCTATTTAAAGATGCAACCACATTTTCTACTGAAAATCATGATAATCGATCATTAGGTCCAGGGGATGTGGTGCCGCATGAGGTTCCAAAAGGAAGTAGATGGTATTCTGCTTAGTTAAACATCAAAGTTCAGCAAGAAGGTCCATCACACGAGGAAGAAGTCTTGTGTTTTCTTATTGATTGTTGGCATTAGAACAAACTTCTCCAGAAGCAAAGAAGATCTAGGACTTGTGTTTTCACAGAAACTGGTTTCTTGGAGAAAGCAAGCCAGGTAGCCGATCTAGAAGATCATGTTTTGGGTTCAAATAGTGGTCGACAGAGATACAGCAGGCTCCCCTCTGGCAATAACAGGATTAATTAGAAGTACAAAAGAAAGAGGAGGATGAAAAGAATGATCAAAAAGCAATTTGTAGAACAATAGGTAGATCATCTACCCCAAGTGGAGTCAGACGATTATGGCCAACATATTCAATCTTTATTGGCGAAAGATTTTCTAAGACCACCACCACACTTCATATAACTAAGTCGGAAATTAAGCAGAGAAAGAACGAAGACAGATTAAACTGCCGATCAAGTACCTCCTCTGCAAACGGAATTTGGGGGCGGAGACATGATAGACAAGGAAACTAGAATCCCCCCAAAAATCAAAAGAAACAACAGAAGATCAGATGATAGCCAGCAAACTCCCCGTGTATCCTTCAAATCTTCTAGGATTTCGGGACCCCCAACGTGTTTCTCAGGTCTCCATGATCAAGAGAAGGACAGATTGCTAGTTCAAATCCGTTTCATTGTCGACGAAACTTAGCATGCGTTTCCACCCGATCATCGTGAATTCAAAGACCGAAACTAAATCAAACAAGCGAGGAACGAGCAGAGAGGAGAAGTGGGGAGGGAGGCATTTGCCTGGGGTTGAGGTGAGGGTAGTCGAGGGAGGGAGAGCCGTAGAGCTGGCAGAGCTCTTGGATCTGGCCGACGAACTGCCTCAGCACCGCCGCCCCATCCATCCCCCGCCTCCGTCGCCACCGCCGCTGCCGCTGCCGCCACCGCCCCCGCCTCCTCCCTACACCTCCGCCTCGCCTTCTCTCGCCTCCATTTCTCTTCCCCCCACCCCCTCCCACTCCCCCCCTCCCTTCTTCTTCCTCTAATAGGTCACACAGTTCTACGCCCCCACTTCCCTTCCCACGTCATCCGCCTTACCAATTAACCCTTCATTCCTCTCCATAATTACCGGATAAGGTCATTTGGGTCCAAATCACGTTGCAATTAGTGGTGGACCAAAACTGTGACGCGTATCTGAGCTCGGTTGAATCCAATTGGGTCGGATCTGATCCAATTCCATGAACAGGGATCGACTCTCACCTACTCAATCTACTTGGGTCAAGTTTCATATATATTCTATCTCACTCGATAGACCGACCTAATAAAGGTAAGAAGTGTTGGTAAAGTTATGGATTTGCCAAGAGATATCAATCACCTCATGAAAAAAAATTTCGAGTTTTCTCCGATTTCTTTCTTCTATATATTTTTAGATATTTAAGTGACATATAGAAGAAGAGAGATAGATAGATAGATAGATAGATAGATAGATAGATAGATAGATAGATAGATAGATAGATATATATATATATATATATATATATATATATATGAATGGAAGAAGCGGAAGAGTGTGGTGGACGACTGACAAGATAAATGAGGACCTAATCTCTGACTTGTAACCCACTCCGAGTCAAAATTAGAATGTGACTTTGACCCAATCATGCACATTCCAGATAAGGCGATGCCGAAGAATGGCACAAAGGCAGTGGCCACCGGCAACAAATGCAAACCCCCCACTAAATAATACTGCGATCGACTCCAACCGGCGTGTGATCTCACGCCTCCTCCGGAACGAACCGGCTGTGGGCGACGGCTTTGGCGTTGCAAGCATCCCGCGGAAGGAAAACCTCTCACTTGGGGAGGCTTTCAGCTGGGGCAAGTAAGAAGAAGAGCTCACTCAACATGAGAAAAGGGGAAGCAGTTGTTCGCCATGGCTGGTTCGGGATAAGCTGTTTCTTTGCTTGAGGACAAATCAGATCTTGTCAAGTTCTTACTTTTCCTCCACAACATGGAAGTAAGAAATGGGTGTGTGGAAGAAGTGAACACGATATGATCCAATGACAACCTTTCTGTGAAAGGAAAAGAGAACAATCATGGGGGGAGGGGAATCCTACCACACACACACACACACAAGCAGCATAGGTGTATAATGACCAACTCCCAACTCCTAAAGCAATGCTACTTCGATGCCTTTGCTTCAAGAATTGTGGAACGGAGAAGAAGGCCAAATAAACGAAACAACTTAGCTTCGTGACAAAGTTGGCCACTTTTGTGTGGAGAGATTAAGCGTAGCTCATCAACAGAATGCTAATAGTATAATTTACCCTCCTCCTCCTCCTCCTCCTTGTTGTTGAATCCTATTTATTACCTACTCCCATACTTCAATTCCAATCTAAACATTAATTTTTGGTACCTTCTTTCCTATCCGACTATACTTTGAAGATAAGTATGGCGGATCATTAATGAAGACAATAACTTCCATGAAATTTACCTTTCTTGAATCCGATTCTATCCATCTATCCCTCCAATATTTTGGTTTCAATATAAACTTCAAATGTTTTCTATAAACTTAATTTGGCGAGTCAAGTAGATAGTTAATGTGAAAAATTAATATAAATACTAATAATAATCGATAGAATATCATGAACCTCACTCTAACTTAAATATGTTTTCTTTTCTTTTTTTTTTAGAAAAAAGAAAGACGCCTATGATTATTACTTAGAGCTAAAGAATTATGATTTATAAAAAGTATTTTCGATTGCAAGCAACCAAACACCCTCAACAAAGAAGAGAATGGCCAAGAGACACACGCATGCATGTTGAGCCTCAAACGTGTGAGGTATTTATTATAAATGAAAGAGCATTATTCTCTCATCCTATTATTCTCCATGCTTTTAAACTTTGACATCTCATGATCAATGCACAGTGTTTTCCTGCTCTTTGGTCAGCTAAATCTTTGATGCCAATTGATGATTACATTCCTCATGCCATGATTGTTGCCAAGGAATACTTGCCATCTTGTCTTGACAGGTGATAATTGCCAAGTTAACTTCACACAAAAGACTCCTCTTTTTTTGGTGGGGAATAGCTTCCACTCCATCTACTGTCCCAATTGTTGAAGAACTTGTAAGCCAAAGCCAATTTGATTTTTTGAGAATTATGTATTCACTTTAATAAATTTTGATATAGCATATGTCTCTCCTCACATATTAAGATTCTTCATATATGTGTGGTCACCTTTTTCATGACTTTTTTTTTTAAAAAAATGGTATCTTTTTCTCATTTCATCCTTCATTCATGAACTTGAGAAACATATCATATCGATTTTCTCTTATTCTTTTGATATAAATAATAATAATAATATATTATAATAGAAAAATTACTAATTTGAAATCACATAATTTATAGTGAGAAGTTAGAAAAAAGGATGGATAGGAAAAAACATGTTGGTCATCTAATTTTAAATACTTTTTTTAAAAAAATATATATATAATTTGATCAAATTGGATCCCATCAAGTGAGAAAGGACCCATGCACCAAAATCTAATATTCATCTAAAAAAAAACTCATACTAACAAAACACTAATAAAAAAAATCTAAATATAAATAATATTAAAATAGAAAAAATCTAAAGGCCTTTGATATTATTATCACCGTAAAAGCCAAGCAAGCAACGATAAACTAACAATTTCAATATCTTTTTTCTTTCAGTGAAATGGCAATCAACTAACATCAATCAACCTAAAAAACATAACATATAATCAAGTTTTTGGATGGTAAAGGAGCACCCAAATGGTAAACAAACCTAATTGAGGGTGAACAATATGATTTGGGTGAGAGAGAGAGAGAGAGAGGTGATGTTGGAAATGGTGGGTGGAGGAGAGAAACAATCATTAGGGTTTTTGGTCATAATTGCAGTGGAGGACAGTTGAGTGAGGAGGAAAGGAGGGGAGAGGACTAATAATGAGCGTGGCCTGAAACCCAAGAAGATATGAGGGAGGGGGTGAGCAATCATGTGGGATGGCTGCATGGAGAGGAAAAGGGGAAGAAAGGTGGGTGAGGGTAATGAGTGGTGTTGCTGCTTTTTACTTGAATCCAACCATGAATCCACTCATGAGGTTTTGACCTTTCCAAGCTTTGGTGCTTGGGGCACTCGATGGCCATGTCTTTGGGCCATTTTAGGGTTCAGCTCCTTTGTCTTTGGTTTCTGTTGTTTGTGTGTGAATGCAGGTGATTGCTAAGCAAACATCCACAAGGGTGAGAGATTTGTGTGTGTTTTTTTTTTTTTTTTTGGAATAAGAGTGGGTGCTCTAATTTTCTTATTTGTCAAGGATAAGTTAGAAACATAAGATTAGATTACATGACCTTTGTAATTAATAATTACAAAAATAAAATTAACTTAGAAAATTTTTTATTGGTTCATAATAATATTACAACTCTTTCTAATAGTTTGCGCTCATCAAGTTCCCAATGGTACAACACTTACTAACCAAAATATGGGAAAGCAAGAAATAATTGTGAAAATAGAAAATATGATTAGGTAACTCCTACTACTTAATGGACACAGATTAAATAATCATATTTGGTCAAATGTTATGTTAGAATGTGAGCATTGAAAATTTTGAATTAATAATATAAAATTGTTAAATATAATAAATAAATAAATAATATGCTACCCACTTCTATTTCTTATAAGTTGGAGAGAGAGATTTAAATTGGACGGACAGTCAGTATTTGTAAGGCCAAAAAAAACAACAACCCATCCAATGATGGCATACGAGAGACAAAATTTAACCTCAATACAGCTTCATCAAACATTATCAGCATTCGGGAATCTTACTGAATCAAAAACATAAAAAATTCTCTAATTAGAACTACTGACTAGTGAAAAAAAAAAAAAAAAAAGGAGGCTGGAATTGAACCACTAGCATGATTATATTTTAATTTAATATCTCTAATGATCTGATCATTAACACTCAGTCCTCACATCCCCGATAGTTTATATAACATCTAAAGTAGATAAGGATTTGGATTGATTTATTGATGAGTATAGTACCATTGACTTAGATTTTTCGACTGGTTGATTAGGTTTAACAAAATTAATAAATGTATATATATATATATATAATAAAAAAGTTAATAAAATAAAAAAAGAGTGATGTCGTATCGTTCCTTCTCTTAGCACGGCTGAGAAGATCCATTGCATTTAAAGGTCCGCTATAACATGTACAACTTTTATGAGGCTATAACTTTTTGATATTCTATGATCAATTCTTAATAATCTGTCATGTATTTTATTATCTTAACTTGAGCAATTTGTTTTCAAGTATTTATTCTATCAAACCTCATTGTCAAATTGGGCCCAACATTGTCACATAGTCGTTTAAACTTGGATCCAATATAAACTAGCAATGCATAACATCAATCTCAAGTGATTCACATATATTGTGTATTTGTGTGTGTGTGTGTGTGTGAGAGAGAGAGAGAGAGAGAGAGAGAGTAGTGACTTCCTTCCTATTGTTGAGAAGATTGGGTTATGTTTATAAGAAACGTCGAAGAAATAAAATATTTCTATGAGTGTTTTTATGGTGGGATTAGGTATTATAATAGCGTTGCTCTCAAACAAATTATTAAAAGAATGTCAAATAAATCTTCATATCATGTCATGGCTATTATTTATGAGATCATCTATGCAATATAATCGAAATAAATGACAAAGGAAATGTGTAAATGCCATACTCAGGAATTGGGATTGCACTGAGAAATGGAAATCATATAGGTAGATCTTTGCTTTGAATTTTTGTATTGGCACATCAAACAATACTTTTTCCAGATAGATGAATAGAGAGGAAGATAAGGTCGCTATGGTTCATATTTCAGATGAAACTTGTATCTTGAGATGCTCAAATGAGAGATGGAATGGACAAGAATTCATCATTTACATATCTTAGACTACCTCGCTAGAAGATGAAGGGAACCAAGTTGGGGAGAAATCACATGGAACTTGCAATGTGAAATGCAAAACACTTGTTCTTATGGAGTAAAGTTATGCTAATGGTGACAATTTGATTATATTAAAAAAAAATGTTCATGAAAGGTGGATTATGCATTATCAATGTGAGAACATTTAGGTACTACTAGACTTTGGATTGGAGAAAGAATTTGAAGATAACATCAAACAAATGAACTTTCAAGGGTTAATTTTCAAGCTTTCCCACCTTGGAAAAGAGCTAACTTCTCAAAACAACCACAGGTGGAGTCTCAATTCTGGCATTAGTAATATCAAGATTGTCAATTTTTGGGATGACTATTGGGACTTCAATAGGTCACTTATGTTGGAATAGTTCATATATGAGATAGACTAAGATATTATAAAATGATTAATCTTATATTGCTAAATGATTAAAAAGTCAGACTATATATACACATTTATATACATATGTCTTAATTCGTAATATAAATAGATGATCTTATATACTTTTGTTTTGCAGAGAATCCTATTCCTATTATAAGAGAGAGAGAGAGAGAGAGAGAGAGAGAGAGAGAGATGTGGATTTTTTTTTATATTAATTACATTTTTATCCTAATAAAAAGTGGAATAATCTAATCTATACCTCATTTAAAAAAGAAAGGAAGAAAATAATGACATCTTTATAGCGAAACTTTTGATGTTATTTGTTGTATATTAATGTGTAATTTGATAAAAAAATTACGAAAAGATATAATCACTTAAAAGATGAAAATTGATGCTCATCTAATTCGAAAAGCACAACCACTTTATAACATGAGGGTTAAAAGGCACTTGACAATTTTATGATAAAATAACATTCTGCAAGTGATAAATTTGAATTTTTTTTTTTACTTTTATGATAAATTTTTTTTCTTCATTTTTTAATATAATGAAGTTGCCTTCTTGAGAAAACTAATTTCCTAAAAAATGAAAGAATTATTATGTAGAATACTCAAGTTTTCTATTTTTTTTCTTATTTTGTTTTTGCAAGTTGAATGAGCTTTAAACACATGGTTATTGATATCTATTTTGGCCGAGACATGATGGATTAATAGAGCTAAATTAGAAACATTTTCTGCAACCTGAAAGAGAGAGCATTTAGATTACTAAGAATGAAGCATAATTAAAAATTTTGGATATGAAAGTTGAAGAGGAGATCATAAAATGGTGTGAAGGAATATTAGGAAAACAATTGCAGTATGTAAATTTTCTTTGAAAAAGAAAAAAATAATAATATTAAACGAAAAGAACACTGTTTGAGGGTTGGATGAACCGAAAGGATCATCCACAATTTAGAAAAAGTTGGAAAAGACAAGGCGTTCTTCTACTAGATCTGTAGGGAATGCAAGTGAGGTAGGAGATCTGTAGGGAATGCAAGTGAGGTAGGAAAGTTATGTGTATTATTAGTGTCTGAGAATTGCCAGCCAACAGCAATAGTTGCAGATTTTGGTGAAGTAAAAGATCAAACCAACGCTTGCAAAAAAAATATTAAGGAGACAAAAACAAACCATCCCATTGCAAAATGAAATCTAATAGTCGTGAAATCTGGCATTTTTTTTCTACTAAGCCAAAAGAGTCCAAAACCTATAAGAAATCAAGGGGAGAATAAGTAAAGCATTTCCTTTCTTTAAGCAAGTACTCGAAGAACAAGAGTCAAAAAAATTTGAAGCAGATACCAGATTTGGATTCAATCAATTTCTATATGACAACTTTACATGGCGACCAACCAAAAAACTTAGTTTGTATTAATTCAATATGTTTTACATAGACAATCGGACAACTGATGACATTCAAAATTATTACCCAATAAATAAAATAAAAACAAAGGAACCTAGTCCTCGATAGGAGTGTTATCGTCTAAAGGCTGGCTCGTCTCCATCCACTCATTGGCATCCTTGGGCCATCTAACAAAGGGGTCCTTCTCGACATATAAGGTCGGGTATTTTGCGCGCTTCTAGTGCTACCTGATACCCAAACTCGTAGGTAATCTGCCCCATCTTCTCTAACCCAAACTGGAAACCTCGAGATCCTTTGTAGTTCGCGATAGCCTTGCCACGTCCCGTCTTCAGCTCGGATCGTAGCACCTTGGCATCCTGAGTTAGCGTCAGCACCTTATCCTTGAGCTAGCGCCACGACTCCCGATGATCCTTTAGTTCACTACAAGCGGAGTCGGCTGCCAACTCATGATCCTTGTAACGCTGCCCGGACTCCCCGAGTGCAACCTTGAGCCGTTCCACTTCAGTGCTCAACTCAGTGGCTCGCTTCTCGGTGGCTGCCACGTCTTCTGGGCCTGTGCCCAACTTGAGCTCTTTGTTCTCGACTCGAAGCATCGAGTTCCTCTCAATCAGTAGGCGCACTACCCACCCTGCGTCATGCACACGATCGACCAGGGCACCGGCAAAGTAGGGGCCCTACCAAGGACAAAAGGGCAAGTTAGGAATACATCGGGAGATATGACAGTTAAAAATTACATACCCAAACGACCGCCTTGGTGGCTCGATCCATCAACTCCTCAAAGGAAGCCTCGTACAACTGCTTCGCGAGGGACGGGTGCAACACCCCCCTCACATACTTCGTAGCGAGCGGCCAGTCAGTCCAGACCCAAGACGAAGCGGCAAGGTTCGGCCAGTGCAACTTCAACGGGCCCTCGGCCTCAGGTCGCGACAACTCGGAGATCTGCACGACAAAATACATGTCCTTCCCCGCCCAACCATCCACCTCACACAACTCCCTCACGGTGGGGGGATGGTTGGGGGACTCTGTGGCTTCCTTCATTGGCTCCTTCCCTTTACTGCGGTGAGCCCGCTCTGACCCCTCCCCTAGGGCGGCCTTTTTCAGGCGTTTCGAGACAGTTACCTTCGTCTTCTTCCTCGACGGCTCACTCCCTCCCTCGTCGGAATGCTTCCCAACCCCTTCCACAGGTACCTCAGCGGGAGCGGCGGTGCAGGTCGGCTCGGGGTACACCTCGTTGACTTACTCTTCACCTTCAGGAGATAGAACATGTCTGCAAAAAAATAATAGAAGGTTAGCCTACCTAACTGAGACAAAGCAAATCGATAAACCAACAAAACAAGACATATCCTGAGGGGCCGGACTGAGTCCCGCTTCATCCAGCCATGCCTCATGTCCTTAATGGCCTGAGAAGAAGAAAAAATCCCCCGAACTATCCTGACCAGTTCGGACTCCTCATCCGAAAGACTAGAGGCAACGTGGCTTATCGATCGAGTAGTCCACTCAAGTCGGAAACCCCACCCTCGACCATGGGAAATAAAGAAAATCTGGGCTTTCCAACCCTTGTTGTTGGAAGGAGCCCTACTCACCCAAAATCCACTTTGGGCGGTCAAGTATTACCTGACTTGCCCTCGACACAAGCGGAAGTAGGCCATAAACAAATCCCAGGTTGGGACGATGCCCAACCCATGGCATTCCCCCGAGAAACGCCACCATGTAATGCCATGAGTTAGGCACCATTTGCGAGGGCGAGATCTGTCATCCATAGAGGCAAGCCTCAATCAAGGATGAACGGGAAATCAAAGCTCTGCCTCGAGGGCATTTATCGACAACTCGAAGCCGTCTGTGAAAGCATCATAAGGGCAATTCCTAGGCAAAGGAACATGAAGTCCATATTCCTCGAGAATACAGAAGGGAGATCTCACTTGACGCCCCCGACTAACCGATACGACGGTTTGGTGTAGCATATATGAAAAACAAGCAACACGACAAAACCTTACTCGCCAGCAGTGCAAAGAGCTTAAGGCACCTCTCAGTTGACCCTGAGCATGGGGCACGCCGCCAACCTCAGCTGAAGACCCCGAGCCATACCACCGGCTTTCAGTCCTGATCAATTCCAAAAGAGCTTTCAGTCCCGATCTGTTCCGAATGAGCTTTTAGTCCCGATCAGTTCCAAACAAGCTTTCAGTCTCGATCGATTCCAAACATGCTTTCAATCTTGATTAGTTACAAATGGGTTTCAATCCCGATCAGTTCCAAATGGGCTTTCAGTCTCAATCAGTTACAAGCGGGTTTTCAGTCCCGATCAATTCTAAACGGGCTTTCAGTCCCGATCAGCACCAAACGAGCTTTCAGTCTCGATTAGCTCCAAAAGGGCTCTCAGTCTCGATCAACTCCAAATGAGCTTTCAGTCCCGATCAGTTCCAAACGGGCTTTCAGTCCCGATCAGCTCCGAATGGGCTTTTAGTCTCGATCAGTTCTTAGTGAGCTTTTAGTCTTGATAAGTTCCTAACGGGCTTTCAGTCCCGATTAGTTTCAAATGGGCTTTTAATCAGTTCCAAACGGGCTTTCAGTCCTGACCAATTCAAACGGGCTTTTAGTCTCAATTAGTTTTAGATGGGCTTTCAGTACCGATCAATTCTAGTGGGGCTTTCAGCCCCGACCAGCCTTGATCAATTCCAAATGTGCTCCCAGTCCCAATCAGTTCCAAATGGGTTTTCAGTCCCAACCAATTCCAGAGGGGCTTTCAACCCCGATCAGCCTTAGATGGGCTTTCAGTCTCGACTAATTTAAAAGGACTTTCAGTCCTGAGCTACCCTAGATGGGTCTGTAGCCCTGACTAACCATAATGAGCTCTCGGCCCCGGACAACTACCTCAGACACCAACTCTTCAACCCACGATAATATTTGCACCAGTGAGGTTTTGGGGGGGGAGGGAGGGGAGGGATGGTGGAGGAGAGAGAGAGAGAGAGAGAGAGAGTGAGTGATAAATAAAATATTGGGATTATCAGCCCAAGGACCACGTCAGCTCGACTTATCAGCCTGACCATGTCAGCTCGAGGACCACATCGATACTCTAGGGCTCTCGGGCCACGTCGGTAGTCACCTCGACAAGCACAAGCAATCCTTCACGCAACGTTGTTTGCTTAGTAGGTCATACTGATAGTCGATGGTCTTACCGAACGAGGCCCCGGGAACCGATGAAATCAGCGTCCCTCGCAGAGCCGTACCTACAAGTCAGCCGAAGGCGCCGCACCCATTAAACATCTCGGTACGGTCACCCTCTACCTGACAGGTATAAATACTCTCACTATAGTCCACAGAGGGGGGACTAGTTTCGAAAACTCTTCTTCAGAACTCCTCGACCTCTTTACCACCTCAACTCTAACTTTCATACTCTGAATTACAAATTTAGTCATCGGAGGGGCCACGTCGAGCACACACCACCCGGACGAGGGCCTTGTTACAGGTTCTAACCATAATCCGAAGCCGACCCAATTGACTTCTCGACCCGAAGGGCTACAGCCGATCGAAGTCTGGCATCTCGATCCAGTGCCATCAAGTCTCCTATTCCAGCTCGGACGATCCTATGCACGCGGGTCGAACCGTGTCAGTTGATGGGAATAAAACAGGAATCAACTTTGTATACGAACAATACTAGCAGACCGTCATGCACAGCGGAATGAAATGGAAATCACAATCAGATGAACACCAAGATTTACGTGGAAAACCCATTCAACTCGAAGGGTAAAAACCACGGGACAAGCCAGAGAAAATCCACTATCAAAATAATGAATATACAGATCTCAGGCTTCTTGCCCAAGCCCAAAGCAATAGCCACAAGAGAATCTCAGGGATACAAGGACTATAATCCTAAACACAATATCCAAAACCTTCCCAAGAGATCACAGCAAGAATCCACTGCAAACTGATCTAACCTGAGATTTGAATGATTGAGAATAATCTTTTTCTGCCCTTGTCTTCTTCCCTTCTCTGGATCTCTTGTTTTCTGGCCTCTACTGTCAATCTGCAGTCTGCTTTCTCTCTCCCACGTTTTCAGCCGCCGCTGCTCTCTTAATCTCAACCCTAGCCACCTAATCTAGGTTTTAGGTTAATATAAGTAAGGTTCTGGGCTGTGGGCTTCACTAAAGCCCATTATGGGCTGAATATGGGCCATCTGCCCAACAACCTCCCCCTTCAGCCCATAAGGGAGGCTGTCTCATGACTCCTCAATGTGAAGCCATGCCGACCAACTGTCGGCACATCTCCTGTTTCTCTTTCGGTAAAGCCTTTGTCAACATGTCTGCCCCATTATCATCTGTGTGAATTTTCTGAAGCTGTAACTGCTTCTCTTCAAGCACATTTCTGATCCAGTGATATCTGACATCTATATGTTTTGACTTGGAATGAAATGTTGGGTTCTTGCATAAATGGATGGCACTCTGGCTGTCACAATACACCACATAGTTTTCCTGTTTCAGCCCCAATTCTTGTAAGAATTCTTTCATCCATAACATTTCTTTGCAAACCTCTGTAGCAGCAATATATTCTGCCTCTGTGGTGGAGAGTGCAATACACCTTTGCAATCTGGACTGCCATGACACAGCTCCCCCTGCAAAAGTAAGTACAAAACCTGATGTGGACTTCCTTGTGTCAATATCTCTTGCCATATCTGCATCTGTGTAACCTGTCAATACAGGTGGTCCACCTCCAAAGCTTAAACAAACTTTAGAACTTCCTCTGAGATATCTAAAAATCCACTTCACTGCTGCCCAATGCTCTTTACCTGGATTTGCAAGAAATCTACTAGTAACACCCACTGCATATGCGATGTCCGGCCTCGTACATACCATTGCGTACATTAAACTTCCAACTGCTGAAGCATAAGGAACCTTTTGCATTTTCTCCTTCTCCTCATCACTTGACGGACTCTGATCTGAGCACAACTTGAAGTGACCTGCAAGAGGAGAACCAACTGGCTTTGCATTACTCATACTGAACCTATCCAATACCTTCTCAATGTATTTCTCCTGTGACAACCAAATCTTTCTCTTTCTTCTGTCACGAGAAATCTGCATGCCCAGTATTTGTTTTGCTGGCCCCATGTCCTTCATTGCAAAAGACTCACTTAGGTCATTCTTCAACCTGTCAATCATAGACATATCTCTTCCGAGGATAAGCATATCATCAACATAAAGTAAGAGAATAATAAAATCCTCACCAAACCGTTTGATGTACACACAATGATCTGAAGCTGTTCTTTTATATTCATTTTCAATCATAAATGAATCAAACTTTTTATACCACTGTCTTGGAGCTTGCTTCAGCCCATACAAGCTCTTCTTCAACTTGCAGACAAGATTTTCTTTACCTTTGACTTTGAAGCCTTCTGGTTGCTCCATATAAATTTCCTCCTCCAAATCACCATGAAGGAAAGCTGTTTTCACATCTAACTGTTCAATCTCCAAGTCTAAGTTAGCAGCAATACCAAGAGCAACACGGATAGAAGACATTTTAACAACAGGAGAAAAATTTTCTTCAAAGTCAATACCTTTCTTTTGACCAAAGCCTTTCACAACCAATCTAGCTTTATACTTTGGTTGAGAACAATATTCTTGAGTCTTCAACCTGAAAACCCACTTGTTCTTCAAGGCCTTACTTCCCTCTGGTAGTTGCACCAAATCATATGTGTGGTTCTTCTGCAGAGAATCCATCTCTTCCTGCATAGCAATAAACCACTTCTTTTTCTGCTCACTTTCAACTGCTTCCTGGTAACTCTCTGGTTCACCTGCATCAGTAAGCATCACATACTCATCTGTAGAGTATCTTCTGGAAGGTTGACGTTGTCTAGAAGATCTTCTTAACTGAGGTTCTGTGGGAACTTGCTCTCTTTCTTCTTCTTGCTCAACATGTCCTGCAGGTAGATCAACATCTGGCTCTGCACCATCTTCCTGCACACCTCCCCCATCACCCTGATATACTGGAGGAATAACTGGGTCACAGTCTACAAATCCCTCTGCAGAAGTCTTAGCTGGTGGCTCCTTCTTCAAATCCTCAATGGTTTGATCCTCAAAGAAAACAACATCTCTGCTTCTGAACACCTTCTGCTTTTCTGGATCCCAAAGCCTGTAACCAAACTGATCATGTGAGTAACCAAGAAAAATACACTCTTTTGTCTTACCATCCAGTTTGGACCTTTCATTGTTTGGAACATGTGCAAATGCACGACAACCAAACACTCTTAAATGCCTATAGGAGACATCTTTCCCTGACCATACATGCTCTGCAACATCACCATCTAGAGCTGTACATGGTGATAAGTTGATTACATCAACTGCAGTCCTCAAAGCCTCATCCCAAAACCTTTTGGGTAGCTTGGCCTGTGAAAGCATACATCTGATCTTTTCCATGATGGTGCGGTTCATCCTCTCTGCAATTGCATTATGCTGAGGCGTACCAGGGACTGTCAACTCATGCTGGATGCCATGTGACCTGCAATAATCATTAAACAATCCTGTGTACTCACCACCATTATCTGATCTTATACATTTCAATTGTCTTTCTGTCTCCCTTTCAACTCTGGCATGAAACTCTTTGAAGATATTAATAACCTGATCTTTAGTCTTCAAAGCATAGGCCCAAACTTTCCTGGAAAAGTCATCTATAAAAGTAACAAAATAAAGTGCACCACTGATACTAGGAACATTAACAGATCCACCAGGAGTTTTTGTCCTCAAAGGACCACACACATCTGTATAGACACGGTCCAAGGCATGCATTTTTCTAGATAAGGCAGGACTAACAAAGGAAACTCTACGTTGTTTACCAGCCAAACAATCAATACAAGGGTTCAAACGTGTACCTCTGAGAGATGGCAATACCTCTCTTTTGGAAAGTTCTTGCAACCCCTTCTCGCTCATGTGTCCTAGTCGCCTATGCCACAACTCCATGCTGGAGTCTTTCTCTGTAGCATTCAACTGCCCACCACAAGCTTTAGGCTGCAATCTATACAATGTATGACATTTCTTTCCATTAGCTACAATTAAAGAACCCTTACTGAGCTTCCACTGCCCTTTATGAAATCTGACATCAAAGTCTTCATCGTCCAGTCTTCCAACTGAAATTAAATTCAGTCTTAAGTCAACCACATGCCTCACATCCTTAAGTACCAACTTGCAATCAAGGTTGGTCTTTATATGGATATCTCCCATGCCAATGATGTTTGCTGTGCCATAGTTGCCCATCTTGACAACACCAAAATTTCCAGACCTGTAAGTAGCAAAGAACTCCCTCCGTGGTGTAGCATGATAAGAAGCACCTGTGTCAATTATCCACTCGAGATCCTGACACACACAAGAAAAAATATCATCAGAAGTAGACAAAATCAAATAATCACCACCTTGTACTGTAGCTGTGATATTCTCTTTTGACTCTGTATGCTCCACTTCTTTCCCCCTTTTCTTGTTCTTCTTAGGTTGCTTGCACTGATTCTTGTAATGTCCTTTTTCACCACAATTGTAGCAAACAATATCTTTCCTTGACCTTGACTTGCTTCTACCCACACGTGAACCACTTCTATCCTTTGACTTTGACCTTCCTCTGTTCTCTGAGACAAGTGCTTGTGAATCAATTTGAGAAGTTGCTGAATTCTTTCTCCTTAACTCCTCATTCAACAAACTGCTTGTTACTTGACTTATGGTGACAATACCATCTGGTGCCGAATTACTGAGGGAAACCACCAGTGTCTCCCAACTTTCTGGCAAAGAACTGAGAAGTAACAATGCCTGCAACTCATCATCAAGAGATATTTTCATAGAGGATAACTGGTTAGTAATACTCTGCATTTCATTCAAATGCTCAGGAATAGAAGTACCCTCTTTATATTTCAAGTTCACAAGTTTTCTAATCAGAAAAGCTTTGTTGCCAGCCGTTTTTCTTTCATAAAGACCTTCTAACTTTTTCCAAAGAGAGTATGCAGAACATTCAGTAGAAACATGGTGAAAGACACTATCATCTAGCCATTGTCGAATAAAACCAACTGTTTTTCGATCTAACCTCTTCCACTCATCATCTGTCATAGATGTGGGCTTTGCACTATCTCCTTGCAAAGGTCCATACAAATCTTTGCAATACAAGAGATCTTCCATTCTTGGTTTCCATATCATCCAATTGTTTCCATTTAAACTAATCATGCGAGAAATATTACCGGTCTCCATGTTCAGATACAAAAGATTAAATACCACCAAAACCCTGCTCTGATACCAGTTGATGGGAATAAAACAGGAATCAACTTTGTATACGAACAATACTAGCAGACCGTCATGCACAGCGGAATGAAATGGAAATCACAATCAGATGAACACCAAGATTTACGTGGAAAACCCATTCAACTCGAAGGGTAAAAACCACGGGACAAGCCAGAGAAAATCCACTATCAAAATAATGAATATACAGATCTCAGGCTTCTTGCCCAAGCCCAAAGCAATAGCCACAAGAGAATCTCAGGGATACAAGGACTATAATCCTAAACACAATATCCAAAACCTTCCCAAGAGATCACAGCAAGAATCCACTGCAAACTGATCTAACCTGAGATTTGAATGATTGAGAATAATCTTTTTCTGCCCTTGTCTTCTTCCCTTCTCTGGATCTCTTGTTTTCTGGCCTCTACTGTCAATCTGCAGTCTGCTTTCTCTCTCCCACGTTTTCAGCCGCCGCTGCTCTCTTAATCTCAACCCTAGCCACCTAATCTAGGTTTTAGGTTAATATAAGTAAGGTTCTGGGCTGTGGGCTTCACTAAAGCCCATTATGGGCTGAATATGGGCCATCTGCCCAACATCAGGGTGACTTCTCGTCTACGATATAAAATCCAACAACAAAAGCTAACGAAGCTCTGTAAACAAGAGAATGAGGCTTTGAGTAGTGGCCTTGAAATGTGGAATGATTTCTACTAATCCAAAGAGTCCAAAAACTATAATAAATCAAGGAGAGAATAAGTAAAGGAAATCTTTAAGCAAGTACTCGAAGACCAAG
This sequence comes from Ensete ventricosum, assembly GCA_029747655.1. Lineage (NCBI taxonomy): Eukaryota > Viridiplantae > Streptophyta > Magnoliopsida > Zingiberales > Musaceae > Ensete > Ensete ventricosum. The sequence goes on along the minus strand of JAQQAF010000008.1, from coordinate 19,999,443 downwards.
AGTCAAAAAAATTCGAAGCAGATACCAGATTTGGATTGAATCATATTCTAACTGGAGATTCAAGAAATGTATACGATGCAAACTCGGTGTGCAAATGACAAATGACAAGCTGATGATGCAGTATGTGTGCAAACATATCAATGGTAGATATAAGATAATTTTCATAGGAATAGTTTGACCTTTGGAGAAATAAAAAAAGTTACCATAACACCTTCCAACTCGCCGGTTTTCATCCCTAGTATCTGCTTATATATATTGATAGGCAACGCTAGTTGTAAGAGAGTCTAAAGGATTAGGTTATCAAATCCATTTGTTATCATTGAGGTTTCTGGATATATAAATCCTAATGAATCCTACCAACAAAAGGGTGGATGAAAAAAATCGAGTAAGAGAAGAAAAAAAAAACATTCCAATTATTAGTAGAAAAAAGATCTGAACCTGCACACAAATTTTTGAACTCTCCCATAGTAATGAGTAATGAGAAATGGGTATGCTATCGATCCAAGAATCAGACCATATATTTACATTAAGACAATTGCCTATGTTTCTAAAGCCGCTCCTAATATTCATGATTAATTGATTAATGTTATGTCTCAATCGAGAAGGATTAGGAATGATATGTTCAGTCCAAGGGTGTAAGTCACCATATTTTGCTCGCTCTAAGAATGCCAACTCAAAGAGTTTTAGGTTTGTTTAAGATAGGAAGAATACGTTTGGCATCCATTTTAGTGAGAAGATCACAGATTTCCACAGGTCCTCCACAGTTTTTAAATTTAGAAATAGTATTCCAACCAATAAGCTCTTCATATTGAGGAATAAGAATTAGAATTCCAAAAGAGTTTCGAGTTATATGATTTAAGTATGGCATCTAAAAATATTATAGTTAAAAGAAGATGAGTTGGGATTGAATTGATTACAAAATTAATAAGAACCTAGGAGCGAGTAGGAAGATCAATGACATGAAGAGGAGGAGACATTGAAATGGATGCCACTGTTCTCTGTCAAATGCAAATGAGTCAATTGCCCGAGACTCAAAGTAAGATTGGAACTTAAGTCACCATCTTACTCCATCTGAAAGACCAAAGTCTTTGGTTGAGTTCGGATGGGAGGGTTGGGTTGGGATAAGTTACATTAACAAGTTGGATTTGTTATGTATAGGTGTCGTATAAGTCAATTACATAATTGATTATATGTGTTACATATTATATAATTTTTTTGGTTATTATTATTATTATTATATTTTTTATTTATAATTATATGATGAATATATTATGATGTTTTTAGATTAGTGCAATAAGAATTTGATCACGATGTGATCATGATAATGAAATTAATTGGCCTCTAAACATAGACAAAAAAAATATTCTTGGTCATATGCTACTCAAGAGAGACATCGAGATAATCATATAGTATATCCGTTCATATGATAGAGTCAACTGGTCTTATAGTTGCTTATGTGGGGGACACTATAGGGATAAAGTGTAGATGCTCATTGGGGAATGAGTTTACTGAATGATCCGCTTACAAAATGTTAGATGGTTAATGATACCTCATCGTCAGATGACGATTCTGTAATCCCAGTTGTGTATCTGGTCTTTAGACTTGAGACACTAAGGATGTTTTGTCTGAGTGCTACATTCTTTGATACCGAACTGATGGTCTGAAAGTTTTAGATCTAATAAGGTCAATTGTTAGGACCTTAGCTAGGTCGAGTCCTAAGCTCACTGAGTCATGATGTCAATAAAACCCTAAGACATGTAATAAATCCTAACCACCTTAATTAAAATGGTTGGCTAGGGTTAGGAGTCATTTAGCCTCCCCTATTATTTAGGAAAGGCAGTTAAGGTTGTTGGAGTAGGAGTTGGAGTCTTCATTAGGGTTCGAGTTTTTGAACCCTATATAAGCACTTGTAGCCCCTCCTTTTTAATAAGCAATCAACATATTTTTTTCAGCTTTGCGAGGTTCTAACACTTGGTATCAGAGCCACGATCTTGGTGCTTCACTGCTCTTCCACCTTTGCCGCTACTATTCAACTGCCCACCACCTCCCAACCAATTTCCATAACTGTTGTGATCGTCGCCAACTCCATCGTCATCATCCCTTGCCGCAGATCCATCATCTGTTGCCACCACAGAAATTGCAATAGGATTTGGTATTGCTACTATCGTAAGAACCTTACTGATGTTGCAATTGTTTATCCAAAAAATAAAAATAATAATAATAACGTCCATCTTGTTGCAAAACCCCGCTATAACGATCTTCGTTGTTGGCGTAGTTTTCAAGCCACCTATCATTTTGCTGTCGTGTTTCACATCAAAACTCATTGCCATATTTTATTATTAGACTCGTCTCAATATTTGCATTATTTTGGCCTTTATTGCCATCTCTTCCTTGCTGCAAACATTCCCATAAGCCATTCACACGCTGCAAAAAATTTATCGTTGCAAAGCTGCTATCTTTACAATGAAAGTTACGCTGTAAAGTTTCAACCGCATACTTGCTACTATTTGTCGATCTTGCTGCGATCTTTTTCTGATGAAATCTTGGCTTTCATCGTCATCAGTTTCTTGTTGAAATCAAATCTATAACATTGGTATACCACTGAAACTTTTCATCGTAAAACTGATATCTCTTCAATAAAAATTTTGCTGCCATACTTTTCGACGTTAGTTGCTTATACATAGCATATCTTTGTCGACTCAATTGCTATCAATATTTTTGCCTACTTGCTACCATTAGCATACACTTTTTGCTGGAAAAAAACTCCCTCAAACTCTCGGCATACTGCTAGAATTCTTTCATCGTAAAACTACTATTTTCGACGGAGAATTCTGTAGCAACATCTTTTGTCACTTCTTGTCACAGCCCTACCAAACCGATTGCTGCCACCCATAGCAACCCTAACCCATCTTCCTATCCTTAAACCATTGCCACCAAACACCCATTATAGCCTCCATAGTACCCGAACAACAACATCAACAGCACCCCCTCTTGATGAAAAATTTTGCTGCAATACCTTGGGACTGTTTGCTGCATCCACACCCGATCCTTATCGAGATTATTGCTGCCACCCACACCAACCCTAGGGCACACCTTTAACCTTCAGACACATCCGTCGTAGCCCACTTTTAATCTTTACAGCTGGCCCAAACAACAATGCAATCTGTAGCCCAAACATCAGTCTAACGTAGCTGCACCCAATGCATAAACCACACCTAAACAGTAGCCCATCCTACTCGAGCAAGAAAGGGACACGCTGTTGACCGTTGCTATCTCCTCACGCTAACGTTGCTGCCTCCACTACCTTCTTCCCTGCTCCCTAGCCACGTGAATGGCAGCCCCATCAGAGATCAACGACGTCACCTAAACTCACTTCAGCCGTGCATAGCAGCGTCGCTGCCCCTCCCTTGCCGTCATCACCTCCTACTGTTGCTGTCATCGCTCTTGCATCAGATCGCCTCATCTGCCACCTACTTCTACATGTCAAGTCGCTCCCTCCTCCGCCGCTATCGCTTCTGCCACTGTCGCTGCCCTCTTCTTCCTCTGCTAGCCATGTCATTGTTGGTTGCTAACGCCGTCGCCTACAGCCATGCAACCGCCGACCGCTGCTATCTCTTCCTACTATTGCCCTTGCCGCTACTGCCACCACCCTCTCCTTTAGCCTTCCTCTATTGCCGATATTATAGATCTACAGTCTTACGCCATGGCATCGGTAGATCTGATTGGTGCCAAGTTGGAGGCATTTGAGACGCGTATGGAGGACAGACTACACACTCTCTTTGCGGAGCTCAGATTGGGCCGATCGCCGAGCCCAAGAATATTACAGCATTGCAGGAGTTCCGATCACAAAGAGAACCTAACAAAGAAGGAAAGACAAGCGATGAAACCATCATGTCCACACACTAGGGTGAACTTCCCTGGGACTGTTTGCTGCATCCACACCCGATCCTTATCGAGATTGTTGTTGCCACCCACACCAACCCTAGGGCACACCTTTAACCTTCAGACACAGCCGTCGTAGCCCACTTTTAATCTTTACAGCTGGCCCAAACAACAATGCAATCTACAGCCCAAACATCAGTCTAACGTAGCTGCACCCAATGCATAAACCACACCTAAACAGTAGCCCATCCTACTCGAGCAAGAAAGGGACACGCTGCTGACCGTTGCTATCTCCTCACGCTAACATTGCTGCCTCCACTACCTTCTTCCCTGCTCCCTAGCCACGTGAATGGCAGCCCCATCAGAGATCAACGACGTCACCTAAACTCACTTCAGCCGTGCATAGCAGCGTCGTTGCCCCTCCCTTGCCGTCATCACCTCCTACCGTTGCTGTCATCGCTCTTGCATCAGATCGCCTCATCTGCCACCTACATCTACATGTCAAGTCGCTCCCTCCTCCGCCATTATCGCTTCTGCCACTGTCGCTGCCCTCTTCTTCCTCTGCTAGCCATGTCATTGTTGGTTGCTAACGCCGTCGCCTACAACCATGCAACCGCCGACCGCTGCTATCCCTTCCTACTATTGCCCTTGCCGCTACTGCCACCACCCTCTCCTTTAGCCTTCCTCTATTGCCGATATTATAGATCTACAGTCTTACGCCATGGCATCGGTAGATCTGATCGATGCCAAGTTGGAGGCCTTTGAGATGCGTATGGAGGACAGACTACACACTCTCTTCGCGGAGCTCAGATTGGGCCGATCGCCAAGCCTAAGAATATTACAGCATTGCAGGAGTTCCGATCACAAAGAGAACCTAACAAAGAAGGAAAGACAAGCGATGAAACCATCATGTCCACACACTAGGGTGAACTTCCCTTGATGGGAAGATAGAGACTTGACTGGGTGGATTTCACACGCGGAGCAATATTTTTACTACCACAGGACTCCGAAGGCTTATATGGTCAACATTGCTACCATCCATCTAGGAAGAGAAGCTGCTCAATAGTACAATTGTTACAAGTACACCCACGAAGTCCCAACATGGAGGCAATTCAAGAGTGGGCTATTACTATGCTTCAGACCATCTGACTACGAAAATATCGACGGGCAATGTGCAAAACTCTGCTAGACCTCCACAATTTAGGAGTACCAGACCAAGTTTGAAAGACTCTCTAATCAAACAAGACACTGGTCTGAAAAATAATTGTTAGAGACTTTCAACGAGGGGTTGAAGTCAAAAATCCAAGAAGAAGTCAATGCACGACGACCCTACATGATGACGATAGCTATCTCCTTCGCGTGACTACAAGAAGAGCAGCTGAACCATGATGCTTGGAGGACTAAGATCACCACCTGACCAGTAGCACCTAAGCCTTCAGCCCCCCCCCTCCTTCTAACTGATCCTCCCAGCTAAAGAAGTTGACACGAGAAGAACTACGTGATAGATCTGCGAAGGGATTATGTTAGCATTGCGATGAGTTGTGGAGCCGCAACCACCATTGCAAAAAGGGGAGACTTATGATGATTGAACCCATTAAAGAATCTAAACCTGAAGATACAGATCTCGAGTTTGAGGAAGAGGATACAGAGGAGAAATCACAATCGATCGTTAGCACCCTTCATGCTTTATCTAGCTACGCGAACCCGTAGACAATGAAAATTGAAGGATCCCTTAAGTAGAAGCCCGTCACCGTCCTCACCGACACCAGGAGCCCCAACAACCTTATGAACAGTAAAGGAAAACAAGTGATCTTATGCAAGAAATGTGGGAGCAAAGTAATGATGGTCTCGACACAGTGCTTGGAGAAGCTTGCTCTGTCGAACCGAACTGACTACTTCTACCAAGCTGCATGACCTCTATATATTGATCTTGCAGGAGGAAACACCCACCCATATGTTAGGATCAATTGGCACTAAGAGAGAGAGGGGGGGTGGGGGGAGGGGAGGGGAGGTGTTGTGGTTGGCTGGGGCTTTGGTGGGGGTGGGGTTGAATTAATACAAGTGTTGAAAGCTAGGTTTAAAGAAAACTATTCGTTCAAATAAAATCGAAAAGCGTTTCTTGGAATTTTAAATACGTGAGCGATTCAAACTAAAGATAGAGAAACTCTAATTTAGCTAATGAATGTTAAAAATAAACAGGAGAGAAACACTCACAATTTATAGTGGTTCGACCATAATCTTGACCTACGTTCACTTCCCGAGTTCTCTTTATCGAGGCCCACCGGTGTCCACTACCATTTTTCTTTAGGTGAAGACTAAACCTTTATAGGCTTTCAACTCACAAGGGAGACTTTTTAAATGATTACAACACTTGGCTCACTCTTTTCCTCTTTTATTTTTCTTGCACACTTTTAACATATTTTTTTCATAAATTTTTGCCCAATGACTTGTGTGAATACTTGTGCTAAATGCAAGAAGACTTGAGATATTTATAGACCCTAATTGGCTTCAGAAATGGAGCTAAAATTTGACCAATTTCAAAAGATCTGTATACTAGTGGTACTACCACCAATGCTGGCGGTACTACTACCGAAAGATGCCCAAAAAATAGGACAGTGATGGTACTATCGCCAACCTGGGTGGTACTACCTTCACCCACCGGCGGTACTACCATTGAGAATCTCGGAGAAGTGATTCCTCCACTTTTTCAATCATGACTTATATACCTTCTATTGATCAATTCTCAGATCAACCAATTGAGCTCAACCTAAGCTAAATCCATCCTCATAGTTGACTTGATTGCCTCCAATTGAGTTGATTTGGATTACTTTCAAATCAAATTCAGTTATGACTCAAACCTAGCTATGACTCACTGATTACAACCATACAAGACCATCAAGCTTACTAAATGACCTAATTCCCGGTAATCTGGCAACCTCTGACATTCTTGCGACGAGTCTTACAGTCTTTTTTCGGTGATCTCCCAGCATGTTCCCAGCGAGCTTCCGATTTCTTCGACGAACTCCTAGCGAACTCCCGACGAGCTCCCACTACATCATCCAAACCTTGGCCCGATGTCCGAACTTGATCCTGGCCCAACATCTGGTTGTATCTTCTTTTCTCCATCGTAGTTAAACATGTATTACTTCCTCTAACAGACATGTTAGATTAAATACTCTTCAATTGATTTCATCATCAAAATTCAAGATTCAATAATCTCTCACTTTTTTATAATGACAATCAATTGATGTCGGGAGTTAACCTTAACTCCCCCTATTTTTATGCCATAAACCAAATAATGTAAACTTAAATTAAAAAAAACCATACACTCTTGAATTCAAGTATCTTGAAATAATTTTTCAAGTAATTTTCATCAATATTTCAAGGATGCAACGAGACACTCATACATCAATTTCAGATATAATATAACATTAATTTCAATAAAATTTTGCTTTAAGTTATCAAGTCATCAACTCATCAAAGATTTTCAAAGTATATAACATAAATTTCAAAATTATGCATCAGTCATACATTTTGAAATCTCTCCTTAAGTCATTAATCATTTCTCTCCTTTGTTTCTCAATAAACAAAGAGAAATGCCTATGTTAACATTTTTCTTACATGTGTTATCAATATCCATTTTTCTCCCTTTGTCATTAACAAAAAAGTGAATGTAGAGCTAATGATTTCAAGACATATATGTCATTGCTCCCCCTTAGTAAAATAGGATATGAGCCATAAAAATTTCCTTATCTTTATGAATAAGAAGGAAAAAAACAAGGGAGGAGTTGTAAAACATCATTAAGAAGAGCTCTCAATCTTATAGAAGTGAATTTCGAAAAGAATATTTTGAAGATAAGCTCAAAAATCTAAGAAATCCAGGAAGATTAAAAAATCTAAGAGCTACTCATACATTTAAATTCATCTTATGCAAATTTCAAGCAAAAGTAGCAAATAAATCTAAAAAATAGCAAATCATGCATTTTGATCATTTAGCATTCCTAGCTCTCTTTTAATGAAGTTAAATTGCTATTCATTTAATGGCTTAGTGAATATATTTACTAATTGATGCTTAGTATCAATAAATTTCAAAGATATATCTAGATTATTCATATGATCTCTAATAAAGTGATGTCTAATATTAATATGTTTAGTTCTTGAGTGTTGAATAAGATTTTTAGTTAGACATATTGCATTTGTGTTGTCATGTTCTATAGGGATATTTTTCAAATAAATTTTATAATATTCTAATGTGTTTTTCATCCAAATAACTTGGGCACAACAGACACTAGCTGCAATATATTCATTAGCTGTAGATAAGGCAACCAAATTTTGTTTCTTGGAAGACCAAGAAATAAGAACATGCTGTAAAAATTGACATGTCCTGGTAGTACTTTTTCTATCTATTCTACATCCTCCAAAATCGACATTCACATAAGCAAGTAAATCAATGTTTTTAGATTTTGGATATCATAACCCTAAGTTAGAGGTTTCTTTTAAATATCTAAAAATCTGTTTAAGTACTTTAAAGTGAGAAAGTTTAGGATTAGATTGAAATCTTGCATATAATCCAATATTAAACATTATATCCGGTCTAGTGGTAGTTAAATACAATAAGCTACCTATCATTTCTCTATATGTTATTTGAGCAAAATTTTCTCCCTCATTATCCGAGTCTAATTTTGTAGAAGTGCTCATGGATGTGTTTATAGTCACCAAAACGTTTTAACAAGTCTAAGATATATTTAATTTGACTAATAAAGATATCATCATTAAATTATTTTATTTGCAATCATAAGAAAAAGGTTAGTTCACCCATTAGGCTCATCCAAAATTCTTGGCTCATACTCTTGGCAAAAGATTCACATAAGAATTCATTTGTTGAATCAAAAATTATATCATCAACATAAATTTGAATAACAAGAAAATTATTTTCAAAATACTTAAAAAATAATATGGTATCAACTTTGCCTCTCAAAATATTATTTGAAATAAGGAAAGAACAAGCCTGAGGGGCTTGTTTTAATCCATAAAGAGCTTTAGAATATTTGAAAACATGATTCTGAAAAAAACTATTTTCAAAACTAGGGGGTTGTTAAACATACATTTATTCAGAAATCAAACCATTAAGAAAAAAACTTTTAACATCCATTTAAAATAATTTAAAATCTTTAAAAAATACAAAGGTAAGGAGCATCCTTATGGCTCAAGTCTACCCACAAGAGCGAAAGTTTCTTCATAATCAATTACTTCTTTTTGGTTGAAACCCTTGGCTACTAATCTAGCCTTGTTTCTAACCATAATATCATTTTCATCTTGCTTATTTCTAAAGACTCATTTAGTACGAATCACTAAAACATTCATTATGTCTAGGAACAAGCTCTCATATCTCGTTTCCCTTAAATTGATTTAAATCTTCATGCATTACAATAACCTAATAGTCATCTTTTATGGCTTCATCAATGCATTTTGGTTCAACTTGAGAAAGAAATGCGGCATTAGCATAATTTTTTTTAAAAAAAAGAACAGGTTTGAACACCTCTCGATGTATCTCCTAGTATAAGCTCCTTATGATGATAATTTATATACTTCCATTCCTTAGGTAAAGATTTGGAAGTAGATTCATTCAAGTTGCATTTAGGAGAGTTATCATTTAAATTCAAAGTGCCAAAATCAAGTTCATCATCCAAATCGATTTTCTTACGTTCGAAAATCTCATTGAAAACAACATGAATAGATTCTTTAATTACTAAAATTCTTTTATTGAATACACAATAAGCTTTTGAAACAGAAGGAAAACCAAGAAAAATGCATTCATCGGATTTTATATCAAAATTTTCTAAGACATCCTTTTCATTCAAAATAAAACATTTGCAACCAAATTCTTTAAAATAAGAAATATTCAGTTTTTTACCATTTCACAATTCATAAGGAGTTTTAGTGAGTAATGGTCTTACAAGAATCCTACTTAAAACATAACATGTCATGTTAAAGGATTTAGCCCAAAAATAGTTGGGTAGACTATCATCGTTTAGCATGGTTCTAGTCATTTCTTGTAAGCTCCTATTTTTTCTATCTATTACTCCATTTTATTATGGATTTCTAGGAGCAAAGAAGTTGTAGATATACCAATTTGACTCACAAAATTTTTGAAACTCATTGTTTTGAAATTCACTACCATGATTACTACGTATTGATGAAATTATAAAACTCTTTTCATTTTGAATAATTTTATATAATTTTAAAAAATATTTAAAAGAACCACTTTTATGTGCCAAAAAATATGTCAAGGTGTATATACTATAATCATCTACTAAGACAAATGCATATTTGCTTCCTCCCAAATTTGTAGTATCAATTGGTCCAAATAAATCAATATGGATTAATTATAGTGGCATAGAGGTGGTTATTTGATTTTTGATTTAAAGTTACTTTTTATTTACTTTCATAATTAGTAAGTATCACATATTTTATCTTTAACGAACTTAAGGCTAGACAATCCTCTTAATCAGTCTTTAATTAAGATTTGATTGAGTAGTTTCATGCTAACATGACCAAGTCTCCTATGCAAAATCTAAATATCATCATTTAAAGCCGAAAATCATGTTTCATCATAAATTTTTTTAATGTTAATAGTATACACATTTTTTTTCCTTAAGACAATTAAATATTTATTCTTGTGTAGCATTTCAATTATATAAGCATTAGATTCAAATTTAGTAATATATTCTTTATCACATAATTGGCTAATATTAAGTAGATTATATTTCAAGTCATCAACTAATAGCACATCTTTAGTCAAAAGGTTTGATATATTACATATGGTTCATTTCCCAATGATTTTTTCTTTGTTGTTATCTTCGAATGTGATAACTCCTTCATTTAGGCTAGTGAGCTTAGAAAAGTAAGTTGGATCTCTAGTCACATGCCTTAAGCATCCACTATCAAAGTACCATTTGGTGCTCCTAGCCTTAGTTTAGAGATGAACTTATAAGAAAGACGATTTTAATTTAGGTACCCATTTTAGTTTCGGTCCCTTATGAAGAGCTTTACCTAATTTATCTAAAGGTCTTTGGTTATTTATGGTTCATTTAGGAATCCAAATTAATTTATATGAACTATACTTCTTAAATGAACATTTGTAACCCATATGTCCTAATCTACCATAAAAGTTACATTTTATTTTTTGTGGCAATTTAGAGTGGATCCTTTAACGAAGGTAGTTGGCTTTTGTTGGGTATTGCCCACAAAGCCTATACCTTCTTTCCTATTAACATGACCCTTATTTGCAAGGATCATGTTTAGGAATTCATTCCCTATCTTAAATTTCTTTAATGTTATTTGCAATAAATACAATATTTTCCTTTCTAAGTTCTTCTAAACTTTCACATTTGGTGCATGAACTATACGATGATGATGCTACATTTATTTTTTCAAATTTATTAACTAATGAATCATAATATTTCTTAAGCAGTTTATAAGACTTGCTAATTTTTTTAAACTCATCATAAAGCTCATGAAAAATATTCAATAATTTAGCAAAAAATACATTAGATGACTCACTTACCTCATCATGGATGGCCATGAGAGCATAGTTGGTAACTTCTTTCTTAGTATGGTCTTCTTCGTCCGATGAGTTTAAGTCATCCCAAGTTATCGAAAGATCTTTCTTCTTGTATGATATCTTTTTCTTTAATTGAGGACACTCATTTTTGAAATGTTCAGGCTTCTTGCACTCAAAGCATATAATGTTGTCCCATTTTGGTTCATTTTTAATTTTATGATTTTTATTCTTTTTATAAATTTTTTGATCTTCTTTGTCAATATTGCAATGTCATTGTTCTCATGACTTGAGGTTTCACTCGAGGAGTCATCAGTAGTTCTCAATGCCAAATGTTTCATGTTCTTTGGAATGAGTTTTTCAAGTTCGTCATGAGTTTTACAGCTCAGTTCATAAGTCATAAGAGAACCAATAAGTTCTTCAAGAAGAAGATTATTGAGATCTTTAGCCTCTTGGACTGCAGTTACTTTAGGATCCCAACTTTTTGGAAGAGATCTTAATATTTTACTAACAAGTTCAAACTTAGAAAAACCTTTACCAAGAGCTTTAAGACTATTAACGACATCTGTGAACCGGGTGTACATGTCTCCAATGGTCTCACTTGATTTTATTCAAAATAATTCATAACTATGAACTAAAGTATTAACCTTAGACTCTTTAACTCTACTAGTGCCTTCATGTGTGATTTTAAATGTATGCCAAATATCATAAGCAGTTTCATAAATAGAAAACCGATTAAATTCATTCTTATCAAGTGCACAAAATAAAGCATTCATTGTTTTGCATTTAACGAAAATGTTTTCCTTTCTAAATCATTTCATTTGTTCATTGGTTTGAAAGATTTTTCAAAGTTATTATCAACAATGTGCCATAAATCAAAATCCATAAAAATGAGAAAAATATGCATCCTTGTTTTCCAGTAAGTGTAATATGTCCTATTAAACATGGGATGACGTGAAATGAAATATCCCTCATTCATGCCAAACAAAGCCATTTACTCAAGTGGGTGTTAGTCCAATGAGTAAGACCTTGCTCAGATACCAATTGTTAGGATCAATTGATATTAAGAGGAGGGGGGGAGGGGGAGTGGGTGAATTAGTGCAAGTGCTAAAAACTAGGTTTAATGAAAAATTTTCATTCAAATAAAATTGAGATCGAAAGCATTTCTTGGAATTTTAAATACATGAGCAATTCAAACTAAAGATTAAGAAACTATGATTTAGCTAATGAATGCTGAGTGGTTTGATCATAATCTTGGCTTACGTCCACTTATTGAGTCCTCTTCGTTAAGGCCAACTGGTGTCCACTACAGGCTTTCAACTCATAAGGGAGACTTTTTATAATGATTACAATAATTGACTAACTCCCTTACACCTTTTCTTTTTCTTTCACAATTTTTTACAGATTTTTGCCCAATGACTTGTATAAATACTTGTGTTAAATGCAAGAAGACTTGGGATATTTATAGACCCCAATTGGCTTAAAAAATGGAACCAAAATTTGACCAATCCCGGAAGATCCGACGGTGCTACTGTTGAAAGCTGCCCAGGAAATAAGATAGTGGCGGTACTACCACCGACCTGGGCGGTACTACCATCGCCCATCGATGGTACTACCACTGCCCACCGGTGGTACTACCACCAGAAATCCCGAAAAAGTGATTCCTCCACTTTTTCTATCCCGATTTATAACTTATATTAATCAATTCTCAGGTCAACCAATTGAGCTCAACCTAAGCTTAATCCATCCCCATAGAGGACTCGGTTGCCTCACATTGAGTTGATTTAGATTCCTTTTAAATCAAATTCAATTAGGACTCGAACTAACTATGACTCACTAATTACAATCATACAAGACCATCTAGCTTAATAAATGACCTAACCCCCAGTAATTCGGCAACCTTCGACATTCTTGAGGCAAGTCTTACGGTATTCTTCCGGCTATCTCCCGTCATATTCCCAGTGAGCTTCCCGATTCCTTCGGCGAACTCTCAGCAAACTCCTGACGAGCTCTCACTGCATCATCCGAACCTTGGCCCGATACCCAAACTTGATACTAGCCCAACATATAGTTATAACTCCTTTTCTCCATTGTAGTTAAACTTGTATTATTTTCTTTAACACACATGTTAGATTACACTAATCAATTGATTTCATCATTAAAATATGAGATTCAACACCATATTCGACCATATTGCTGTCATATCTTCAAAAGGCCGAAGCTTAGAGGATCGTCCAAGAGACGTTGGAGACACAGACTATTCGATCATGATTTTCTCCTGCAATGATACTTTATCTCCAAAAGCTCTACCTCTTTGTCTACAGGGACAAGCTGTTCTTGAAGTGCCACCTCTGGCTGAATTAGCTACGGCTTCTGATGCAACGCTCTAAGATCTCGAGCTACTTCCACGACCTCTCCGAGGAGCTAAGGACACTGCCTGAAGTCTTTCCTATTGACGACCTCCGCTCCACTACCGACGATCACAAGAAGATCGAGCTCCTCTAATGGCAGTACCTGTTAGGAAACCTCAGCGGGAGCATCATATGCACAGGGGAAATCAAAACAAAACTGGTTTTCCACACAAATCAATCGTCGTGTAAAAGATTGTGTCATGAGAAAGCCATAAAAGTTAAAAATATCACATTATGTGATAGATTGATTACCTAGAGAGATCGTATATCCCTATATTCCAGATCCGGATGGAGAGGATGAAGGAAGTCAAGCGTCTTCCTCTCAAGCAGTATCCACACGATGGATCTCTATATCAAAACTCCTCCAATCTGATCTTGTAACTCTTGCGTAGAGGGTGGGAGGAGAATATGAGGGGTTGGCCAAAGCTGCAGCCTATTAACTATGAACCTCCCTCCTATTTATAGAGAGCCACCAAAAACCCTAGGGGTCCTGCCTTAGTGGGTATTGAATCTACATCCAATAACCTATTAACCTTACATTATTTGATCTCTATCCAATAATTTTCTTAGGCCTCTAATTGGGTCTCAAGCAAGGAGCTCATCAGTATAGGGTCTCATCTAATGGGAATAGGGGCTAATTGGATCTTCATCCAATCCTTTATTCGCTGAAGCATCCACCATATATGTATGATCTTCTAGGCCCGATACTGAGCTGATCATGAGTTGCTCCCATCAAAACTCATTATGATATAGTAAATTATTATCTCCATAATAATTCACTCGACTCATCGACTGTGAACGTACTAGGCCACTACGCCATAGTTCTCAGATGGTACAAGGGGATCAAATTCATCAGACCTGTCTATCCTCAATTATCGTATATCTATAATCTCTCAACTAACTAATATCCCATAGACCATATATTGGATATGGTACTGTCAGGTCTCATACGGAATCCGTCTGAGTCTCGTTCTAATCGGATTCTCCCGGAGAACTCTTTCTCTCTCAATCCGAATGACCCTGACTAGGGATTTGTCTGAGCAAACACACACAAGATATTCCTCTAGCGATACCGAGAGTAGATGATCTTTTATTGACACTCAATTGCCTTCGTAAGGTTGACTACCAATCCCGATAACCAATTGTACCAGATCTAGAACTTTTCGAACTTGTAAGTCTGGCATCAAAGAAAGAAGTATTCAAATAATACATCCTTGGTGTCTCAAGTCTAAGGACCAGATACACAACTGGGACTATGAAATCGCTGTATGATATTATGTATCATTAACCATATAACATTCTATGAGTGGATCAATCAATGAACTCATTCTCCAATGAGCATCTGTACTATATCCTTAGTGTCTCCACACAAGTGGCTATGAGACTAGCCACCTCCATCATATGGACAAGTATATAGTATACCGGTCTGTCCGGTTATCTCGATGTCCTCTCGAGTAACCTATGATCGGGATTATTTAGGATCTGTATTTAAAGGTGAATCAATCTCATTATTATGATCTTACCACAATCTGATTCCTGTTGCACAGAACCAGAGACATCACAATATATATATGCAATAGATAATATAATGTGAGAATATATCAGTAATAATCTTAAGCAAAAAAGATCGCGTAGTGTGTCACACGTGCCATCACTCACATGATTGGCTTGTAGGGCACCTGTAACCAGCAGTACTGGCATGAAATTCGTGACGCCAAAGCTTACTGGATGGAGATCACCATTTACAAGAGTATGAAAAGGATCACTTGCAGGGCCCAACAAAACATAGTGACTATTACGCTGGACATCCCTATTCACTTCGGTGAGATCATCACCCCTCTTACCATGGAGAAAGATGCCCCCCTTTGGTCAACCAAAACATCAACCCCCACATGACCTTCTATCGTTATAGGCGGAGATCATTTTTCGGCTTAGGTTGAGTTGGTCGAGTCCCTCAAGGCTCACATATATTGGGATATGAGCTTATGACGTAAAGATGTCACTAATAACCTAAGGATATGATATGCTTGGTTGAGTCTCTCAAGGGTATATTATCGAATCAAACTCATCTTATAATGATGATGCAGACTTCACCGATCATCATGGTTAATCGAGTCCCTCGAGGCCATGATGGTTCGGAGGCTAAATAGGATGAAAATCACTAAAATTTATGATTGACAAGAGTTGCATATCTTTTGAGATTAGTATGATTGGTTGAGTCCCTCGAGGTCATGCTAAGACGCCAATAGGATCTCGATCCCCACTAAATTTCCGTTGGAGATTTTTGATTCACGTACTAGAGGGTGTCATGCGTTTCATGATAAAATAGTGGGAGTAGATTAAGATAAAAGTTCATATTTTAGATATTTTTATAAAATTTAAAATTTTACATGTTATTTATTTTTATTATATTTTTATTTTTAGAAAATATGTCACTTTTAAATCCTTTATGTGATATACTTGATGTCAACCATCTTACATTGTGCAAACTACATGGATTAAGTGATATGAAGTACATGCTAGAGGAATGAGCGAGTGAGGATAAGATTGCTCGTTATATGAAGTACATAGATGATTTCACTCTTGCTCAATATTACATGTTAGGCTCTATGACTCCCGAGTTATAGAGGTAGCATGAAAAGATGGATGCCAGTCCATCAACCTTTATCTCCATAAAATGTTTAAGGAATATAGAAGGACTCAGTGGTACGAGATATCTAAAAGTCTCCTCCGTGCAAGGATGACTGAGAGGACATCGGATTAGAACTATGTCTTGAAGATGATTGAGCGGATTGAGAAGCTCACGAGTCTAAGAATGGTCTTAGAGATAACCTATGTGTGGATCTCGTACTTATGTCCCTCCTAGATTCCTTTTCGTAGTTTATTATGAATTTTAACATGAACAAATTTGAAGCGACTCTCCCTGAGCTCCTCAATATGTTGAGAGAGGTAGAGAACAATATCAAGAAAGAGAAGTCAGTTCTATATGCTAGTGACACCAAAAAGAAAAGTAAGGCAAAGAAGTCCCTTAAGAAGTGCAAGGGCAAGAGCAAATCGGGCAAAATAAAAGTTGTCAAAAAGGACTCGACAAAGGATAGTGTTTCCACTATGACAAAGACGGGCACTGGAAGATGAACTAAAAGGAGTACCTAGTATAAAAGGTAAAACAGAAACTTGCAGAAGCTTTAGGTACATTCATAATCGATCTTTATTTGTCAAAAAATTAAGATAATGTATGGGTATTAGATATCAATAGTGTATCTTATATTTGTAATTTGTTATAGGTGTTGACAAGACCTAGGAGATTGACGAGATGTGAGGTGGATCTCAGGATAGTGAATGGTGCAAAGGTTACTGTTGTTGCCATTAGCGTGGTCATCCTACAATTGCTTGGTGGAGCTATTCTTGCTTTAGATGCATACTATTTTATTCCTTCAATTATCAAAAAATATATTTTTTTATTTTTTGTTTGATAAATAATAAATACAAATTAGTTTTTTAGAATAATAGTTTTTTATTAATTTTAGATGATGAGATAATCGATATAGGAATATTAAATAATAGTTTATTTATATTAGATCTTGCTTCACTTATCATGAATATTGGTGTGTCTAAGAGAAAGTGAGATAAGGTGAACAATGTAGAACTGTAGTATTGTAGGCTAGGTTATATCCATGAGGAAAGAATTCAAAGGTTGTTGAAGAATGAAGACTTAGATCTATTTGATGATGAATTATATGTAACATACGAATCTTGCATTAAAGGAAAATTAATCATCTCTTCATTTAGTGGAACTGAAGAGAGAGCCACTGAGTTGCTACAAGTCATATATACTGATGTATGTAGTCCTATGTCAACTTAGGTCATAAGTGGTTACTCATTCTTTATTACATTCATTGATGACTTCTCTAAGTATGGACATGTGTACTTAATGAAGTATAAGTCCGAAGGCTTCGAGAGATTCGGGGAATATAAGAATAAGATAGAGAACCATACTGGAAAAAGTATCAAGACTCTTCGATCAAATCGAGGAGATGAGTACTTGAGTATAAAGTTCACATAGTTCCCAAAGACTATAGGATCTTATCCTAATGGACTTCTCCTTATACACCTTAGTTCAATGGTGTATCGAAAATGAGGAACCATATATTATTGGACATGATGCGATCCATGATGAGTTTCACTGACCTACCCGTCTCCTTCTAGAGATACGCCTTAGAGTCCATAACGTACCTTCTGAATAAAGTTTCAATTAAATTAGTAGTGTCTACATCATATGAGATATGAAAAGGAAAAAAGTCCATCTTAAGATTATTAAGATTTAGGGCTACCCTACCTACATTAAAAGACACAACCCCGATTAGTTGGAATAAAAAATGGATGGTGCAAGTTCATGAGATACCCTAAGGAGACTTGTGAGTGATATTCCTTGAGAAAGAACACATTCTTGGTGGAAACTATGGAAGCGTGATAGAGTTTAGTAAGGTTGAAGAACCTAGCTCAAGCACCATTCCACAGGACGTGTCTATTTAGGTACTAGCACACAAGTTTCAACTTTACATAGGTCTGATAGAGTGTCCCACCCTCTTAAACGATATGTGAGACATATCAAGGGAGAGGGCATTGAGGATGTTGATCCTTAGATGATGCGGCTATTATGAGCGTAGACTCTGGAAAGTGGAAAGAAGCTATGGATTCTGAGATAGAATCCATGTACTCCAATAAGGTTTGAAAGTACTTGAGGGTATTGTACCTATTGGTTGCAAGTGGAGCTTCAAGAAGAAGATCAGAGTACATGAAAAGGTGGAGACTTATAAGATCAGACTAGTGGCTAAGGGTATCATCAAAGATAAGATGTTGACTATGATGAAAACATCTCACCTGTGGCCATGTTAAAATCCATCCAAATCCTGTTAGTCATTACAACACACTATGATTACAAGATTTGGTAGATGTAGATGAAAACCATATTTCTCAATGACAACCTCAAGGAGGAGGTGTAAATGATATAGCCTGAGGGATTTGTATCCGAGGAAAGTCCAAATAAGGTGTACAAACTACTTAGGTCTATATATGGACTAAAGCAAGCTTCTCGAAGTTGAAACATAAGATTTGATGAGACAATTAGATCTTATGACTTTGTTAAGAATGAAGATGATCCATATGTATACAAGAAGGTAAGTGGGAGCGCTATCATCTTCTTGGTGCTATATATGAATGATATCATAATAATTGAGAATGATGTATTATGAATGATCTATAAGGCTTGGCTATATATGTATCTCTCTATGAAAGACTTAGGAGAATCATCCTATATTTTGGGGATTTATATCTATAGGATAGATCCAAAAGAATGCTTGGCTTGTCCTATTATAGGTATATATACATCAGTATAAAAATTTTCAAGAGACGTCTAATACTAATAAGACATGAAATATCACTTTCTATGAGTATATCCCTATAGATTCCTAAAGAAAGGGAAAACATATAAATGATACTCTATGCCTTCATAATAGGGTCAATCATGTATTGTATGCTTTGTACCAGTTATGATATAGCACATGTTCTAATTGTTACGAGCAGGTATCAAGCAGATTCAGGTTTAGAATGTTAGAAGATAGTAAAGTGTATCCTTAAGTATTTGATAATGACTAAGGATATTTTCCTGGTATATGGAGGAAGTAACATCAAGGTTAAGGGCTACAGGAACTCGAGTTTCCAATCCGATATTGATGATAACAAGTCGAATTCAGGGTATGTGTTCCCCATGAATGGAGGAGCAGTAAGCTGGAATAGTTCCAAGCAAGATACTACTATTTACTCAACGGGGCGATTGCTCAAGTGGAGGAACTCAGGTCTCATCATAAATCTAAGCACGTTTTGAGGAGGTTCCACTTGATCAAAGAGATCGTAGCCCATGGTTGTTTTGAAGTGGAAAAAGTTCCATTTAAAGATAACATTGCAAGTTTATTGATAAGTCGTTATCTCATATTATTTTTTAGTGACACTATGACTTGATGGGGATCAGGCATGAAAGTAATTGACTTTAGGTCAAGTAAGAGATTGCTAGTTATAGGTGCATTGCAAGCCAATCACATGAGTGATGACACGCGTGACATGCTGTATAATCTTTTTGGATCATGATAAGATCATGATAATGAGACCAATTCGCCTCTAAACACAAACCCTAAATATTCTTGATCATAGGTTACTCAAGAGGGATGTCAAAGTAATCACATAGATTAGTGTGCTATATATCAATTCATATGATGCAAACAGCTAGTCTCATAATTGCTTGTGTGGAGACACTAGGAATATAGTAAAGGTACTCATTGGAGAATGAGTTTATTGAATGATCCGCTTATGGAATCCTGTATGGCTAATGATACCTTATTGTTAGACAATGATTTTATAGTTCTAGTTGTATATATGATCCTTAGACTTAAGACATCAATGATGTCTTATTTTAGTACTTCATTATTTTATCGGACTTATGGGTCTAAAAGTTTCAAATCTAGTACAATCAGTTATTGAAATAATAGTCAACCTTATAAATATAATTGAGTGTCAATAGAAAATCATCTACTCTTTGTGTCATAAGAGGAATATCTCATGTATTCTCGCTCAGGCAAATCCTTAGCTAAGGTCATTCTGATTCAGAGAGAATGAGTTCTCCAAGAGAATTTAATTAGAGTGAGACTCAGATTCCATATAGGTCGAATAGTATCATGCCCGATATATGATCTCTGAGATATTAGATAGATAAGAGACTATCGATACATAATAATTGAGGATAGACATATCCAATATATTATATCATCTTGTATCGTTTGGGGACTACGACATAATGGCCTATTACGTCCATAGTCGATGAGTTGATTGAAATATTATGGGGATCATAATTCACTTAATCATAAAAATTTCCGAGTCAAAAGAAGTTTTGACAAGTGAAACTCACGGTTAGCTCGTTATTGGGCCTAGAGGGTCGCGCACATATGATGGACAACACAACGAATATAGGATTAGATATAAGACGTTTAATAAGCTCATATTTTATTGGATCCATTGAGTAAGACCCAATAGGACTTAGAGTGTTTATTAGATAGAGATCCAATATCCATTAAGCCAGGAGCATTTAGATGATGATCTAATATCTAATAAATTATGATCCATTAGAGTTAATGAAGAGAGCTCTCTATAAATATGAGAGGAGCTAAAAGGGTTATAATTGATGCCCCTTTAGTCATCTTTTTCCTCCTCTCAAGTGTCAAAAGAAGACGATAAATCTTACATTTTAATGCTCAAATCATATAGTAAATCTTACAATGAGATTTTGTAAAATTATGAAGGTATTGGGCAGCGATTGAAACCCACCAACTCGCATTATTTTAATTTAGATAAGTTCAGATAATATTTTTTGAAATTTATGAGATGTTTCATCTTAGAAAAGAAATTAATTTGACTTTATTCATAATTCTTGGAGGGATTCACTCAAATCTAATCCCATCACATCATAAACCTCAAAAAAGAGGAATCTTTTATTTCCATGTGCGTGTATTCCTCATTCCCCAATTCGATTCCCTCTGTCAAAACACGATAGCTTTGACATCCCTCCACCCGACTCCCCAAAATCCAACCTTTCCCTTTCTCCCTCTCCCTTATGGATCCCAAAGACTCATCGAAGCAGCCGCAGCATGTTTCCAGGCTCCCCCAGGCACGCTCCCTCCCACTGTCGCATAGAACTGATGCAGCAGCAGCGGCAGCAGAAAACAGCGATCTTGTGCCTGCCGCAGCCTCAGAGAGGCACGGGGGATCACAGGTGGTGGTGGCGGAGAAGGATGGGCAAAGGAAGCAGCTTGCGTCCAATAGGGGCTCCAACAAGGACAGGCATACGAAAGTTGAAGGCAGGGGGAGGAGGATCCGGATGTCGGTCCTCTGCGCCGCCAGGATCTTCCAGCTTACCAGAGAATTAGGCTACAGGTCCGATGGGGAGACCATCCGGTGGCTCCTCCAGCAGGCGGAGCCCGCCATCATCGCCGCCACCGGCACGGGCACCATCCCGGCATCGGCCCTTACCTCCGCTGCCGCGGCCGGCCCCATGTCGCGCCCCGGTGCCACCGTCTCCGCAGGCCTCTATCCCAAGTTCGATGAGCTCGGACCTCGGCCTAATTGGGCCATGCTGGGGCCTGCTAGCTATGGTCGGCCCCTCCACGGTCTTTTGCTGCCGCCTGGTGTGCTTGACTCCAGATTCCTGCAACCTGGTTCAGCCGCCGCTGCAAGTTCCAGTGCAGGTGGCGGCGACACATCGGTGAGCAGCTCGATGCAGAGTATGGGAATTTTGCACGGGCTGGACTTGCCAGACGGCAACACAGGTCCGATGAGCTTCGCGTCGCTGCTGGCCGGACATGGACAGCAACTGCCGGAACTGGAACTTGGGCTATCACAGGATGCCCATGCTGGTGTGCTGAATCCTCAGGCCTTGAATCAATTCTATTCGCAGATTGGGCATGTCAGGGGTGCAGCTGGTTCAGGTGGGAGTCGGCAATTGCAACAAGTCTTTTCAGCGGAAGACGGTTCAGAGAAGGCAGAGTAATGTTTGGAAGAGTTTTGCAGGAAAACTTGCATGCTAATTGTTGGCGCATTTCTTCGGAGCATGAAGATGACCGAGATCGATAAGTCGCTGTGGCACTTGGTGATGGTGGTTTCTTCTGTCTGCTTCTCCCTTCTCTGCAACCTCCATTGTTGTTTCCCAATTCAGGTATCACTCTCTCTTTTAGTTCATATGAGTGATTTATGTTATCAGCGTGGGATAGTAACAATATGAATTGGATGTATAGTTTGCAGTCCAAGGTTAACAGAGCCTGATATGCTGTACTGGGATTTCATGTTTCATGATGTCAAGGTGTGCAGGTAAGCCATGTTCGATGATCAATTGATTTGTGATTGCCTTGTTCTCCGGTTGGGAAATATCATCATCATCCATTACATTTATGTCTTGTACTTCTGTTAGGCATGCCGAGTAATTTTCCCTTTTTCTATTCACGTTCTGTAAAATATTGTATGCACAAAGTGTGAATCAGGTACTAAAATAAAGCTGGAAATGTTATTTTATTTCTAGTCCACCATTATTGACTTCAAGCCAGATAATCGACACAGTTCCACAGGTATTCTAATTCTACTCTGTCATATCACTCGATAATTATATGTTTTTATAATAAGATTCTATTTATGTCTAATTTTATTAACTCAGGATTTTTGGCTTGTAGGTTTAGGTTGTCCTCAGGAATACTCCCGAATCCATTACAAAAATATGTTATTTGTCTTATTTATGATATGAGAGTTTGATTTGTACCCAAAAATATTGTAGCACCCGGATTAATCTCACATCAAAAGTGGATTAAGATTAAGATTGACTTATAATAGTTTGATGGGTATACTATTGTTAAACCTAGCTTAAACAATTTTGTGGTAGCTACTCAGATTCTACAAAGTTAACGTGTCAGTTATCTTATGGTATCAGATCTGACTTTATAATTGGAGCATAGTGAGAGGCTTGAGTAGAAAAGGGTTACTCATGAATGGGGTCAATTTGTTGAGCCTGAACCACTAGCTTAAAATGCTTAAGCTAAGGTTAATAGTAACCCATCAAACCCGATCATTATTCATTTTAAATTGGCTAAAGAGTAATATGAACTTGAGAAGTTGTAGTTAAAAAGAAAGCACAATGTAGGCCAAAATATCAGTCCACTTATGTTCATCGCACTTCCTACGTGTGTTGTATATGTGATAGTTGTCATTGCTGAATTTACAAAGTTATGTCCAATTTAGTGTGAAACTTCATGATGTTATTTAAAATGATTGATATGAAAGGGAAGAAAATGAACTGTTAAACTTTGTGGACATAAATTATATTAGGTGCTAAGATGATTGTTGCATCATGTTGTTGATTCAAGATTCGAATAGGCAAAATCAGGATTCAAATTTGGAGGTGCATAACATGTTGAGAAGATCAAGTTATCTTTGTCAAATTCATGCACCTCGGTCTTCAAATACTAATGCCATATAATAAGCTTGGTAATTTTTTAATCTTGAACCTATTGGTTATCAGACTTCTATTAAAGCAACCTAAGGGTGTTTGATCTGTAACGTGTCTACCAACAAGAACTAGACTTGCATCTTCCTCTCAACCTTACTACATCTATCTGGACTAGTGCTTCTGGGTGTTTGATGTAAGGTCTTATTTCCAACATGTAGTCATAGAATAAATTTGCTCTTTGGCAGCAAATAATTCTTCCAACGAAAGGTCAACCACATATGTTTTAGTTATATTTCCTCTGATCCTTTATGTGTCTCAACTTGCAAATTTTCTTAGTTTTGCTGAACCTCAAATTATTGAGTTTAGTATTGTCTATATATCTAAATGGACTTTATCGACATTTTCTCAGTTCAGTTTAGTTAGGCTTTCCCTGTTAAAACTCTGTTTTGATATTCTCAAAGCTTTCTATGAGACCGTAAACATACTCACACTTTGTTGTTCAAATATGGTGCTGACAGACTATCAATTGACATGCTATTTCTCCTGTATCAAATTTGCATTTTTGTCATGGCTGCAGACATCAAAGCCAGCAGAAGTAAAGTTGGAGTCTGGATCAGAAACAGCACAGACAATTATTCTTGCAAGTTACTGCAAGGCTTCTTTGCTGTTTGCTGATTCTTAACCTTGCTGCTTCTGGTGGAAGCTAAGAACACACGATGAGCGAAGACCAGATTATATGTAATCATCAGAACAATCTGCTAATCCAGCTTATACGATTGTGGATAGCAGTCAGATCTCGTTCCGAAATAAATTTAAAGAAGATTGACAGGCAGATCAATTTGCAGCTTCAGAGCCATTGTCTGAGAGTTCATTGGAATCTGTCATCGACCGACTGTGCCCAGTGGATGATATCCAGTGTGTACTCCACTGAAGTGGCACCATGCCAACTCCAATACCTCCTGTTTCATCTCCCTCAAGACCTCCAGAAAGGCTTTTGACGCCGCATGGGAGCTTAACAGGTCCAGAGTTGGAGTACCCGAACTCCATCTTCGCTGCTTCAAGCAGCATCCTGAAGAGAGGGTGGTTCACACACACTGTTCAGATCACAAACTGCTCCCTCTTATGGCCGATGAACACAGTGAAGCACCCCTCCTTTCGTTGGCTCACTATGGACTGGCACCACTCCAAGGTCTTCAGTATCAGGCCCTTTTGGCTTCTTCTCTTAGCCATTTCCAAGCTTCCCCATGCAAAGCTTCATACAAAGGATGCACCACCTGTGATATGGGCAATATATGAGAAATTTGTGTTGTAACACAAGACTGACCAAATGAGCTTCTGCTATGAAACATGACACTGGCTCTTGGGACTCTCAGGTTACTCGTAACTTCTGTAGTGGATCAAATCACATGGTGATGAAGCATAGGGTGTGATGAGGATTTGTCTCAATAGAAGGAAACCAAGCTGACAGAAGAAGATGGTGACCAAGAGATGTCAGTGGCAATATATATAAGAAGGGGAGGAGGCAAGTGCAGAAAGTGTTGGCTGTGCTGTTCTTCACAATTGCGTCCATTTCGGGAAATGCATGGGCAGTGGAGGAGACTTCAGTCATCACACGCATAGCTACTCGCGCCAACTGAGCTCATGGTCATCTCCCGGGAGCCAATACCACTGCGGAGAATCCCATCTTTGGGTCCAAAGAGCGCTTGGACTACTTAACTATCGTTTACCATGCATTTGCGAAAATGACAGTGGTGTCGCACATCATCTAGAAATCATATTGCTGCACACACTTTGGGAACAGTCTTTTATGCCTAAAGCAACAAGCATGATGTAGAAGCCAACTCTACCTTCCATGTTCTAGTCGATGAAATAGTTGATGCTCAACGACTGTTGGGTGAACAATAGCTCGAGGAGAAACGCTTCGTGGTGTATGATGAAATGCCTCAATGGCGACAGTCGGAATTGGAAGCGTTGTGTCGCTGCATGGTTGGACTTCGATCTCTTGGCACTATGTTGCTGATCCAATCTATTAAAGCAATGCTATTAGTGAAACCTTTAGCAGGAAAATGGATTTATCTCCGAATCCATTTTAAACCCGATTAAAACATGCTCGGAACTTATTGAAGTAGAATCCAATATCTGTGTACTAAATATAGAGGGAAAGGGTAGTCGGGTCGGATCACTCGCTTACCCGCTGGGCCGGTTTCGGATCTATGAATTCTGACCCGCTTTGACGTCGATGACCGATCACCTCATTGAAATCGCGCTCTTAAACCCTAGTCCCGTATCCGCTCCCCATCTTGTGACCGTGGTTGATGGATCCCATGGCTTCTGACGCCGGCTTTGACGTCGATGACCGATCACCTGCGTCTTCTGGGTGGGAATTTGCATGGTAGTTTCTTCATCTCCTCTCTGCTCCTACCGGCTGGGAGACAAAATTGGTTTGATCGGATGCTGTATTCTTCTTCGTGATGCCCTTGGCGTCTTTGCCTGCTCATACATGTATGATTTCATCGCTTGGGGTTTTCCGCTTCAGATTTGTGATGTTTCAGCAACGGCTCATTTTAGTATTTAGGTAGTGGATGGTATTTAACTAATGTTAAAAGGTTGCAAATTGGCATTTGTGAGTGATATATAAGTATCTTAGTGGCTGATCCCATAAGAGTAGATTCTAAGGGTAAAATAGAGGAGAACGAGGATACTCAGGTGGATGAACAGATGATAGATTGCAGATAATTTTGCTTTTATTATTTGGATTGGAAAAAGATGTCCATTTTCAGCCTGCTAATGAGCAAGATGAGGTGGATGTTGTTAATAGTGCCACCGTGGATCATAAGAACCTACTATGGGTTGCTACCGTCGGGAAAGATCAAGCACAACAAATATGGAGTTGCATTGTTTTGTTACATTATATTTCAATAATTTTTTTAGTAGACCATACCAAAAGTTGTTAATTGGAGAGAAAACCAAAGAAGCATTGGTGCAAGGTTTACATGACAACTGATGCATTAGTAATTCCCTCTCACAAATGAAAAAGGTCTTGAGCAAAACCCTTGCTTGTGGATTGAAATAAATATTGTGGATTCTATAAACATAAAACATGCAGTTAGTAAATTGGCACGATCAAAGCATGCTTGTTATTATCAACCTGCTTCGCCCTTCCTTCAGTGCATGCATCATTTGCTTTTGTTGGATTTTTGTTACAATTTATGACCCATACATAGTAACATATTTAGAGCCTTGTTATTTGTTTGATCCGAAACTTGAAAGTTTCTTCAATTCAAATGGCAGTAGAATATTTCACAACCTCATTTCACCCAAGAGTTTCTGGGAATATGTGAATGAAGTTTAATATCTTGGTTATTTCAGGCTTTGCCTTTTCTTTTGACTTGAACTTGATGTGTATACTTGAACATCAATTTCATTTTTATTGTAAATGGTGCCACATTCAGAAATTACTGTACCTACATTTTGGTTTGCAGTGACTTTGAAGTTGATTATGGATCTGAGGAGCATGCAAACATTGTATACGCTACATTAGCCGTTGATAAAGAGGTTTGCACAACTTTTTGTCAATTCCCTGTCATTAAGTGTATCCTCAAAGGTGGAAGACAATATATTTATATATATACATATATATTTATATAAATATAATATAATATATGGAAGACTGAGACCTGTATACTGGTGACTTTGTTGAACTTGTCTCTTTTGATTCTATTTGCAGCTGCAGCCAGACAAGGTTAAGAGGCAGATGTCCATTTCTGATGGCAAGCTCAAAGTGTAAGTTCACATCTTTTTTGTTTGAAGATCCCTGTTTTCCGTACTTCATTTTCCCCTGTCAATACAGGCACTTTGAAGCAGTGGAGGCTAGGTTTCTGCGTGCATCATTTAGTGCATTTGTGGATCTTATGATTCTTACCACACAAATCATTTTCCCCTTTTTTGTTTGAAGATCCCTGTTTTTCGTACTTCATTTTCCCCTGTCAATACAGGCACTTTGAAGCAGTGGAGGCTAGGTTTCTGCGTGCATCATTTAGTGCATTTGTGGATCTTATGATTCTTACCACACAAATCATTGAAGAGTACAATTAGTAGCATTTTGGTAGTGAAAGGGAGCAGAAATATGGCCAAGTAGTCGGGTTTGAAATCTTCCTATGTCTTGTATTGTAATTTTATAGAAATCAACTATTGAGCAGACAATCATTTTGTCTGTTGTTGATCACTTGATACCAGTCAAGACTTCCACCTTGTAACTGCTTAATATTTTTGATCTTCTATTAATACTGTCTTCAGCTCACTGCATGATACATCTATCTTTGTTTCTAGCTTCACTTGATTAGTCATTATGTTTATATATGTATAAGATAAGCATTTCCTGATGCTAATAGCACCATATAATTGGTTGACCATTCTGACAGATCACAGAAATGGGCTGGGTTTGATTTTTTTTTTTACCTTTTAATTTATTTTCTATTGTTTAATATCCAGAACACAGTTCTATAAGTCTCACTCAGAATGTGCCGAGTATAATCATCTGTATGCCTCTAGTCTTGTTAGTCATTTCTCTGATGATGTCTCCTGTAATTTTAGTAGCCTGCAATTAAGATTCATGGCATGGTTTTAGTAAACACTTGATCTACATTCGTTCAGTACACCTTCCAAATGCTGCATCTTAACTTAAAAATGCAAAATAAAACCTTGTTGATGTTTGATGCATCAATTCTCATATGGACTGTCACCTTATCGGCTCTATATGTTTATAGTTCTTGTCTAATACCAATTAATCAAGCAACTCCTAGCAAAAATGGCATGTTATAGAATGTTGTCATGATATATGTTATTTGTGAGTCATAAATGATGAAAACAGTGTATGAAATGAACAATTGTTTCCTTCAGCCCATGACATATGGAATCCATAAATGTATTCATACTTCTGTTTTTGCAGAGTCGGAGTAATCAGTGTTTGCAAAAGGCACTTTTTAAGTAGCTGTACTTCCAGTGTTGCAGTCCACATCTTAGTGTACATTTGATTGTAATGGTTTTGTTCAATTCCTCTTACCACTTACACCACAATGTCCACAACAAAGAGTGCCCAATCTCATCATCTATGTGTTATACTTAATACTGTGCAATTTGTTCACTTGAAAAAGAAAAAAAATTCCTTATGGTTTAAGTTAGATTTCTTGTCTTTGTGTCATTTTTTGAGGTAAAATATTTTTTACTAATGCAATTATAATCTAATATCAACTTAATAAACTTCATAAAGCCACCCACAGAAGTTTGAAATCAAGTTTTAGGCATGCCTTCCTCTTGGATGACTGAATCATAAATGTATACCCCTCACTGTTATTATTATCTTGCATTTGTATGATGTAGATAGATAGATATGTAGTGGAAATGTATCGTCGTTATGTTTTTAAGCGATCCCATTGGTTACATTATCAGTATATCTTTCTACATCAGGTCATATAATTGCTGCAAAAAATGCTAAAAAAAAAGGTCATATATCATTACATCTTTAAATACATCTTGTATTGAATTGTTTTTCAAGATTTCTTCATCAGATCGGAGTAGCTTGAACTTTTATTAATAGTATATATGAATTTATATACATAAAAAAGATATTATAAAATATAGTAATTTTGTATGATTTTTTAATCAATAATAAATATAAAATATTTATCTAAATCATTTCATAATGTACATCATGTTGAGATTATGATCCTCATTATTGATCTCATAGAATTATAATAATATATTATCATAATTTTTATAATTTAAAATTATTATAATATAATATTAAAATATTTAGATGATTATAATAATCTTATTCTTAATATACCCCCTGCAAGATGATGCTTTCAGAGATATCAATCTTAGATCATTTGTAAGTTGATCATAAGATGAGATATGAGAGACATGTAACTCCATCTTAAACTTTATCATGAGCAAAGTGAAAATCGATAACTATGTGTTTTGCTCGAGAGTAAAATACAGGATTAAAACGCAGTTATATTGCTTCGATATTGTTACAATATATAGATGGAGGATCAGGGAATGTGACAAATAGTTCATATAACAACGATTGAATCCAACAAAGCTCAGTAGATGCAATTATTTGATATTCAATCTTCGTAGAATATCTTACAACAACATAGCATTGTTGATTGAAACAAGTAATACAACATAAACATTAGTAGATGTCATATTATCAATATTACCTATTCGATCGACATCCAAAATGTATAAAGCAATAGAGGATAGTCCTTTCGGAGAAGTAAATCATGATTAATAGTGCCCTTTTAAGTATATGAGAAAGCGTTTAATGGTTAGAAGTAAGCTGGTGCATAAATTGAGATAATTTATAATTGAATGTCAAATAATGTAGATCGCCAACAAGTAGATGATACTCAATGTTGTTTAGCACTAGTGACAAGGTAAGATGAATACTTGTAGAAATTGGTTGACTTCAAATAATTTGATATAATCAAGAATGTCATGAATATACTTCTATTGAAAAAGAAACAGATCATTTGTCACACCAAGAAAATAACTAAGGGACCCAATATCTTTGATAAAAAAAATATGTTTCCAAGCTATTGAATAAATTGATTAATAATTATTGATTTATTACTAATAATAATTAAGTGATCTACATAACCTAGTAAAACCATGATTATGCCCTCATGAGAACAAATGAATAATGAATTATGAATTTAAACTAAGACTATATGTCTTTGAAGTTCATGATACTAAACACGAGAGGCCTACTTGAGATTATAAAGAGTATTGTGCAACTTATATACATGTTAAGAAAGAATGTGATCAATAAAGGTTGGAGGTTGCCTCCTAGATACATCCTAAAAAATGGGATCATAAAGAAATATATTATTCATGTCCAATTATCGAATCTCCAATTGTTAAACAAGGCAAGACATAAAATAATACTAATTGTTGTTTGATTTACAATTAGGCTAAAGGTGTCATGATACTCTAGAAAAAAAATCATTTTGCATCATACAAGATTTTGACTTAGGATGTGACTAAATCTCATAAATCATTTCATAATAAAGTACTATATTCTTCCATCATTATTACTCGACATTAGAGAATTTTTAAAATGGTTGGCAGTAGAAGGCTCAGATATGAATTTTGGGATTGTTTTATGAAAATAAATATATTTATTAACCATCGGATAAAATGATGTAGAGCAATGACATCTCTAGACTTGTTAGACAAGGAGAAATTAAAATAGAAGATGATGTAGGGTCAATGACATCTCTAAGACTTGTTGGACAAGAAGAATTTAAAATAGGAGATACTGAAATCAAATCATACTATGAATTCTCTTGATACATGTCACTCTCATGAGGAAACTAGATCGATGAGGTAACTTATTGTTCATCATGCACCATTAAGGAAGGACCTACCTAGTAGGGGGTCTAAGTGAATAAAGTGTTTAGATTGATGGGTGGGGTTGGTATTTCAACTTGAACGAGAATTATAATATGAGGTGACACATAAATTTAGGAGATCCAATCAATAAAATTTTTGGAATTTAATCTATATAAGAAAGAGTCAAGTGATTTATAAGAAAAAATAGATCTTACAAAATCAACATGACAAGAAATAAAAAAAAAAAAAATGATTCATGAATCAAAAGGTGCTTTGATTATTAGAATATTCAAGAAAAATATATGATTTTGATTGAGCTTTCAATTTGTTATGGGTGTGAGGTTTGAACCATCCGATATGATAGTAGTATGTAGTAACTTCCCTTACTCTAAACTGCATTGCTTCCAACAACTGCTATGCTTATTGAGTTTATACTGGTTCTTGCTTCAGTTCTCGCAACGGGGCTTTATGGGTTATAGAGCTTTCTTGGACTCCAAATCTGGGGTTACTTACTTACAAGCTTTCTTCCTTTACCGAGAATGGCGCTTTCACTTTGAAACGGACGAGATACGAGACTGTTTGGTTCTCAAGCAACTAAGTGGGGTGAGTGTGAAGCATCTCCGGACTTTGTTGTGCTTGACTTACAAAAAAGAAAGAATCGAAAAGATTAAAGAAAGAATCTTCAAACATAAGGAAAGAGAGCGAATCTATACTGCTCACAACACTACACTCCGTTAACTTAGAATCAGAATAACAGCGACTTAATGCCCAACTGCTGAAGTGAGAGTTTTTTTTCCTATATAGTGAATTCAGAGGCTAAAGAATCAGCAGCAGCTCCTAACGCCCAAGTCAATGATTCAACAAATTCTTCACAGTTTTAGAGTCGAATGGTCGGTGCTTACCTGTAGCTCTTTGTCTACGAGAGAAGTTAGCAAAGTTCTTCAACAAGGCTTTGCACTAACCGAGAGCCAAGAATATGTAATTTCTTATAGTTAGGAGTCGATACAAATAGTTTTTTGAGATCATGTTGGGCATACAATTAATAAGATAAGTTGATGTGATAAATATATAAGATAAAAATTGAAGAGGTAAGAAAGCTTGAGTGAGACCAATTTAAACGATGTGATAATGATAATATTTCACAATCTCATTATGTTCAAGAGTCAATAGAGGGGGTAAGAAAATAAGAGGTTTTGTTGGTTTCAAAGAAGATAAGCAGCTTTTGAAATTCACTACTATTATTATAGTAGAATGAGATAATGAATGGTTGAAAGAATTTTCTAACAATATGTTTGACCTTAGAAAAAAAATGATGAATAATTCATATTTTTACTTCATTATAAATAATCACAATATATTTTGTGAAATGATTAAAAAAATAAAATAGTTCTTAAATTCATCGTTAGATTGTATTAGTGAAAGATCTCAAATATCAAAATATATAAGTTCAAGAGGTGATTTGACTTGTAATGTAGATAAAGAAGTTTATGCATTTTATTGTATTTCATGAATTACATGAAAAATGATGACAAGACGATAATGATAAAGATATATTGTAAAAATAAATAATATGATTTAGATCCTTAAAAGAAATATATGTTAATCGATTGTGTCATTTTTTTAATAGCGGCCAAATAAAAGGTACATTTGGATGGTGCAATAGTTGGCACTCATAAACTTCATCTCTATTCAACCCCTCTATTAGATATGCCCCTATGTCTAAATCCTTCACAACAAATGAAGAGGGTAAGAATTCTATAGAAACATTATTGGAAGAACATAATTTAGAGAAATATATTAGGTTATTCTTCGTATCAAGTACGCAAAAACATTAAAAAGTAAAAGAGATTATGAGAATGAGGGAAGATTTATAAACCAGTATGAGTTATTTTGAGATCTTTACCACCACCTATCATGATATCATCTCAATCATTATAATCTGAATGAAGAAAGTTATTCAAGTAAAAAAAAACCTCAAAATTAACAAACTAGTTTGATAAATATTGAAATGATTGAGCAGCAAAGTAAGCACACGATGACGGTAATGAAAACCAAGTAAGGTGGTGTAGTAGGATTTATAAATAAGATGGATATAAGGGTTGAAACATTCATACAATAGCAATTGCAAGCGATGGCATTTCTTAGCAACATAGCCTTACATGACACATATTTTATATGTGACTTTATTATTGAATTGCTACCTAGATTTGTTCACATTTTTGTTGTGAAATTGTTGCATGTTGCCTCTAGAATGATTATTTGGATGGCGATTTACTGGCCATAGATCTTACTTTTATTGCTAAAATTGGTTTTGTTAGCAAAGTTACTAATGATAAAAGCAGTTGCTTAAGATAAGCTTTATAGTATAAAAGCTTATCATGAAGTTATTCAAAATATATAGGACTATCACAAGCACAAATCATAGTTGAGATCTCATTGTAATATGAACTAAGATCATTTAATATATGAAAAAATGATCTCTCATCGTCAAGAGGTGCATCAACCATCGCTAGATCATCTACTTGAGTTTTGATAGCTTACATATAGTCAAAAATAAATTTTATACACTTAGAAAGCTTGGGGAGAGTTACTCGAAGTTGCATGAGGCAATCACAAAAATCGGTTGGCATACATTATTGTAAACTTGGACCACATCTCATAAGAGGATTTTATAAAGACTATGTAGAGCATGATTTGAGGAGACAAAGAGATAATGATAACACTTTTAAGAAATAATCTTGATAATGGATCCAAGAAGTATATTTAGGATTGACAACTTTGAGATTATTCTCTCTAAATATTTGTGGATGGCAAATAATGATGTCATCTACATAACTCATAAGATCATAACCGACTAAAAGAGAATAAAATTGAGTACACTAAGAGTTAGAATTTGTGAGACTAGGGTTGAGGGGAGTTTGAATTACACTGTTAATGATGACAAAAAATATTTTCAAAAGAAAGGATTTGAGAATGATATAAGATGAGTGTATATATGAATTTAAATTATTTTATAATATAAGAGATCATGATTCTCATTATTGATAGAATCATAATAATATATTATCATAATTTTTATAATATAATATTAAAAGGATCATGATAATCTTATCATCAAGTATTTTTCTAAATAATATTATTTCTAAGTAATTACTCTTGAGACAAACATAAACTATGATCTCAGCATGCTAAACATGCTCTGGCATCATGCGGTGACATATGAGCTTTGTAGGCCCAGAAGTGCTGGATGGATCATCACACCATCCTCCCCACAGCCATGCGTTGAATCGACGTCGACTTCGGATGATGAAACAAAAGTAATCCTCTGCCGTTGTCTCCCCTATGAATCATCATATGGGCATTACATGGTCTCTCGTACATACCCACACGGTGGTTGTGTGGGGGCGTATTGTCCTGAAACTTATCCGACTAACTCCGTCACCACCTTCCCTTCCGACAGCAAATAGGAGAAGAGATTGAGAATTAAATGATGATTTAATTTCTTTGCTTTAATATCTATCTATTTATATAAGTAATAGTGAGACGTTAATAAGATAAAGAGGGGAGGATTTCCCTCAACAGTCTAACAATATTATTACAACTAAGTTTTATTTGTTAATATGTCCCCGTAAGATCGTGCTCCTGTCAAGGACATCGATCTTAGATCTATGCAATGAAAATAATTTAAGATAAAGTGGTTTTGTGAGAGAGTCTGCCAATTGATATGTCGTGTGAATATGAGAAATACATAGTTGATGATTGACCACTTGATCTCGGACGAAGTAAAAGTCAATTGCTATATGTTTCATATTAGAGTGAAAAACTAGCTTGACACATAAGTAGGTAGTCCTGATATTATCATAGTAAATTGTAGGAGTAGTCATAGAGTGGATGTTAAGTTCCTTGAGCAAATTCATCACCCATTTAAGTTCTGTAGCAGTAGTGGCGATAGAACGATACTCAGCTTCAGTGGTTGATTGAGCAATTGTCTTTTATTTCTTGCAACTCCAGCTGATTAGATTGGCTCCTAGGAAGATGATATACCCAGATGTCAATGTTCGATCATCAAAGTTTTCAGCCCAATCAACATAACCATGAAGCTGAAGTGAAGAATATTTATGTAGAAATATGTCAGTCAAGAATACCATTAAGATATCATAATACTCATTTAACTGCTGATCAATGTGTGGTAGACGGTTTATGCATGAATTGCAAAGGAGATATATGGGCGAGTGAGAGCTAAATATTATAAAGAGCTAATTACTTGTCGATATTTAGAATTCATAGTAGGACTACCATCAGTTAACTAGAGTGATTCACCGGGAGAGAAAGGAGTGGAGATAGATTTTGCATCATTCATGTTTGCCTTCACTAATAAGTCCTTGATATACTTCCGTTGAGAGAGGAAGAGTCCCAAAGATGTAGACATTACTTCTACACTCAAAAAATAATTCAAGGATCCAAGATCTTTGAGAGAAAATCGATCGGCCAACTTCTAAATGAATATTTTGACTTCCATCGAGTTATTACCTGTCACAATAATATCATCAACATATACTAGAAGATATATTGTACTGCTAGGTTGTTGACAGAGAAATAAGGAGATATTTGACTTAGAGTTAAAAAAACCAATGGTCATAAAAAAAGTGTCAAGTTCTTTGTACCAAGCTTGTGGAGCCTGACGAAGTCCATAAATACCTTTGTTAAGTTTACATATATGTTGCGAATACTAAGGATGAAGAAAACCAGGAGGTTGTTCCATGAAAACATCGTGAGTTAATGTTCCTTGTAAAAAGGCATTGTTCACATCAAGTTATCGCAAATGCCAATCTTTTGAGACAGCCAAGCTCAGAATAAGCTAGATTATAGTGGGTTTAATAACATGACTGAATGTCTCTGTGAAGTCAACACCAGGACGTTAATGAAAGCCTTTGGCTACTAGACCAGCTTTATACCTGGCAATGGACCCATCAGGGTTCTGCTTAACTCGAAAAACTCACTTACACCCAATGACATTTTGTGCAGGATTAAATGGAACAAGTGTCAAGGTAGAGTTATGAAAGAGAGCATCATATTCATCACACATATATTTACGT
Organism: Ensete ventricosum; assembly: GCA_029747655.1. Taxonomy (NCBI): domain Eukaryota; kingdom Viridiplantae; phylum Streptophyta; class Magnoliopsida; order Zingiberales; family Musaceae; genus Ensete; species Ensete ventricosum. Next base: position 19,963,059 of record JAQQAF010000008.1, on the reverse strand, counting down.
CAATGAGGAGACTTTTGAGCTTGTGTGACCGTGGTAGGTTCACAGGACTCAATAGAGTGAGCCACAATTGTATTGAGGTCGAGAACCTGATGTGGTTTGAAGATACCAGTTTTAGAACGCGTTGTCATAGGATGTCCAGGAGGTTTAGGAGGTGATGGCGGAATGGGTGTTGAGGAAGTAGTAGAACATGGTGAGTTGGATTGAGGAACAGTTATGCCACTAGGTTGAGGTGAGGGAGAAGAAGAGGAAAAAGAGGGGGCGAGAAATTGTACCGGAGGAGTACTCCACTCATGTATGTTTTCTGGAGTGGGTGATTCTTGTGGAGACGCATTAGACAATGGCATATGCGATTGATGTATATTCACTGGAGTAGTTGACTTGGACTAGTGAAATGGAAAGGAGGACTCCACAAAGACAACATGATGAGACACAAACACTCTGTGAGTCAAAGGATCATAGCATCGATAAGCATTATTTTCAAGAGAATAACCAATAAAGGTACAGGGCTTCGACCTTGGGGCTAGTTTATGGGATGCATAAGGACGTAGCCAAGGATAACAGACAACCAAAAACTCGAAGCTTCTGAAGATTTAGGGATTTATAAAAAAGATTTTCAAATGGCGATTGATTATAGAGTACTGGAGTAGGTATGCGATTAATGAGATAAACTGTAGTCTAAAAGGTTGTAGACTAAAAAATTATTGGCATGGAGGCATGATGAAGAAGTGTGAGCTCAGTTTCAAATATATGTCGATGTTTGCGTTCGGCTGAGCCAACTAGTTGAGGAGTGTACAGGGGAGACTTAAGGTACTGAATGCCACAGGCTAACAGACATGATGTTAGTGTTTGGTATTCACCACCACCGTCAGAATAAATTGTTTTAATTGTAGATTGAAAAATATTCTCCACCGTCTTTTTGAATGTGATAAAGATTGTGAAGACCTTAGACTTATGCTGAAGAGGATAAAACCATGTATACTTGGTAAAATAGTCAATAAAGATAATATAGAATTTATATTTGTCAAATAAAATTAATTGGTACAGGACCCTAAATATCAGTATAAAATATTTCGAATGACTGTGTGCAAGAGATAGAAGAGGTTTCAAACGACAGTCTATGACTTTTATTACTAAGACAAGCATCACAATGAGTAAAAATAGAGTTATCTTTAAAAGCTGGAAGAGAATAATGAGAGAAAATTGTTTGTTGAGTTGAAGAAGAATGATGACCAAGATGTCGATGCCACACATCCATTGGAGCAGCAACAGAAGAGTAGGCTATAGGTCAAGAGAATGATGGCCACTGGTAGATGCAATCTTTACTCTGGCCTTGAACTAACGATGCCCCCGTGCTCAGATCCTTGACAAGAAAGTGGTCAGGAAAAAATTCAATGGAAGTATTATTTTGTTTACAGAATTAGGAGATAGAAATTAAATTTCGTTTAATATGAAGGACGCACAACACATCATAGAGTGGAAAGTTCAGGGTATTCGAGATAAGCATTGTGGAACCAATATGAGTAATGGGAAGTAATAAAAGGTCATCGACTCCCCTTTGAAATTTCTTTTATTTCTTGCACAAAACCCTTAGAAATTCTTTATACTGACATTTGGGGTCCTGCTCCAATTGCTTCCGTTAACAAGTATATATTTTATGTTATCTTTGTAGACTATTTAATCAAGTATACTTGGTTCTATCCTCTTCATCATAAGTCTGAAGTTTCAGCAATCTTTCTTAACTTCAGAAAGATGGTGGAGAACATTTTTCAGTCTATAATTAAAATAGTTTATTCTGATGGTGGGGGTGAATATCAAGCATTTACATTATGTCTCTCAGCCTGTGGTATTCAACATCTCAAGTGTCCTCCCTACACTCCCCAATTAGTTGGCTCGGCCGAACGAAAACATCGACATATAGTTGAAACTGGTCTCACACTTTTCCATCACGCCTCCATGCCATCTACTTTCTAGTCTACTGCCTTTTAGACGATAGTCTATCTTATTAATCGCATGCTTGCCCCAGTCCTCCACTATCAGTTGCCATTTGAAAAATTATTTCATAAATCCCTAAATCTTCAAAAATCTAGGGTTTTTGGTTGTGTTTGTTATCCATGGCTACGTCCTTATGCATCACGTAAGCTCAACCTAAGGTCTAAGTCTTGTGTCTTCATAGGATATTCTCTTGAACATAATGCTTACCAATGCTATGATCCTCAGACTCACAAAGTTTTTGTGTCCCGCCATGTTGCCTTTGTGGAGTCATCATTTCTATTTCATCATTTCAAGTCTCTTATTATGCAAGCTACTCCAACAAATATACACCAGTGGGGTATGTCGTCACTCTCGTCCAACGAGTCTCTACCAGAATCACCCACTCCAGATATACACTCTGATATTCCCCTGGTTCAGCATCTTCCTTTTTCACAAGTATTACCGACTACTGACATCCGATCCTTAGAAACCCAGTCATTATCTTTATCATCCTCTCAACCCAATAGCACTGATGTTTCTCAATCTAACCCACCCTGTGCTAGTGCTTCCCTGTCACCCATTCCACCACAATGAAGTCAACCCCCTAGACATCCAATGACAACATGCTCTAAAAGTGGTATTTTCAAACCACGATAAGTTCTTGATCTACATACTACTGTAACTTCCTCCCTTGAGACCAATAAACCCACTATAGTCACTCAAGCCCAAAAATTTTTTCACTGGCATAAAGCCATGTGTGAAAAATATGATGCCCTTCTTCATAACTCTACTTGGACATTAGTCTAATTTCATCCTACATAAAATGTTATCGGGTGTAAGTAGGTTTTTCGAATTAAACGGAACCCAGATAGGTCCATTGACATGTATAAAGCATGCCTAGTGGCCAAAGGTTTTTATCAACATCCTATTGTTGGCTTTACAGAAACATTTAGTCATATTGTTAAACCAACAACAGTTCGACTTATTTTGAGTTTGACTATCTCAAAAGGCTGGCATCTACGGTAACTTGATGTGAACAATATATTTTTACAAGGGACATTAATTGAAGATGTCTTCATGGAATAACCTCCTGGTTTTCTTCATCGTTGGTATCCGAAGCATGTTTGTAAACTTCATAAAGTAATATATGGACTTCGTTAGGCTCCACGAGCCTGGTACGCAGAACTTGGGTCATTTTTTTACATCAGTTGGCTTCATCAATTCCAAGTCTGATACTGTTGGGAAACCTCAGTGGGTGCATCACATGCGCAACGGAAATCAAAAATAAAAATTGATTTCCCACGTAAATCAAATCATCATGCAAAAGATTGGGGTTGCGAGAAAAATGTAAAAATCGATAAAATCTGTGAGAAAGATTGATTTTACCTAGGGAGATCGTATATCCCTGTATTCCAGATCCGGATGAAGAAGATGAAGGAGGTCAAGCGTCCTCCTCTCTAGCGATATCCACACGATGGATCTCTGCAGTGAAACTCCTCAAATCTGATCTTGCAACTCTTACGCAGAGGGAGGGAGGAGAATATGAGGTGGTGGCTAAAGTTGTAGCCTATAAACACTGAGTCTCCCCTCCTATTTATAGAGAGCCACCAAAACCCTAGGACTCCTTCCTTAGTGGGTATTGGATCTTCATCCAATAATCACTAATCTTACATTATTGGATCTTTATCCAATAATTTCCTTAGGCCCATAATTGAGCCTTAATCAAGGAGCTCATCAACATAGGGCCTCATCTAATAAGATTGATTTTACCTAGGGAGATCGTATATCCCTGTATTCCAAATCCGGATGAAGAAGATGAAGGAGGTCAAGCGTCCTCCTCTCTAGCGGTATCCACACGATGGATCTCTGCAGCGAAACTCCTCTAATCTGATCTCGCAACTCTTGCGCAGAGGGATGGAGGAGAATAGGAGGTGGTGGCTAAAGTTGTAGCTTATCAACCCTGAGTCTCCCCTCCTATTTATAGAGAGCCACCAAAACCCTAGGGCTCCTTCCTTAGTGGGTATTGGATCTTCATCCCATAACCCACTAATCTTGCATTATTGGATCTCTATCCAATAATCTCCTTAGGCCTATAATTGGGCCTTAATCAAGGAGCTCATCAATATAGGGTCTCATCTAATAAGAATAGGGGCTCCTCTATTCGCTGAAGCATCCACCATATATGTATGACCCTCTAGGTCCGATACCGAGCTGGCCGTGAGTCACTCCCATCAGAACTTCTTCTGATATAGTGAATTATTATCTCCATAATAATGCACTCGACTCATCGACTATGGACGTACTAAGCCACTACGCCAGAGTCTCTAAACGATATAGGGGGATCGAATCCATCGGACTTGTCTATCCACAGTTACCATGTATCTATAATCCCTCATCAAACTAATATCCCAGAGACCGTATATTGGATATGGTACTGTCAAGTCACATACAGAATCAGTTTATCTTGCTCTATTCGGATTCTGCCGGAGAACTCCTTTCTCAATCCGAATGACCCTGGTCAGGGATTTGTCTAAGCAAGCACATATGAGATATTCCTCTCGTGATACCAAGAGTGGATGATCCTCTATTGACACTTAATTACCTTTGTAAGGTTGGCTACCAATTTCGATAACCAATTGTACCAGATCTAGAACTTTCCAAACCTGTAAGTCTGGCGTCAAAGAAAGAAGTACTCATACAAGGCATCCTTGGTGTCTCAAGTCTAAGGACCAGATACACAATTGGAACTATGGAATCGTTGTCTGACATTAGGTATCATTAACCACACAATATTCTATAAGCGGATCAATCAGTGAACTCATTCTCCAATAAGCACCTGTACTATATCCTTAGTGTCTCCACACAAGTGGCTATGAGACCAGCTGCCTCCATCATATAAACAGTACACCGGTCTGTCTGATTATCTCGATGTCCCTCTCGAGCAACCTATGACCGAGATTATTTAGGATCTGTGTTTAAAGATGAATCGATCTCATTATCGTGATCTCATCACGATCTGATTCCCATTACACAAAACCAAGGACATTACAATATATATGCTACATATAATATAATGTGAGAATATGCCAATGTTAATCATAAGCAAAAAGATCATACAGCGTGTCACACATGCCATCACTCACGTGATTGGCATGCAGGGCACATGTAACCAGCAATCTCTCACTTGACCAAAAGCTAATCACCTATGTGTATGATCCCTATCAGACCCCTGTGACGCTCAAATACAATCTGAGCCAGCGACTTTATCAGTGGATCTGCAATGTTATCTTCGGATGGAAATCTTTCCATTGCTATATCTTTTCGGGTCATGATCGCTCTAATCAGATGGAACATCCTCAGAACAATTCTGATGAGACCTGGGCTCCCTTGTTAGATTTATCGCCTTGTCGCTGTCACAATATATGGGAGTCAGCTCCACGCTGCTTGGTATGACTCCCAAATCCTTGATGAACTTCTTCATCCATACCCCTTCCTTTGCTATTTCTGCTATAGCAATGTATTCCGCCTCTGTGGTCGAGTCGGTAGTAGTATCTTGCTTGGAACTCTTCCAGCTTATTGCTCCTCCATTTATGGTGAAAATATACCCTGAATTTGACTTGCTATCATCAATGTCAGACTGAAAACTTGAGTTTGTGTAGCCCTCAACCTGGAGGCTACCTCCTCCATATACTAGTAAAAGATCCTTAGTCCATCTCAAGTACTTGAGGATACACTTTACTGCCTTCCAGTGTTCTAAACCTAGATCTGCTTGATACCTGCTCGTGACACTTAGAGCATGTGCTATATCGGGCCTAGTACATAGCATCACATACATGATAGATCATATCGCTGAGGCATAAGATATCTTATCCATGTTTGCCCTTTCTTCAGGAGTCTTTGGGGATATACTCCTAGAAAGTGATATTCAATGTCTCATTGTTATGAGACCTCTCTTGGAATTTTCAATGTCATACCTTTTGACAATGGAGTCTATGTACCTAGACTGGGACAAGTCAAGCATCCTTTTGGATCTATCTCTATAGACCCTGATCCCCAAAATATAGGATGCTTCCCCTAAGTCTTTTATGAAGAAGTTTCTAGATAGCCAAGCCTTTACTATAGAAAGCATTCCTACATCATTCCCAATGATTAAGATGTCATCCACATATAGCACCAAGAAGGTGATAGCGCTTCCACTTACCTTCCTGTACACACAAGGCTCATCTTCATTCTTAACGAAGCCATAAGATCTGATCACATCATCAAATCTTATGTTCCAACTTCGGGAAGCTTGCTTCAATCCATAAATGGATCTAGGCAACCTGCACACTTTATCTGGACTCTCTTTGAATACAAATCCCTATGGTTGTATCATATACACCTCTTCCTTGAGGTTGCCATTGAGGAATGTCGTTTTGACATTCATCTGCCAGATCTCATAATCATAGTGTGCTACAATGACCAAAATAATTCTAATGGACTTAAGCATGGCTATAGGTGAAAATGTTTCGTCATAGTAAACTCCTTGTCTTTGACGATATCCTTTAGCTACCAGCCATGCTTTATAGGTCTCTACATTTTCATCCACTCTGATCTTCTTCTTGAAGATCTATTTGCAGTCGATGGGTACAATACCCTCATGTGCATCCACAAGGTTCCAAACTTTGTTAGAGTATATGGAATCCATCTCAGAATTCATGGCTTCTTGCCACTTGCCGGAGTCTATACTCATAATAGCCTCCTCGTAGGTCTGAGGATCAACATCCTGACAGTCATCTCTACTGATATGTCCCACATATCTTTCAGGAGGGTGAGATACTCTACTAGACCTACGTAAATTTAGAATTTGTGTTAGGTACGTGAACAGACTTGAGCTCTGGAATGGTGTTTGAGCTAGGTTCTCCAACCTCGCTCAATTCTATCTCACTCCCACTGTTTCCACCAAGAATATGTTCATTCTCAAAGAACATAGCTCTCTTGGCAACAAAGACCTTTCGGTCCTCGGGATGATAGAAATAATACCCACAAGTTTCCTTTGGGTATCTCACGAATGTGCACCATTCTATCCTTGATTCCAACTTATCGGGGTTGTGTCTTCTAACGTAGGTAGGACAGCCCCAAATCTTAACAATTTTAAGATCAAACTTCTTTCCTTTCCATATCTCATATGGTGTAGACATTACCGACTTTGATGTAACTCTATTCAGAAGGTAAGCTGCAGTCTCTAGGGCATACCCCCAGAATGAGACGGGTAGGTCAGCGAAATTCATCATGGATCACACCATGTCTAACAGCGTGCGATTCCTCCTTTCTGATACACTATTGAGTTGAGGTGTATAAGGAGGTGTCCACTGGGATATAATCTCATTGTCCTTGAGGAAATGAGTGAACTCTGTACTCAAGTACTCTTCTCCTCGATCTGATCGAAGAGTCTTAATACTCTTTCCAATTTGGTTCTCTACCTCATTCTTATATTCCCTGAATTTCTCGAAGGCCTCAGATTTGTACTTCATTAAGTACACGTGTCCATACCTAGAGAAATCATCAGTGAATGTAATGAAGTATGAGTAACCACCTATAGCTTGAGTTGACATGGGACTACATACATAACTATGTATGAGTTCCAATAACTTGGTGGCTCTCTCTCCAATTCCACTAAAAGAAGAGTTGGTCATCTTCCCACGAAGGCAAGGTTCGCAAGTTGCATATGTCTCATAGTCAAATGGATCTAAGTATCCATCTTTCAATAATGTCATAGGTATGCATTATTCACCTCATCTCTTTTCCTCTTAGATATATTTATATTCATGATATATGGAGAAGTGTCTAACATATATAAACCATTTATTAGAGTCCCTCTAGTGATGATCTTATCATCAATTATTATTGAACAACTATTATTCTCAAAAACTAATTTATATTCATTAATTATCAAACAAGAGATAAAAATAATATTTTTGATGATAGAGAGAACAAAATAGCATGCATCTAATGCAATAATAGCTCCTCCAGGCAGATGTAGGGTGACCTCTCCAATAGCAACTGCAGCAACTCTTGCTCCATTGCCCATCTTGAGGTCCATCTCGCTTCTAGCCAATCTCCTAGGTCTTGCTAGAACCTGCAACGAATTACAAATATGATAAACACTCCCGGTATCCAATACCCATGTGTTATCATGAAAATCTGACTAGTGGAGACTGATCATGAATATACCTGAAGCTTCTCCAAGCTTCTGTCTCGCCTTCTCTGCAAGGTAGTCCTTACAGTTCCTCTTCCAATGTCCGTCTTGGCCACAGTGGAAGCATTGTCCTTTATCATTTGTCGGGTATTTCTTGACAATCTTTGCCTTACCTGGTCTTTCTTTGCCCTTGCCCTTCTTAAGGATCTTGTTGGCCTTCCTTTTTTTTGTATCACCAATATAGAGAACTAACTTCTCCTTCTTGATGGCACTCTCAGCTTCCCCCAACATATTGAGGAGCTCAGGGAGAGTCACATCAAACTTGCTCATGTTAAAATTCATGATGAAGTGAGAAAAGGAATCTGGTAGGGACTAAAGTATAAGATCAACACAGATTATCCTCTAGGACTATTCCTAGACCTGTGAGTTTCTTGATCCACTCTATCATCTTTAGGATATAGTTCTCAACCGATGTCCCTTCTGTCATCCTAGCTTGGAATAGTTTCTTAGATATCTCATATCTTTGAGTTCTTTCCTGTTTCTCAAACAGCTGACGGAGATGAAGAAGGATAGAATCTGCATCCATGTTCTCATGTTGCATTTGTAACTCAGGAGTCATGGAGGCCAACATGTAATATTTTACGAACGTGGAATCATCTATGCACTTCACATAGTGAGCGATCTCATCCTTGCTTGCCCCTTCTTCCGGTATGGGCATGATTGTATCAAGGACGTATGCGATTTTCTCCGCCATGAGAACAATTATCAAATTACGGAGCCAATCTGTATAGTTTGGACTAGTGAGGTGGTTGGCATCAAGTATGCCACGTAGGGGTTTGTGAGCGATATGTTTCTGATAAAACAAGATATAGCAAAAATAAATAACATGTATATTTTATAGAAAATACTAATTAAGATATGGACTTCTATCTTAATGTGCTCCCACTATTTTCTTAGCGAATCATGCGACACCCTCGACACGTGAGACGGAAGTCTCCGGCAGACTCCTAGTAGGGATCGGGATCCAATTGGCGTCTTAGTACAACCTCGAGGGACTCGACCAATTACACTAAGCCCAAAAGGTAGGCAACTCTTGCCAATCACAACTCCTTGTGATTCTCGTCACGTTCGGCCTCCGAATCATCATGATCTCGAGCGACTCGACCAACCATAACGTTCAGTTAAATCATCACCATCATTACAAGATGAGTCTAATTCAATGATATGCCCTCGAGGGACTCGACCAAGCATACCATGTCCTCAGGTCATCGGTGACATCTCTATGTCGTATGCAAGAACTCGATCACGTAGACAGGTGAGCCTCGAGGGACTCGACCAACTCAACCTATGTCGTGATTCAATTTCTTCCTATAATGATGGAAGGCCACGTGGGTCAATCTTATTACCTCACGCTTACCGACTTAATATTATCTTAGGAGGGGTTTTTATTTTCTATCAGTCTCCTAATATGTCATGTCACACACATACATATTTAATATATATCTACATCGCGTGCAAATATATATATATATATATATATATATATATATATATATATATATATATATATATATATATATATATAGTAGGTGTATAACACATCACACATGCAAGCCACACCGGATGATCATGAGCCGTCACCTAACATGATTAAGCCCAAGTCAATGGGCCTAATCACTCACAATAGAATCTATGTGTGCATTAGCGCATCTCCATGCCCTGTGATTGTTGATCTCATCATCATCGGTTCCGTAGGATCGTCGCATCACCATGCGTCGTGATCTCCCGCCACGGCATCATGGGTCTCGCTATAATCTCCACGCTCCTGCTGCGTCTCTCCATGTAATTACAAATAATCACAAGCACGCAGGCCTAACAATAAACGAGAAAAACGTAGGCTCGTAGGCCCAATAATAATAATAATCACAATTACACACATCACAACACATGACTCATGATCATCCATCCACAACATATATCACATGTACATCACATCATATGTATGATTATTAGATATATATAATAATTAATTGAACTATTTAATTAATTATTTTTTTGGAAATCATGATATGCTTAGAATTTTTAGAATTATTAAGGGCATTTTTGTAATTCTGGATGAGAGGATAGTCCTCGAAATTTTCAGAATTGTTGAGGGTATTTTCAAAATTTTGCACATAAGGACAGTCCTCGAAATTTTTGAAAATCAAAGGGGTAGGATCATCCTTTTACTTAAAAGGATGCCCTAGCCCTCTCCTTGCCCCCATCTGCGCCGTCGTCGTCGCTGCCCTGCGCAGGTGGCGGCGCTACACATCGTCGGCGTGGGCAGCCACCCATGCGACAGGCGCTGCTACCTTCGGGCGGCACCTCGTGGGCTGGCGGCGATGCCTCGCGTGGGCGCTGCCCCTGCCAGCGGCCACCCTTGAAGGCGACAGCCCTGGATGCAGGGCTGCCCCTTGCGGCCTTGCAGCGGGCAGCCGCCTCCATCATATGGATGGGTATATAGTACACCGATCTGTCCAGTTATCTCGATGACCCTCTCGAGTAACCCATGATCGAGATTATTTAGGATCTGTGTTTAAAGATGAATCGATCTCATTATCATGATCTCATCACGATCCGATTCCCATTACACAAAATCAAGGATATCACAATATATATGCTACATATAATATAGTGAGAGAATATGTCAATATTAATCATAAGCAAAAAGATCATACAGAGTGTCACACGTGCCATCACTCATGTGATTAGCATGCAGAGCACCTGTAACCAGCAGATACCTCCCTATTTATCCGTCAACAACCTGAAAGTGTAATATATCTTCTAGTCTATGTTGATGATATTATTGTGATGGGCAATAATTCTATGAAGATCATAATGTTCCTCAAATAATTGGCCGACAAATTTTCTCAAAGATCTCGGTATCTTGAATTATTCTCTGGGTGTAAAAGTAATGTACATTTCTTTGGGACTCTTTCTCTCATAACGAAAGTATATTAAAGACTTACTATTAAAAATAAACATGTAAGAATAAATGTAAGAATAAAAAATTATTTCAACTAGTGCATGGCTCAAGTTAAACGATGGAAGCCTCTAGTAAATCATGAATCCTCACCTTAAAGTATATGGTCGGGCAAAGTGGTAGAGCCCATTTGGCCAACAGCATGTAAACACTTCACATCCTTTTTTTTCTGTAGATAGATATATATGGCTGCATTTGCATTTTTGTTTGCTCTTATGTATCCACACTCAAGGTATCAATCAATCCAAATGTTCCGCAACTTTAAAAATTAGTATCAGAATTGATCATTAATTTGTGTCTCGCTTCCTTAATGTTTTAACATGACAAGTATGACGTGGCCTTGCATGTTAGAGTCTTGATTAGAAATCAACAAAATAATTATCTTTATTACGAAGCATGAGATGTGGAGAGATGCATTATTAGAGTATCAAATCGTGCCCACATGGTTTACTCGGTTAGAGAGCACGGGACACGTGGAGATACGTTAGATGTGTCACATACTTTTGCTCAGTTAGGGAGACATGGATTACCTAGATGGGACATATGTGACATTTTTTGCCACGAAAATTGCATCATACTTTGCTTGCTTGGTTAAAAAGCATTCGAGGAATCAAAAGAGTTGTCAGGGTTTACCCAATTAAGAAGTATATAATATAATATAATATAGAGAGAAAGGTCTATATATTAGTCGCAAAGATTATGTCGTGGACGAAAACATTGCAGCTGCACCGATGGGGAGACATGACAGCCGTCTTGAAGCTGCGACGGACGGAGGCGTTGCAGCCGTCTAGAAATTGCAGCAAACTTGGGAATGGCCGAGGTCGACGGGAGAAAGCCGCTCGTGACAAAAGTTGGGTGAACCTGCGGAAACGACGGACGCTGAAGCTGCGGACGTGGTCAGAGAAGACAACACCACGCGGGCATTAACAGCAAGCGGCAGCACGACATTGGTGGACGATGGTGTTACCGTGTGCATTGCAGCGGCGACAACAGCGCAACGTAGGCAGGCAACAGGGGGCTGTAACTGTCTTGGGCGGCGATGGGCAACCACGGCGCAGCGGAGGGCTGTAGCGGCCTCGGGCGGTGACGGCTCAGCAGAGGGCTGCGGTGCCGCTGGTTGCTTCCCAACTAGCGACGGAGGGGCGGGTGCTGCCGATTTGTAGTAGGACGACGGGCCACAACAGGGCATTATCGTTGGTGATTCCTCAACAGGGAACGGGAGGTGCTCCCGGCAGAGTCGCGGCGGCTACATGGTCGAGCGAGCATGCGTCAATGGCAAGGGCAGACCCAGATCGGGTCACGGGCAGCAACGGTGATGGCTTGCTGCAGGAGGACCTCCACCATCGATCTGAAGGAGGAGGGAAGCACTGATCCGGAGAAGGAGGAGGACTTGCAGGCAGAATCACGACCGGCTGCACGGTCGAGCGGTGATGGGAAGGGCGGGGCGCAGCAGATTGGGCACAAGGGCAAAGACGATGATGATGATGGCTTGCTGCAGGAGATGTCCATTGTCGATTTGAAGGGAAGCACCGGTTGACTTGGTTCTCTTTATGGTAGTACAATGCAAGTGTCGGGAAGTTGACAGCTACAGCCTACATTAGCTATTAGATAATGATTAAAGAAAGAAAGATCACCTCATTAATTATAGTCTAAGATTAGAGATCAGTTAGCGTTCGTTGGTCACATCAACAAAGATTGTCATCGTCGAATTGGACATCACATCTTTGCGATCTAAGCAACTCAGCGGGTGGGTAACCTAACTTTGCATACTTTGGTCGCACAATAAAGAAGACAAGGCGGCTGCGGACAAAGATGTCCAAGTTGAGAGGAGCTCCCAAATTACACGATCTCTTCCTCAAGATAACATTGAGTTTGCCCATGCCATTAAATTGGTCGTGATAATTTTGATATGATTTTTATAACTAAACAAAAAAAAAAAAATCTAGTGTATTAGTCGAGAAAAATCTTTATTTTTATTTGTATAAATAAATGATGAATAACTTTAATCAAAATTTTTATTACTATTTCCTATTTTAACAGGTCACACATCAAGTCGACTATACCCTCTCATCGACACCAAAACCCTCAACTCATCCAACCTCTCAACTCAGTCATCCGCTTGAGGCGATCACATCATCGGTTTCTTAGGCGTGCCATCGAATTAATTGCGCCTTTAAGATGACTACATCGTGAAGCTGGCCATCTCACGCATCACGTGATCGTCCTTCTCGCCTGCCTTCAACTTTGTTGGCCGACTTGGTCAAGTTTGGTGGTGGCAACAATTACTCAAATATACCATGGAGGCTACGAGAAAGGATGTCTAAGTGCACATGCATGAAGCTAATGTGGAGGTGATATATATATATATATATATAATAATAATATTTATCTATATATAAATATTCAAATTTAATAATCTTGATTTTATGCATAATGTTTGGTTTAATTTTTTTTTTTTAGTATATACACATAGAGCCTCGTTATCAGGAATAATTACTCTTAAGAATCTTAGTAAAATTAGATTTGATTTAATGAATACTTTTTTTCATAAAATACTCATATTTTGAGTATTTTTCAAACAAGTGTCCCGATGAATTAAAACATATCCAAACTTTCCTTCTTCCTTCGCCACTATCATCGCTTCTTTCTCTTCTATCTTTTCCACCCTTCACCTCACCTCCTCTTCTTATCCTTTCTTTCCCTCCTCCTCTCCCTTCATTCCTCGCAGCTCTCCTTCTTCTCCTTTCCCATCATTCTATGTCGCTCACCCTCTTCTCCTCTTTCCTACATCCCCACCACCCGTCTCCTCCTCCCTTCCTTCCTCATCGCCCACCCCACTCTCTTTCTCCTCCTCTCACCGCCTTCCCCATCATCCGCCCTCACCCTCTCCTCCTCCTCCTCGTCTTTATTAGCTGAACAGATTTATAACTGAACGAGAAGATTTTATTATCAGTTGAGTAAAATCTTCCCTCAATCCTAGATAAATAAGCGTTACATAAATAAATAAAAATCATCTTTTTATTCTTTACCTCGGTCAAAGCCGTAATATAAAAAAAATTCTTTCTCTTTTCGCAGTCAAATGACAACACAATATATCAAAATCGCTCCTCGCGTCCCATCACGTCCAGTCGCGTGCAGCAGCTGCCAGAGTCTCCCGTACAGCTGAGCGTATAACAGCAGCGAGGCTGCTGTTTCCCCCCACTCCTGCAGCTGCCTCTGTCGTCGTTGCCCATCCTTCCATCTCGCAACGACGATGCCTTCATTCTGTCGCCATCTCTCTCCTCGGTCGTTGTTGCTGCCTTCTCCAACCGTGACCTTCGGTGTTCCCTCACAACCGAATGGTCGATAGTATCTCTCGAGCTCATCTTCGATTCCCCTGCTGCTCCTCTACTATTGCCTTCTTAACTCGCCGCTGTCCCCCGCTACTGCCGCCGGATCTGATCTCCTTCCAGCCGGCTACCTGACCGCTGCCTCTTCTTCCTCCTCTACCGCTGCATCCTGCTTCTTTTTCCTCCATCAGCAGTCGCTCCGAGCCGCTGCCACTACCACGCAACCGCGACCCTCTTCCTCTGTTGGACAGTCCTTGTCGCATCTTCCGGTGGCTCCAACCGCTCTCCTCGTCCGCGTCTTTTCTTCTACCTCCGCTTGTCCACCGTCGTCGACACCCACATCTGCGCCCAGCCTCTGCACTTCCCCTTTAGCCACGAAAGCAGAGCAGCCGCAAGCTGTCAAATGACAGCACATCCCTCGCTATGGCCTGCCTCATCTGCATGCCACTGACCAAGCAACGCCTTGCCTCTTCCTCAAGCAAACAACAATAGTAAAATCGGAAGCATTTCTGCATCCTTCTTCTCCTTCGGCAGCTTCTCAGTCTTCCTTTCCAGACCTGCTGCCGTCGTGTTGGACAAGAACCAACACCAGATTGACGTCGTTCTTCCCAGGTGGCCGGAACCTGCTCTCGCCACTAGTCGCCACAGCCTCCTCCTGGGTCGCCTTCACTAGTGATCACTCCTCACCGGTGACGCTCCGCCTCTTCTTCTGTAAGAAGCTCTTGCTGCGACCCTATCTCTGCTCTTTGCCTCGGGGTCTCTCTCTTCTATCCTTTGTCTACTGCCTGTTGGACCTCTCAGTTGCTCACCTCACCGGCACCGACCGTGTTCTGCTGTTGCTGCCCAATCTGCAAGACGACCACCAATTTCCGATGCTGGACAACCAGACTAGGAACATACTCTCCAACATCGGAACAACGAGGTACTCAACCTTTACTTTCTCCTTTCGATGACATCATTAATCTCTACTTCTGCCAACATCGCCTCTCTACTCCTGTTCCTCTGCTCCCTTCACTGTAGACGTGTTGCAGCTCCCACAGCAACAGCCATAGTACTTTGGCTTATCTGTAGCTTTGGTTAGCAAAGATACACCAGCAACTTCTTGGGTTGGTAACTCTGGGCCACGTAGATATGCTAAGGCACCTACTTCTCCTAGTGAAAAGAGAAGTTTCCGTTGCATTGCTCTGAGGACTGGTTCTAGCAGCACATGACTGTTGCACCCAACCTTCCAAGTTTAGGAACAGGAACTTTCAGCTCCAAGAGTGGTATCTATAAGTATTTGTTGTCCTGCTGTCTTAATTTACGGCTTGTGGCACCAGGTTGACGGTCATTTCCTATTTTTCCAAGCTTGCCAAACCAAAATCACCTATCTAAAACCGACGGAGGTAATCTTGTGCTGGTTTGAGGTTTTTTTTCCCCCTTCTATAATTCCTCCCTATTGCGCTCTTTGTCACCTATTTTTCTTGGACGTTAAGTTGTGTTATTCTTCCTGAGTCAGCTTATTCCTCTAGGTTTTCTCTTAATTTCTCTGTAGGTTGAGGTTTTCCTTCTTTTGTCTTCTCCTCGATTATCCTTCCTGGTGGTTTTCCAATGTCTTCTTCGTCTACCTCTGATGCTCCAACTATCTTTCCTGTTATGAATCCTTCTCTGCATCCGAGACTTATTTCCATTAATGCTGCCTCCCTAATTTCCTTTAAGTTATCTAAAGATGACAACTATGCATCCTGACATGCTCAATTTTCTAATATTTTATTTGGCTATGATTTATTAGGCTATATTGATAGCTCCCTCTGTTGTCCACCAGCAATGATTCATGTTCTTGGAGAACCCAACCCAATGCCAAATTCAGCATATAAACTATGGTTACGCCAAGATAGCCTCATTCTCCAAGCAATTCAAGCCTCTGTCGCTAGATCCGTTGCCCCGCTTGTATCCTATTGTACTACTGCTGCAGAAACTTGGACTAAATTACAAACCACCTTAGCGAATCACTCGCGGACTCGCATGCTTGGACTACTCTCCAACCTTATAACTTAAAGCAGGAGGGAAGTACTGTTGCCAACTATTTACAACATATCAAAATGATTATCGATGACCTAGCTTTGATAGGTCATTTCCTCATTGATGAAGAAGTTCTTGTCCACACACTTAATGGATTGCATGCATATTTTAAGGAATTGCCAGCAGCACTTTGAGCACGTGATTCTCCTATTTGCTTTGAAGAATTTTACGACAAGTTAACAGACTTTGAAGCTTATTTAAAGCATGATGATAGGTTACTAGGACCTCTGCCAGGATCTCCCATCACAACTCAGTTCAACCAAAAGTCCAAACGATAAAATTATAAATACAACAAGAGTGCTTCAAAAGATGTGGCCAACTATCCTCCTACCTCTATGGGCACCACCCCATCTCTTCCCCCTCTACATCCTCTAAACTTCAACCATAGCCAGGGTGTTTCTTTCCAGCCACATCGTCCTCCTCCTACATTTCATCAACAGGTCGTCTGTCAGTTGTGTACAAAATTGGTCACTCTGTAAAAGTTTGTCGGTCTCGATCTCGCCTTCCAGCTCCGTCAACCTGGCCTTAAGCAAATGTCATGACTACTCCGTCAGCTAATCACTCCAATTGGATTATGGACTCTAGTGCTTCCTACCATATCACTTTCGATCTCCAGAATCTATCAATCCACAACAACTATGGCGAAAATGAAGACATCGTCATCGGTGATGGTAAACAAATTCCTATCGCTCATACCGGTTCTATGATGCTTATTCACATACCACTTCTTTCACACTCGATAATATTTTATGTGCACCTCACATTAAGAGAAATCTTATTTTTGTTTCTCAATTCTGCCAATAAAATCATACTTTCATTGAATTATTTCCTGATTATTTTCTTATTAAGGACTTGAGCATGAGGGCATCCTTAGTTTGTGTCTCGAATAAGACAACATTTATGAATGGCCGACAGCCTTGTATCTCACTCGACCTATCGATAACACTTCCACTGCTGCTCCGATTGACATATGGCATCAACGTCTCAGTCATCTCTCGACTTCTATTCAATAAAAAATATTTTCTCATTATTCTATTCCTGTTTTAAAATCTAGTACTGTTATTAACTATGATGCTTGTCTTAGCATTAAGAGTCATCGACTATCTTTTTGTACATCGTCTATTTCCTATTCTAAACCGTTTAAGGTTGTTTATACTAATGTTTGGGGTCCTACGTCAGTTGTTTCCTTTGATATTTTTTGATTATATGTTGTCTTTGTAGACTATTTTATAAAGTACACATGGTTATATCATCTCCGTCAAAAGTCTGACGTTACTATTATCTTCTCCAATTTTAAGACCTTAGTTGAGAACTACTTTCAAACGACCATTAAAATTATCTATTCTGATAGTAGAGGTGAATATTAAGCTCTTACATCTTGTCTGTCCGCTTATGGTATTCAACATCTCAAGCCCCCTCCATATACTCCTCAATTGGTTGGCTTTGCCGTACACAAACATCGACATATTGTTGAAAATGGTCTCATGATGCTCCATCAGGCTTTCATGCTATATACCTTTTGGTATGTAACATTTCAAACTGTTGTCTATCTTATAAATTGCTTGCCTACTCCTATCCTACAATATCAATCACCGTTTGAAAAGATATTTTACAAATGTCCTAATTTGCAAACATTAAGAGTATTTGGTTGTTTATGTTATCCATAGTTACATCCCTATAATTCCCATAAAATGTAACCTCGATCTCGCCCTTGTATTTTTATCGGCTATTCTCTTAAACATAATACATTTCGGTGGTATGACCCTTACACTACTAAGGTTTTTGTATCTAGACATGTCATTTTTGTGGAGTATGTTCTTTCCTTTCGGGACCCCAGGCACTATGTTGTCCTATTGGATTCCTATGACACATCTCCATCCTCCCATGAATCTCCCTTGGATCCATACTCCCTTGTTACTTCTATTCCG
The DNA here is from genome assembly GCA_029747655.1 of Ensete ventricosum. NCBI lineage: Eukaryota > Viridiplantae > Streptophyta > Magnoliopsida > Zingiberales > Musaceae > Ensete > Ensete ventricosum. The sequence continues at coordinate 19,944,570 of JAQQAF010000008.1, read as the reverse complement.
CTGTTTTCACCTCTCTCCTCTCCTCCGGATCCTCCTCCTGAATAATTGTCTCTAGAAACACAACCTTTGTCTTCCTCTTGCTAGGGTACTTCTGTCGTTCTTCAGCATGACTCAAACTGTGATAATACTCATCCCCTACCCCCCAATACTATTACAGCCTCCTGGCATCCTATGCAAACTCATTCTAGGAGCGGTATTTTTAAACCATGTCAGTTTCTTAACATACATACTAGCACTGAACCTTCCTTCGACTCTGTTGAACCAACATCTTTTACTCATACCAAAAAATCTCTACATTGGGGTAAATCCATATGTGAGGAGTATGATGCTCTCATTCATAATGCTATATGGACCCTTACCCCTTCTCACTCCACACAAAATAATATCGGGTGCAAGTGGGTCTTTCGAATTAAGCGGAACCCCGATGGTTCGATTGCTTGTTATAAAGCACGACTTGTGGCCAAAGGATTTCATCAACGACCTAGTATTGACTAGACTGAGACATTTAGTCATATCGTCAAGCCTACTACAATCTAGATTATCCTAAGTCTGACAATCTTCAAAGGCTGGTGCTTACGCCAATTAGATATTAATAATGTATTTTTACAAGGGACTCTTATTGAAGATGTCTTCATGGAGCAACCTCTAGGATTTATACATCCTTAATTTTCATGGCATGTTTGTAAACTTCATAAGACAATTTATGGACTCCGTCAAGCTCCACGAGCTTGGTATACTGAACTTGGTCTTTACTTATCTTTAGTTGGCTTCATTAACTCTAAGTCTGATGTCTCCCTATTTTAACGCCAACAACATGGGGGCACCATCTATTTTCTAGTCTATGTAGACGATATTATTGTCACATGTGATAACTCTATAGAAGTTCAAGCGTTTATCAAGCAATTGGCTGATCGATTCTCTCTTAAAGATCTCAGCAACTTGAGTTATTTTCTTGGTGTCAAGGCTACGTTTACATCCTTTGACTTCTTTCTTTCACATAAAAAGTATATTCAGGATTTGCTATTAAAGACGAACATGCAAAATGCAAACGAGGTTACCACTCCTCTACCTGCTAGTGAATCACTGAAGTTATCTGATGGTAGTCCTGCTACAGACCCTACTTAGTATCGACAAGTAGTTGGCTCTTTACAATATCTCGCTCTTACCCATCCAAATGTCTCCTTTGTAGTTAATAAATTATCCCAGTTTATACATCAACCGTCTACATTACACTGGACTACTGTCAAACGTATTTTATGTTATCTTAAGGGGACCATCGATCATGATATTTTTCTTCATAAGCACTCTCCCTCTCAGCTTCATGCCTTTGCCGATAAGACTGGGCTAGTAATGTTGATGATAGAACTTTTACATCAGGGTATATTATTTTTCTTGGTGCTAATCTGATTAGTTGGAGTTCTAAGAAACAAAAGATAGTTGCCATGTCTACTACTGAAGCTGAATATCATGTTATTGCCATTGTTGCTGCCGAACTTAATTGGACCAATAACTTACTTACGGAGCTCAACATTCACTCTACTTCTACGCCTGCTATTTATTGTGATAACATTGGTGCTACTTATCTTTGTGCTAATCCAGTTTTTCACTCCGCATGAAGCATATTGCTATTGATTTTCATTTTATGCATGATCAAGTCATCCGCCAGCAGCTCTGTGTTTCTCATGTCCACACGGCTGATCAACTCGCAGACTCCCTCATGAAGGCTCTAGCTCGTAAACTCTTTTTCTTACATCGATCCAAGATCAACGTCCTTGACAGGAGCTCAATCTTACGGGGGCATATTTGCTGAACATATTTGTAACTGAATGAGAAGACATTGTTCATTAGTTGAGGAAAATCTTCCCTCAATCTTGTATAAATAAGTGTTGCATCAATGAATAAAAAATATCTTTTTGTTCCTTACCTCTATTCCTATCAATCTCCCCTCTTTATCTGCGGCCCATCCTTTCCCATTCCCCCTCCTCCTCCTCGTTCCCCGCCACGCACCCTTCCCTCCTCCCCTCTCCATCGAAGGTGTGTCGTGGTGGCAACAGAAGCAATAGTGATAGT